>VWZI01010423.1:1137331-1314292 GCA_013396835.1 Psilopogon haemacephalus
AAATTAAAAAAAAAAAAATCTTTGCAAAGCAAACGTCCTGAATGTCAAAGAAAATAATGTATCCTCCAGACTAAGATTCAAAGTGGGAGGCAACACGGCACAGAAAACACCTGTTTGTCCTCCTGGAACCCTCAGACTCTCTAATTATCTTCTCTGAATCTATTTTTTTTTTTTTCCCTAGGGAAGTCAAGGCTTCATGTGTATTAAATTCATCACACAGCTTTTACTGTACAAATGGGCCTTGCTGCTAAAGTGCCTCTAGGAATAGTTTGAGGTAGGTGGCTGCATCCTGGCAACATTTTCTGTATTAGCCTACTGGGGAGGCAAGGACAATATTCCTTCTATTTTTCAGAGGCTGTCTGGAGACTACAGCACTATGCTACAGAAACTGTATGTATCTTACATATATGTCACATCAGATATAAAACAGATGCTTTTACTGGGGACATCAGCATTCTCCACCTTGAGCTGCCATCAAAGTAATGTCACAAAGAGGTAGAAGAGGTCCTTAATTGGATTTCTTTGACAAAGACCAAGAAAAGTCTAAAAGCTTTAAAAGCAGATTATTTCTGCACTCCCCTCCTCCAGAAATAGTCATGCATAATTTGGAGAAAAGAAGCTCCTTTGTTTACTTAGCACAGTTTAAAAATAAATGCCACACCACTCATCTGCTCATCGTGGCTACCTGAAGAGCAATATATAGTCTGAGACTGACTCGTTATATAGAACACATGGCTGATTACCTGGCTCCTTTCAAATGCATGTAACCTTACTGAACTTTTCCATGTTTCATAAAACTGAATTTATTTGAGAGGTCCAGCCAAAACAGTTCAGCAATCTTTGGAAAAGTGCTAAGGAAAATCACTCCAAGCCTTGCTGTTTTCCTGTTTCTCTGGCAGAAGGGAGTGAGCGCTCACACTGGCACCGCACAGCCGCTGCGCTGCCTGACGAATTTAATTCAGCAATACAAATTTAATTCAGTTCAGGAACGGGCCCAAGATCACATTTCCACTTGATCAGCCAAAACACATGGAGTTTACGCTTGCTGCGGGAAGACAGACAACGGCTTGATCTGATAGTAAGGCAAGCAGCTGAAATACTAAGCCCTCAACATTTTGGAACAGATCTGAAGTGCAAGTATGAGTTCGTGCAGTGTCAGCGCACTGCATTACATGGCTGAGGCATTTTTTGATCTAGAGACCGTGAAATCAGACTTATTGCCAAAACAGACCCGCATTGCACTCCTACTGCTATTGCTCTTAACCATCTCTTCTCAATCTCTGGTTTGGAAAGAAAGGCTTAGAGAGCCTCTCTTCAGGCTTTGCTGTCTTATTAACTTGTTCTCGTTCTGGGTGCCCCACACAGCCCAGCAGTTGAGCTGGACAACTGAGCTGTGGCAGTTCCTCTTAACCTTAAGAGCTTCTTCTTACATGGAAACTGTGTTTAATAGTATCCTTACAATACTACTAAACAGTTTAGGATCCTTAGGATACTACTAAACAGTTTAGCATCCTTAGGATACTACTAAACAGAGGGAAAAACGAAGGTGCACATTCACAGTGCAAGCTGTGCACAAGAACAGCCTCTGATTCCTTCCACAAAATCCAGGCAAAAACACTTTCTGGAGCACAGAGAGAGCTACGAATTCACCTATAAGTGAATTTGGCTGAGCGACTCCACAGATGAACATGGCTCAGTTCGCTGTTCTCTCCTCCCCTCTCCAGACTTCTCCACAGTGCCAGCTGGGCTCAAAATGCTACAGTGATATTTTCTTGGCAAATGCTCTTTATAACATGTTTAAGAAAACTAATTATTAGAAACACAGCCCACCTGCTGCATATGCTCTTCCTCACTCCAAAATTAGTTGGGGGATCAGACAGAAAGGAAGTAGCAGTAGAATCCATTTTTTTTTACTTGCAGATAATAACAGCCTCATCAAAACTAAGGTAAATGACACTATCATGGATAATTATACGAATGTAGCACACCCAAGTAAAAATCACAAGAACACATGAGCTGTAATCTTCCTAAAACTTTGTTTTTCCACTGAAATAAAAACATAAGCCTCCTAAATGGTAGTTTAAAATAAAGGCAATAATTTGTTTCCAGCTGGTACAACCATTTAATACAATGCCTGCTGTGTCTCCAGCAAGGATGTTCTTCTTTCCCTGGCAACAAACACAATTACCCTGATTTTAGACCACCAGTTATGTCCATCCCCAAAGCATTCTTAGTCTAGGTATGAGACATTAAAAAAAATAACAATTTGCTATGTAAAAGATAAATATTTTTTTAAAAACACCCCAAAATGTGCAAATTACTTGGGGAAAAAAGTCTAGTAGAAGGTTGATGTAATTTCACTATTATAATTATTCATCTGATGTTTTAGTAAGAAAAAAAAAAAAAGAAAAAAAAAAGCAGACTCATTCTCTTCTCAACCAAATCCAAATTCCATATCTTGTAGGTGTTGAAATTAGCACCTTCAAGCTGCACGGAGGTAAGGAGAAGAGACAGCTTCCAAACAGCAATAGACTGGATGCAAATACTACCTGGAGCTGTAGTTAATTATCATGCTGATGTTAATTTGCCTTGTTTGTCAACAGCTAAAGGTGAACGAGGTGCTAGGTGTTGCTGAGGGGATAAGGTAGCGCTGTTTGTAAGGCTGCTGTCTTTAAAAAGACACTTTACATAATGTATAATAACTATTTCCCTTCTCCAGGCTCCAGAGCAAATATTTGAGCAACAAAAATTGTTATTTTGTTGCCTTTTCCCCCCTTCCTAAGGCACAAATAAGAGAAGAGAGGGGAATTAAGCTGTCTACGACAGAACTGTCCCAGTTTTACAGTACTTCTTCCAACATTTTGACGAAGCACTCAGTTTGGACAAAACTGCTGTGTGTTTATGAAACAACGTTATTTAGCACTTTAAGCCTGGAGTTGACATGCATTGCCCCCAAGCAGTGTGACTGAACTTGAAGAGTAAAAAGAACACACTTTGGTTTTCTGATGGCACTTCCTGGAGAGTAAGTCACAGCAGCTTCATTGCAGCGAGGTGATTGCAACTCAAGCACACGTACCTCACGAAAGGAGCAAGCAAGTATGAGGAGGACAGGAACAGCTGTTGGTACTGCAATTCAACAGGACAAGACCCTCACGTAGTAGGTTTGGACTGGGCTGAGGTGGGGTTATTTCTCCTCAAAACATCTTTCTAATTCTGCATTTTGCAGTGCTGTAGCTGAGCGTTATTATGCACCAGTGTTGTGGCTACTGCTAAGCTGAGCACCCAGGCTCCCACATCCCCCAACATCTCCCCACCCTGCTGAGAGGACACAGCTGAATCAGCTGATCCAGAGCAGCCAAAGAGATTCCATGCCATATGACGTCAGCTCAGGTATAAGGATGAAGTGAAAGAAGGAAGTTCGGGGGAAGATTCGTCCATGACATCTGTTCTCCAGAAGTAACCACCAAGCACAGAGAGCTCTGCTGCCCAAGACCCAACATTGTCCTGCTGATAGGAAGTAGAGATCAACATCTCTCTGCTTCTGCTTCCCTGCTGTCTATTGCTTTGCTTGTCATGATTAATTGCTTCTATCTTATGACTGGCTTTTGTTATATTTTCCCCTGTCTATTTAAGAGGGGGAGTAATAGAGCAGCTTTGGTGGGCATCTGACTCCCCAGTCAGAGCTAAACCACTACACCTCATGAGGTTCAACAGGGCCAAACAGAAGGTCCTGCGCTTTGGTCAGAGCAATCTTTAGTATTAGTATAGGCTGGGGGGGTGAAGGGATTGAGAGCAGCCCTGTGGAGAAGCACTTGGGGCTACTGGTGATTGAGAAGGTGGACCATGAGCCAGCAATGTGCTCTTGCAGCCCTGAAGGCAAACTGCATTCTGAGCTGCATCAAAAGAAGTGTGGCAAGCAGGTCAAGGGAGATGATTCTATCGTTCTTCTCCAGTCTGGTGAAACCCCACCTGGAGTACTGAATCCAGCTCTAGAGTCTTCGGCACAAGAAAGACATGGATCTGCTCAGGCAGATCCAGAGGAGGGCCATAAAAATGGTTAGAGGGTTGTAACACCTTTTCTATGAGGAAAGGCTGAGAGACTTGGGGTTATCCAGCTTGGAAAAGAAGCCTCCAGGGACACCTTATGATGGCCTTTCAGTACTTAAAGAGGGTTTATTATAAAGACAAGGACAGGATTTTAGTGAGGCCTCTTGCAACACAACAAGGAATAACGGTTTTAAACTAAAAAAGGGGAGGTTTAGACTAGATAGAGGGAAGAAATTTTTTTACAGTGAGGATGGTGAGACTTTGGCACAGGTTGTTCAGAGAGGTGGCAGATCCACGGAAGCTTTCAAGGTCAGGTTCAACAGAGCTCTGAGCAACCTGATCTAGACAAAGATGTCCCTGCTCACTGCAGAGAGGCTGGACTAGATGAACTTCAAAGGTCCCTTCCAGTCCAAACCATTCTGATTCTATGAAGGAATTTATAGTCTTCAGCAAATGTATTCATCACCTCTCTAGGAGGAATGTAGCAGCAGTGTCAGTGGTGACAAATAAATACTTCAGGCAATTTCATTGAGCAACAAAGAGCTGTAAAGTGGCATGTATATAAAAACCCAAAAATACATTCCAAACTAAGCTATTTATTACTGCCTACAGCTTCACCAGGTAAAAACCCAGGGTCATCTTCCTCACTGCCAACAGTTAAGCTTTTGATGGAATAACTCATCTGCCTGTTCATGCTTCTAGCAGTCTGAGAAGAGTGACAACTTAAAAATTTGCACGCATTTCCCCAGATGAGTAACACCCAGCTGGCATTAGTGCCATTAGAGATGCATGCCCTTGCCAAAGCAGTGCTTGCTCTCATGGCCTGTCCATGTTGCAGACAGAAGAGCTCCCCAGCTTGTTCCAAGTCAACACTCATTGAAGAAAGGTAATGGTGCTCCACCCCTTGCAGTGAGCAGCCCCTTGAGTGGTTGCACTGGGGCTGCTCTTGCCACTTTCTTCAAGGCTAACTACAGAAGCACAGAATGGACCTACCTGAGAGAGTCTGCACTTCCCCTAGGTGGTCCACAGCAGTACTTGCAAGCCACAGCAGAGAATGGTGGTACCCAAGCTAGCTGAGGGTTGTAGCACCTTGGAGCTCTGCCTACATCTGCCCAGCCTAGACACTCATAGGATTCTTCTCCCACTGCTTGTGCTTTGGCACAGGAAGTGATTTAGAGTACAGGAATTCCCTCAAACCCCTGGGGAAGGTTGCTGTGATCTCAGATGAAGATATATTGTGCACAGCACTACCTTTTCCCAGAATCTCTCCCACTCCTTTTAAAAATTAACTTGTCACAGGCCTGTACTGCTTATTTTCTTGTCTTTTTAGAAGGATCCATACATATGCCACCTTTTCTTCACATTCACTCCTTAAACTGAATAGTATGTAGGAAGTCAAACAGACCCAACATGGAACGACCTTTCCTTTGTGACAGAAAGGTCAGTAAGAAACACCAGACCCGTAGTTCTACTTACTCCCAGTGACTTTGAGTTCACCCAGACTCCAGGCTGAGCAAATGGGAAATCCTAATTTGGGCACAATTGAAATATTTCACAGGTATGTATCCATTTTGTCTATCTTCAGAGGAAACATATAATTATTCTTACAAAGGTGAAAACGGTTCCCTCAGACATTTAAACTCTCCAATGCAAGTGATGTATGACTGTGGGGGAACCACAACCAGTTGTACCTTGTATATAGGAAGAGGTCATTTGTTTCCAGCAAGCTCCAAGACAGGAAAAATAGATGAGAATATAACATCTAAACATAGGACTAGATTGTAATACCCTCATCCACATTAACAAATCATGTTTTTACATAAATAATACCACTTACGTCAGGAATACTGATGAACCAAAGGACTTCATTTGCCCCCAAATAAAAGCTCTGGCTTAACACAATCAAGCTTAGGAAAGGCAAATAATTTGTGCAACCTGTGACTTGAATATATTTGATAGCTTTACTTATTTGCTACTTTTAATTTCATCATAACCCCTAAAGATTCCACTTTGTATTTACTTTGGCCAACTTCAGCCAAAAGCCTGAGGTTTCATCCCGTCCTAATCTTTTATACAGTGATGAGGTACAGCTGTTCATGTCGGTGTTCCAGAGTTTTCCCTAGTCCTCCCTCTACAGTGTCTCTTCTGAATGTGATTGAGGAGAAATAAGTGGAATTAAATAACTTTGGGGAAACAAGCTAATCTGGATAGCTACAACCCATTATCATCTTACAGAAGGCACAGTAAACCCCCAACCACTTAGTGAGAGATGGATAGCAAAATTTAGCATTCGTAAG
This sequence comes from Psilopogon haemacephalus, assembly GCA_013396835.1. Lineage (NCBI taxonomy): Eukaryota > Metazoa > Chordata > Aves > Piciformes > Megalaimidae > Psilopogon > Psilopogon haemacephalus. The sequence goes on from VWZI01010423.1 coordinate 1,143,676, forward strand.
TAACTTTTCAGAAACTCTGGCATCGACTGGGTCTCTAATTCATCATAGGTTTATGGCTGTTCCATAGCTTTTCACATCTACAGATTTATTTGTTCTGCCTTTGACAGAGTTTTCCAGTTTGAGCCAGTGGCCCTTCTGGAGAACAACTGATTTCTTCCAGCATAATTTTTCTCTTGCACTTGTATGGATTCGATGCTCATGACAGCATCAGACTTGTATGTCTTGAAGCCAAGCTTCCCTCTTTATCCACTAAAGAGACTGCTAGCTCCAGCATGCTTGCCAGCCTGGCCCCGAGGTGAATGAAATCCGTAACAGTAATAACATAGCTCCTTAAAGCATACTTTACAATAGCAGATAGTAGGAAGAAATATGAGCAAGTGGTGAGACCACCATGTCACTATATGAACTCAAATAATTGGCCCTGCTGGTGAGTTACCAACAAGTTCTAAACAAGTGCTGTTTGGCATCTACAGCATCCATCTATTTCACAGGGGTCAACAGCTCTAACATGGCAAACGAGCTACTGCAGCTGACATCCATCAAATTCAAACCTGGAACATTTAGACCCTTTCACATCTAAATTGTTTTTCTCTCTGTGGGCCAGGACTTACTACAGTGGGCACTCTTTCAAGATGATATTCCAGCTTTGCTAACATCACAGGTGAATAGAACAGAGATTGTATTTTCAGGGCTCAAAAGCATGGACTTACTGAACCTGAGAGGTTTAGGGGGTCTCTCAAGGTTAGTGGCCCCAGCCCTCTGCTCAGAGATGTCCCAGCTTTCAAGTCAGAGCTTGATCAGTATAACATCTGAGGAAGAAAAATGTATTGCTTTGTCATCTCAGAAGATGCTTCCAAATTAAGACAGTCTTTATTTATTTGGGTGGGTTGTTGGTTTTTTTTGTTTTTTGTTTATTCTCTGCTATTTACTCTTAGGTATAAAGAACCTTTCACTCCAAAATCACTTCAACCTCTCATTGCAGTACAGCCACCTCCAGAAACAAAATTTACACCGCCTGTTTTTTTGCACAACATCTTGCTCCCAACACTCCAGAAACTGCTTTTTTTGCCTCTAGCCCCCAGCAATCCAGATCCTGCCTCTTTGCCTGCCCACGTCTGATTTCCTCTTCTGTCCCTCAGGCCCAACGCCCAGCTCCTGCCCTTCCTCCCCCCGGGTGCAGCAACATCACCACAAAGCCTGAACTAACGGCAGATTTATTAGGCTGGCCCCTGCCCTGCTCCAAATTCCACTTTTAATATTAGTGCGTCTCATTAGTGTGCACACGTGGCCAGCCGAGAACCAAAGGAAACACAGACATCACTCAGCACTCCCATCAACCGACATTTAAACGTTTTGCTTTAAGTACAGACATCAGTGGGAGAGACTCAGGCATTTTATCTGGACCCAAAGAAATCAGTGGCAAAATTTGCCAACTCTAATCTCTGCGGCATACATGCCTGTTATCTACTGCAAAATGCAAGATAAAACAAACAGCCCCCAGCAGAAACGCTGTGAAGAAATCCTCCATTCAAATGTGTCATGAGAAATACAGCAAGAAAAGGCTTTTTGCTTTTTTTTTTTTTTTTTCCCCCCCAGATGAGAGGAAGGACAGGAGTGTAGAAAACAGAGGTTACACTTCCTTTTTTGGGAATGGTTCGTTGTGGTTTTAAAGAAGAAAAAAAAAATGCGGTGTGTCAGCCATTGGCAGAGGAAAATGGTAACTTATACTATTTTCAGCTGTAGATCTAAACCTTTGTTTAATTTGGCTTCCTCCCCAATCAGGTTACTCCTCAGCCTCCTGTCCTTCAGCAATGCTACTCCCTCCTCCTTTACTAGACAGCAGGGCGTTTAAAGCAGAAGGCATCCTTAGGACGGGAGCGGCTCACACACTATGGCTCAGTAACAATACTTCTCTTAAAAGATACCCAAAGCTGAGGCTGAATCCTACCTGCTGTGTGCCCTTAAGCAATACTTCGTGTGCTTGGCTGCCTGCACATATGTAACATGGAATAGTGAGGGCTCCTCAGAAGGCCTGCAGGGTGATGCCATATTTACTGTAGCTGAATTCTGAATACTGATTTCCACTTACGCTATCACCACACGTCCCGGGAGTTAGCACCTCTGAATTCTCGTATTCACAAGCTTGGCAAGCATATTTTGGGGAAAATATTACTGCTTGTACCACACATGCAAAATGTGCTGTCCACGGAAATCAGAGCCAACCTCAGCCTCAAGGCTAAACAAACCAAACCTCTCTGTAAGAAAATAAAAGCGGAAAACTCAACTTAGTAAATACTACAGGAAAATCACCATTCTCTTCTGCTTTTCCTTGTCAGACACTCTCCTCTGGCTTTAACCTTGCGCTTAGGTTTTGATGACACAAAAGGGAAAAATTCCTGCTGCTTCTTCTTGCATTTCAGTAGCATTAGTAACTTCACTGTCTCATCCCTTTCTATAATCCTGTCTCACTGATGATGCCAGATACTAGTTTTATACAAGCATTCAAGTTAACATTTTATAGGTTAACCCTTAGGTTATTTTTTAAATGTAATATACACAGACATTCTCAATAAATTATTTCATCTGCTTTTATGGGTGTTTTGGAGCTGTCTACATCTCACAAGCAAAAGGACAGTGCCACAAATTAGCCATGTGTAAATACAGTGAACCCCACAAAAAAATAGTTTAACATGAAAAATGCTTCCATTTCCACATTAAACTCCTAGTGCTCAGCTTTCCTGTGGAGCCCATCTCCTCTCCAAGTTACACAACCAGCTTCATGCTTTGGCTTTGAAGACAAGCCTCCAAGCCTCTTGGAGTAAACATAAAACTCTGAGAGTAATGGGTACCTCGGGGGGACTACACCTCCACTGTTTCCATGGGAACTTGGCCTCAGAGTTTTAGTGGTATCAGAGACACGTCAGCTCTGCATGGCAGATTGAGCTCCTCCAGTAGCAGACCAGCATCTAAAGCACTTTCCCAGCCTAATACTCTCATCTCCCACCTCTGAGGCTAAGCAAAATTCAGATCGTGTTGTGGTGCTAGTTTAGCACCAGACTTTGGCAGAGTTACATAACTGTTGGACTTGATGATCTTAAAGGCTTTTTCCAACCAAATGAATACAAGAAGCTGAGACACCTGGAACTCTTTAGTCTGGAAAAGAGAAGACTGTGAGGGGATCTCATAAATGAGTATAAATACCTAAAGGGCGGAGGTCAACAGGATCAGGCTGGGCTCTTTTTAGTGGTGCCCACTGATAGGACGTGGGGCACAAACTAGATGTCATGGATTGTGTTTGACCTGCTGCAGTTATTCACACAAAAATGCAGTCATCCCAGCTTCAAGAAATGAAAGTGCCAACTGGAGCAAAGTACTATGGTGCTTGAAGTTCAGGTTGCAACATGGGAGGCTTCCTGTTCCCATTGCAGCTTCTGTGTTCTGGCTTCTTGGATGCTGCCTCTTCTCTGCAGGCATGGCAGTGGACTGGGTGGGAATCAGGTAGCTGCTGGTTTGGGTTTCCTGTTTTATGCTGTTTTGGGGTTTTTTTTCTCTGTATTTCACTGTGCTTCTACTGCAAATAGGCTAGGCTAAGGTAATCATGCACTGTATTATTACATTAATTATATTATTACCTAAGCTAATTATGCATTGTGACTGCGATATCTTATGTTATATTAAACTCTTATTTCTGTAGCTCAAACCTGAGTTTTGTGTCTTACTTTTCCCCTTATTTATGTGTTGAGGTAGCAGGCAGGTTAGCCCTTGAGCTAGACCATTACACTAGATCACAGGGGGGTTCACTTGAACTTAAGGGAAAAAAAATCCATTCATTAAAGGGTGCCAAAGCACTGGAACAGTCTGCCAAGAAAGGCTTTGCATGTTGACTATTTGGTTGAATCTCTTCATGATCTGTTGCTTTCTCCTTCAACCTGAATTTCTCCCATGCCATTCTTCTTGCTAGAACTGGTTTTCTCAGCTTCTTCTGTAGAGCGTTGTGGTGGCATCCAGGAGATACAACACAATCTGCCCTCACTGAAAAAGACATGAAGGAGCTGCTCCATCAACAGATCAAATCTCAGGACTTTCCTGTCCCCTGTGAGACCTCCTTGAACTGGCATTCCAGACAGCACACATTTGAGACTGCCTCCCACAGAGCCTCCTGTGAGTCAGCTTTGTGTGATGAATGCTAGACACGGAGCAAGGCCTGCATTAACACAGTCGTGCAGTGTGCACAGGACTGCAGGTTCAGATAGGGCACACCTATGCATCCACCTGAAAAAATTCCCAGCTGGGTCTAGTTTGGTGGTTATTTTCCAGGCAGAAATCAGACGTCTTTGGGAGGGAAAAGCTATCAAAGAAACAAAAACCCCAACGCAGAGGATGGAATCCAACAATGGATTACAAAACCAGAGCTTTTACAAGACCAAGAATAATTATTCTCCAAGCTGGAGGTGACCCTGCCTTCAGAACAAAATGTTTTATGTGGTCTTTGGGAAGGAAGCCATGATGCTGATGGCTGTGTACTAAGGTATCATTGTAAAAGGAGGCTGGGGTAGGCAGACACCCAGAAAGATGTAACAGATTGCCCCCAGAGGTTATGGATGTCTGCTGCCCTGGGGCTGTTCAAGGTCTTGAGCAGCTGAATCTAGCTGCGAGGTGTCCCTGCTCATGGCAGGGAGGTTGAAGTAGATGATCCCTTAAGGCATCTTCAAACCTAAGCTGTTCTACAGTTCTGTGCTGCCTTGAACATCTGAAAAGATGGAGTGAAAAACATCGTTAATGCCACAAACACCACCAAACTGAGCCTGGTGCGTCCTTTACCACCTCCATCTGTCCTTTGACACAAACACACCTCAAATGAATGAAGGGCATGATCAAACTTTCTGAAGTCACTAGACTATGGATGCGTCCACAACGAGAGGAACAAGGAACACATCTGTTGATCAGACATGGCTACACCTGTGGCATAGCAGGGGGCATTAACTGGGAAAAAAGGATGGCAGCCAGAAAGACAGGTGCTGGAGGGCTGATGACACAGAGCTGGTGCAATCAGCACTGGGGTATATAAATAATCCATGATGATCAACAAGACTTTAGAGCCTACCAGAAAAAAAAAATTATAATGGTTATTAATAATTGAGGCCATTCTGAAAGTGCCCTGGAGCACTATGTGCATTCCCTCAAGGACCGTGACAAAGCGTGGCAGTGATCCTGTCCTGCACATCTAAGGCAGTGACTGGCAGATAATCTGCCAGAGACCGGTGCTGGCGCCGGGGTTATCAAGTCAAGTCCCAGAGATAAAGCGGCCGACCGGCCCTGCAGCTACCACTGAGAGGCCGCGGCTCACACTCGGGTGTTTGCCTTTCTGTCTGCCTCCTGCTGCTCGCCTCCGCCTGGAAGCGCCCGGTGGGGCTGGCCGGGCTGAGGGGCGGCAGGAGGGATGCGGTGGGCGCAGCCCGCAGGCGATGCAGGCTCCTTTCGGCTGCGATCGATGGCTGCGCGGTGCCGGGGGCAGGCGGTGCAGCAGGCAGCGTCGTGCCCGCACTGCTGCCAGCCTGCCTCAGTGGCTGCTCGAACGGACACACGGGGCAGCAAGGTAACTGCCACGGTTGGAGGGCTAAGAGGGGAGCGTCCCCGTGTTCACACGCTTCCCATACCCTTGCGTCTTTGCTTGGCTCAGCTCACGAAGAAATCCCCATCTCTTCGTTCACTCGGTCTCCTCCCTCAGTCCAGCTCTCCAAATATGCTCGTTCCATAAACACTCACTGACGTATTGCAGTGGGAAAGGCACATCCCAGCCTGCCACAACGAACAGGCAGCACATTACACAAAATAAGGTCTGAAGTCTAGGCTCTGGTGGAATCTCCAGGGCAAATCACATCTTTTTATTACACTCAAACAAAGTTTCTCAATTTTCTGCCACTCATTATCAATATTTCTCTGGTTTTGCTGCTCTATGCTGTGTTTTTGGTTTTGCTTTGTTTTTTTTTTCCCCTTCAGGACAGAGACAGTCTTCCTTTACCACAACAGGTCATTGTTCTTTCAAAAGTGAATTTTTCCCCTCCCTGTGCTAGTATCTTCTCACAGCAATGTTGTTATCACAACTGCAACAGAGCCTCTGGACCCACGTACAGACAGCATCTACTAACAGATTTAATGGTCTTAACTACCAAAAAGACAAAGGTTTCCCCACCCGCTCACCTTTTTTATACTATTTGTTCCATCTGCTATCCAAATGCCAGCGTTCATTGCCTGCAAAATGACTGCTGAACCAATGATTATGGTGTGGTGTATTTCCTTTGAGTGACAGAGCCTGCACAATGACTTTTCTCCGACACACTCGGCAGTCAGCATTAAATATTCTTGGCGTGTAGCCTGAATAACAACACACATACTGAGACCTGCCAGCATTGGAAAGTCCCTAAGTCCCAGGAGCTAAGATTAATTGCCAGCTATTCTTAACATTTTCTCACCGCTCCACCCAGTTTCTTGGGTCTTCCCACCCACTACAATCTTACAACTGCCTCTGTGGAGTTTCACAAAACTTCCCGAGACAGTTTCAGATGAGTGGAGAGCACTCAACCCCCACTCAACACAACCCCCCCTTGAATAGGACATGCCAGCAGTGCTTTCCTTAACTTTACAGACGAAGGCTCGACTGGGTGCAGTTTCACTTCTGTTTATTACTGCTCATGAGTCTACCTGAACTAGTCTGTCTCCGAGGCAGAGGGATGGAAAACATGATGTTTAAGAAAAAGACAGCAGAAAGCACTCCTGTAACCTTCTTCACCTATCTTTTAAGCCAGGGCATGAAGGCAAGTCCTGCGAGATGCTGCACATCATTAATTTCCATTAAGTATAGATGAGATCAGGGCACTCATAGGAAAGGCTACAGCCTCAGTACTGTTACTGTTAAACCCAAGTTTATGCTGGTTGTGGGAAAACACAGAAAGAATCACAATAGCACCTATTTCTTAGCACAGATCACCCTCATGTAACATTGCTCTCTGAAAAACAGGGAGCTTTCACAATCACGGACCACAGTCCCCTTTTCACCAAGGGCTCTGTGATGAGACACAGGGGAAACAACAACACGGGAAGTGAGAAAGCCTCTTTTCTGGCATTTCCAACTAAAGGGAGAGCAGGAGACATGAAAAACCTTCACACACTTTCCACTTTGGCTTTCCACCCACAGTGGTTAGGATCAGCTTTGAAGAACTACCAAAGTTTTTGATCAAAGTTTTCTGGATAAGACAACTTGGCCAATTAATGTAGAATGGATTTTTTTTTTTTTTTTTAATGAAAGGTGTGGGTTTTCCTTAAACAGATGCCTGTAAAGGCATCTAACTCCTGAAGGCTTAAACATCCTGGTTTAACCAGTTTTAGTCAGTGAGTCAATTTTCTGATAGAGGTTACCAAGTAAAACGAAGCTCATTTGCTCTTTCTCTCCCAAGTTTCTTTCCACTGTTTCTCAGATCACCTGCTATTATATTTAGGACTAACAGAGGCCTTGTATTAATCACCCTAAAAGGCTGTTATGCTGCCCATTTCTATTTTAGACATTTGGCTGCAACACCACTTCTTAGAGTGAGCAATGCCAGAGTTTTGTTTCTCTGTTAGTGCTTTCTCGGTGGTGCTGGTTTTTTTGTTGTTATTGTTTGTTGTTTTTCTTTTTCCCATAGGTACTTAAGAAGCACTTGCAAAATATTTCGAGTGGCTGCCCCTGCAAAACATATTCCTCAGCCCCTGTGTGGGTCTAATTTCAACTGCTTGGCTCACAGTGCTTATAACAGCATTTGTACTTAATGTGAGCATCTACACCTGGAAAAAAACCCTCTCTCAAAATCAAACAACCAACCAGACACCACCAGACTAACCTCCAAGCATCTCTTCAGCATGGTTTCCATAATGGCCTGTGGATGCAAGCAGAGGTAGGTCTTTATTGCTTTCCTATCTGACTGAAATGCAATGATTTTTAAAACGACTGCTCACAGGTAAACTCTCATTCAGCCTTAGTTTATACTAGATGCTGTTTTGAGTACAGTGGCAAAAGTACCAGATCTGCTTTCACCCTCCAACACTTAATGGATTATAAACCACACTTACCTAAAAATGAGTCCCAGTCACAAGATATTATTTCAGCATAAATATTGAAGAAACTAGGTATTGATTAAGTTTCAGTCATTAAGGTTAAGGGAATGGATTTCTTCTTGTGATTGTCATCAAACTACCTATGGAGCTTCCTTATAAGGTAGTAACAAGAACTCTTTACAAAACAGTCAGGGCTTGAGAGGCAACCAAGCTAAACACAGCAGGAAAAAAAAAAATAGTAGAATTGTCACAAGCCAATGGTGTAAATTTTAGAAACAAAACACCTCAAATCAGGGAATCATAGGATGAATTGGGTTGAAAGGGACTCTTGAGGGTCATTTTGTCCCCCACACCCTCAGTGAGCAGGGACATCTTTAACTAGATCAGGTTGCTCCTAGTAAAGTGATGAAGTCTTGGTACCACATTGATTCAAACTACTGGGCACATTTTGGAAGCGGAACATATTTTTGTAGTGAAGTGATCAAACTGATGCTGTATTATCAAGAATAAATCCACCACTACGTGGAGAGCACTCCCATATTACCTACCTGCTGGTTGGCATGATGTGTTTCAACAGCTTCTGATTTTTTGGAAGTGCCATCTTTGCTTCTTAAAGTAATTTCAGTTGTCTGAATTTCTGTAATTTCAGTTCTCTCTCCTGTCTTGCTCACTTCAAGACTTTAAGTGAGCAGCAGCACCTTTTTCAGTGAAAGGCAGCTCCCATCAGGGGTTAAACACATGGGACACAGGAAAGCTCCCAGCACACTGGTTGCTTATCCTTACACACACACACGCACACACACACACATACTTTATACCATGAACCAGTTACAGGCACCATACATTTAAACTTGTATTTTGCACACCCCTAAGGCAGAAATTCCCTCGTTGCTGCCTTACTCCTCCTCAGCTGGTGAGCCCAGTAGGCTGCCTGGGAGGTCAGTGGATGTGGATGCTGACTTGCAAGCCCCTCACAAGCTGTGTGCCAAGGGGCAATGAGTGTCTCAGGGACTGCTCCAAAGCACCTGCCCATTGCTTACACTGCAGCTCTGCACTTGCAGCATCTCCACATCTCTCCTGTCATCTTGCCAACTGAGGCAAGATTGTTTGAAGCCATTAGAGAAAATAAACACTCCCACCTAAAAAACTCTCCCAAATATATTTCTGCAGCAACTGATTTTTAAATGAAATATTCTTAAACTAAGCCAATTAACATATCAGTTCTTCTACAGTGGCATTCTGCTGGGAGAGGTCTCTCTCTGGAGAAGACTTGAGCATGCAGACTTGCTTTCTAGGAAGGACTCTTCCTAATATTAGGCCCTCCAAAAGCAGGGAAGGCTTGCTCAGAGTCAGGACACTATGGACTCATGCCACTGATGTTAAAAAACAGACCTCATGTCAGTTCATGCTAGATAAATGGTTATTATATGCATTGGTGCAATTCAATTGAGTCCTTGAAAAAGGGCAAAAATGTTTGGGGTTTGTTTGTGTGGTGTTTTTTTTGTTTGGTTTTTTTTTTTCCTATTTGGTAGTTCCCAGCTTAGCAGCCATTAATGTTCTTTTAATAATCACATCACAGATGTTTTCAGACCCATAGGTACAGTGCATAAACAGTGTCATGAAGTGTGCATCACTGACTTCTCTTGAAGTAGGATTACTACTGTAATGAGAATGAGCTCAGGAAATTTGACTGTTTCTGTAACAGAAATTGGACTAATCTTCCTCACTGCCCGTAAGAGCATGTGAATGTAAAGGCCAAAAGATTTTTGCTTATATTAAACAAAAAATAAGGAATGTTAGTATTACAAGCAAGGTCACCTTCTCTCTGTTCAAGTTCTTTGTAAGTGCTACAATGTGAAAAGAAATTATGAGACCTAAGAGTCACTTATCCTCTGGCTCTGTTTCCCTCTAATTAATTAAATGGGTGGAAAGCAGGTACTCAGGGCCCACAGATCAGCATCAGAACAATGCATTTCATAGCTGCTCTGTGAGGACAACTCCAGACGCCAAGCACAGACTACTTATAAAAGAGGCCTTCTGATGTTGTCCCTTATAGCAAAAACCTGCTGGATGCCCCAGATTACTCAGTTACATCTCATTAAATTATATCAGTTGTTTGTTGCCAGCATATTCTTCACATAGCCCAATGGCTTTGCAAGCAAAGCTGCTGGAAACCTGCTTAATTACTGAAATGTTGTTTTTGTGGAAAAAAATTAAACTTCTTAGGCAATGGGTGGAAAACTGTAATATGGTAGAAAAAGCACAGGGGATGTATTAAAAGAGAAGAGGACAAACCAAAACCAAACCCAACCAACCACAACCACCACTAAGAAGAACAACAAAAAAAAAAATCAAAAGAACAGAAATCAGAGAACAAATGCTGTTATATTAAGGTTTTTCACTAGGTTTCTTTCTGCATAAGGTTTCTTTCTGCATTAGGTTTCTTTCATGTTCTTGACCAAAGGGCTCTTGGTTAAGGAAATGTTCATAAGTTGCTTCCTGAACAAGTCTCCTCAATTACTTTGCTGCCTCTGTAATTCAAACACTTACAAAAGTCCAAGAGCAGCACAGCAGCATTAGTGGAGCAACCAGGGTGGTCTTGCTACTTTAAACCTCTTTGAAAATTCACAGCCTGCAACCATCTCACATGCCAATGTCCACTCTGGCTTGGAGGCAGAGGATAAAAAAAAGAAAGAAAAACCTTTGGAGAGGCCTATTAAATAAATCTTGTTTTCACAACAGTAAAATCCCTAATAGTTTTGATTCACTGAAGCAGCCCTCCTGAACAACTCCTTTTGTTTTCAATCACTTTTATAACAGTCTCAAACTAAAAAGCCAGACCAGAATACCTGTCTGTGTCTGTGCACACATATAAATTACCTCAACAGACTGATTTTTTTTTTTTAGGACTTCTTGTCAGCTTGGAGTAATTAATTTTTTTTTTTTTTCCCCAAGTCTCAATAAAATTTATTTGACTCTAAAAATAGATTTTAATCTATTTGCTCCTCCACACTTAACAGCACTCCTTTGTATGCATTTCTGTATTACTGTGAGGACATACATCACTTAATGAAATACACAGACAATGAGGACCTTGGAGTTGTGTTGCTGCAGATCCATTATCAACCAGACACTCCTGTATTTATTCCAGTTGAGAGTGGGGAAAATAATCTGTCGTTCCTCTTCACTGGAAACTCCAAAGATATTTTTAATGTAAAAAAAAAAAGGATGTTTAGGGCCAAAAGGAAAATTCTTTCAAATGGATAGGCACTGAACACAATGAATTTCATTCAGCTGCTGTTCTCATGCCTACCAATCTCCATCTGAAACATTAAACACTTAACCCACAAGACGCAAAGAGATTTCAAAGATTCCTCTTCAGGGACAGAAGTAATTATCTTCCAAGCTTTATGTTCCAAGGGCTTAGAAGTGGGACTGTACAAAGAAATAATTAAATTAGAAATGGCTCCACAGCGTGGACTCCTGAAAAGGTGAATTCGTGGGCTGCAGTGCACTGCTAGGGGAGAATATTCACTGCTTGTGCAAAACCTAAAGAGCACAATGGAAAGTGAGATGGATTCTGTTCTCAGCCCTCAGAACCACCAGTCTCAGAAACAGGTCTGCTGGAGACACGAAAGGAAAACGCTAGCATAAGAAAGCCTAATTTTATGGGGTCAGGTAAACTCACGAGAGAGCCCTCCTCAAAAGGTTATAGAAAACAGATGGATGACAGGGAATCTAGCAAACCTGGCTTTGCTGGCTTACAGCTAGCTCTTCTGAATCACTCTTTCCCACTCTCCAGGGTCCCATCCGGTAGATTAGCACTAATGAGACATTCAGATACCCTGGAAAACACTGCTGCGAAATTACAAAGAGCATTTAAAATGTAGGGAAAGGAGAGGGGGGAGGGGGAAGGAAAATTAAAGATGTTCAATGGAACACTTCTTACACCCTCTTTCAAGGCCAGATACACTCTGAACAGATTATAATGTGACAGGCTGGAAACAGCTTCTTTTATATCCTTACATGTATGTATGCATGCAACCTATGTCCTTTACAGCAGCACCTGTGTAACAAAGTAATAAGTGAATAAAAAAGTAACTTTACTCCATAAAATGGACCAGATCCTTAGCTGAGACAGCACAGGATCATTTCCACAGGGTTCAGGATCAGTTCTCTCTCTCTGCCATGCTTTTCAGATTCACTACTTTTTGTGGAGCTTTACAGGCAGGAGGAAAGAAGCTTCTACTCCTCTTACAGTTATTCACCACACTGCTTAACTCAATGAAAGCTGAATTTAAAAGGGGTGAGGAAGTGCTGGCCACAAACTCACCAAAGACCAGTCAGCTTTAGTAAATATCTAATAGGAGGAAGCAGTGGAGGAAATAGAAATTGTAAAAAGGGACTCAAACCTCCCGTAGACTTCCGTGATCAATTACAGAGGTGCACTGCTGAACCAGCTTTTCACAGGAAGGGTTCTGACATTTGTCTACCATAGACTTTTAACTACAGGCCACGTCAAAATTCACACTACTTAAAGCACTGTCAAAAGTGCTTGAAGATTCTGAGTGAAAAATCACTGCAGATCGTTACACCTCTAGGAGGTGAGCTGCATGCTCATGTGATACTTGTGCAACGTTTCTACTTGAAAATAAAAAAAAAAAACAAAACAGTAACAGAAAGAAGATGTTTGTGCTGGAGACAAAAGCATCTGAAGTATGAATCTGCAAGGAGCTGGAGGATAGAAGGAAAAAAAGAGTGTCGGCACCAATCAACTTATTTTCCAGGTGGGTGAAGTTCCAAAGTCAAACGTAACTGCAAGTCAATAAATTCCATTCCTATCGAAACCTTGCAGGCCACAGCAGTTGTGTGGGATCACATCCTGGGCACACAACCATAACAGATGCAAATAGCAATTTGCTATCAGCTGGAGAGTAGCCATGACTTACAGCCCAAAACATGCAAAACAATTTTATCTTCAAGGTTTCAGGGAAAGGCACAGTGTAACAGGAAAAGCAGCTAATAAGAACAGGCAGCTACGGCTATGCAGTCCTGGATATCCTTTTGCAGTGTGGCTCCTTTTTTGTTTCTCTGCACCAAAGCTTTGCCACAGATCGAATGGGAGCACCACTACTGACTCACAGAATTGCTGAGGCTGGAAAACACCTCTGAGATCATCAAGTCCAGCCTATAATCTAACACCATGACATCAGCTAAACCATATCACATCCAATCTTTTCTTAAAGACCTCCAGGGATGCTGACTCTCCCACCTCCCTGGGCAGTCCATTCCAGTGCCTAATCACCCTTTCTGTGAGGAAGTGCTTCCTAATATCCAACCTAAACCTCCCCTGGTGCAGCTTCAGACCATGCCCTGTCACAAGTTGCGTGGGACAAAAGCAACCCCCATGACCCCCCACATGACTACAACTTCTCTTTGGATAGTTGTAGAGGGTGGTAAGGTCCTCTCTAAGTCTCCTCTTCTCCAACCCCATCTCCCTCAGCCTCTTCTCACAAGAAGAGCTCCTTCCAGCCCACTCACCAGTCTCTTCACTCTCTTCTGGACCTGCTCCAGCACCTCAATATTCTTGAAGTGAGTGGCCCAAAACTGGACACAGTACCTGAGGTGAGGCCTCACCAGTGCTGAGTATAGGAGGAGAACTACATCCCTAGTCCTGCTGGCCACACTATTCCTCATATAGGCCAAGATGTCCTTGGCATTCCATGCCACCTGGGCCACAGTGTGATGATGTTCATCGTGGGAACTTAATTTATTCTCCATACTGTACCAAAAAAATCCCACTGCCTGAAGACTAACTGGGGCCTGCCATTTGACTGTATGCACTTGCTTTCTGACAAACACACAGTTATTGCCCTCATTATCAGAACAGACCTCCAGAACCTCAAGGGTCAGCCTAAGTTTGCAGGAAGTGTAATTGTTTGAGCGGAGCAGACTGGCAGCTCTCCACTCAGTCAAGGTCAGATGGCTGCTGGGTGGTGCGTGGCACAGTGCTTGTGTCTTCTTTTCATCTGTGCTTTGGTGAAACTTGGGGTTTTTCTGTGGAGGAAAAAAAAAACCACAACACAAACAACATAATCTGTTCCTATTACCTGACATGATATTTACCTCATTATCAGAACAGACCTCCAGAACCTCAAGGGTCATCAGAAGTTTGCAGGAAGTGAAACTGAGTGGAGCAGACTGGCAGCTCTCCACTCAGTCAAGGTCAGATGGCTGCTGGGTGGTGCGTGGCACAGTGGTTGTGTCTTCTTTTCATCTGTGCTTTGGTGAAACTTGAGGTTTTTCTGTGCAAGGGGAAAAAAACCCACAAACAGTATATTCTGTTCCTATTACCCGACATGATATTAAAAATTTACATTAATATAGGTACGTGCAAAATAATATCCTGGACACACACCAAGGTTTTGACAAGGTAGCACTGGTAGTTCATGATTAGACAGAAGTATAACTCTGACCTTTTTGGCTGAAACAAAAGGCAAAAGAATCTTTTGGGCAGCCCAACCACTGACTCCTCTGATAATGAGAAGCACTGATTACTATCCTGGCCTAGGGGAAAAAAAATGCAATACAAAAATTGCTCGTTCTTGTCGCAGTAAATCTTGAATGCTTTTAATGAAAGTTTCTCTCTTTCATCAAGTATTTCTTGCTAAAAAACAGGACAGCACATTAACACAGGGCTTTAGATAACCTTAAAGTCGGGTTTAATTGGGGCAATTCCCTCCAGTGAATCGTAAGACGACATTCATCTTCAGTGCCTGCTTGGAATGCTAAACTGAAAGCAGGGCTGAAATGTCAAGGTAAAATAATGCTAATAATTATTTTGAATGTTATGTTCCCCTTGACCTTGGAATTTAAGAGGCTGAGATGAAGGCCTTTCGTCAGAAGTCAGGAAGTCATCTGGAGACTTCGTTGACATTTATGATTAATGCAACCTGACAACATTAGGGAAGGAGATACAAAATATGCTATTAGTTTCCAGCAAAAGGGTAATTTCACCTTATGTCATTGTGGAATATACAGATAAAGAGTACAAAACAGCTCATCACCTATGTAATATTACTGCCAGTGTTTTTAGATGAGGCCATGAATAAGCTTAAAGCAGTAAGAGCAATCTTTGTAAAACAAAATTCATACCACTGTCATGAAAGAAGAAAATATTCTCCATTTCATGCAAGTAATGATTTCTTGTAAGACAGAAAAAACTAGGCCACAAAGCCCCCAGTCCAATTGCTTCACTATTATGTCTTGTTAACACAGAAGATTTTCCACTTCATTTGCAACTTAACACTAGAATGATAGCTCTGTGGGGTGAAGATTTTATATCTAACTGTCCTGAAGTGACTCTTGCAGACTTCATTGGCACCTCACATGTGACAGAAAACATCTCCCTGAATGATGGCAAGCACATGGCAAGGGAAAGCCTTAAGTCTTTCCTGGTCAGTGTTGGAGGAGACTCTGTACACTCATCTTCCATGAAAATAAATCCTCTTTTGCTCAGGTCTAACTCCAGCCAAATAAAATGCTGCTATTGTGGACAACAGGAAGAATGAAGCTAAGTATTTGTTAACGCCTGACATTTGCAGGGGTAACTCTTGCTACAAGGTCCAGTTCCCTAAAGATTCAAGGGGATAATGTCCTCATGCCTCCAGGCTTGACAAGTTACTCCTTTTTAAAATTTCTCATGAAATTTGGTGTTTTGAAGTTTATACACAGAGGACATCTTTAACAGCATGTGGACCTGGTGATTAGGGACATGGCTTAGTGTTGACCCCTTTGGTGCTGGGTCGAGGGTTGGACCCAATGATCTTTGAGGTCTCTTCCAACTGGATGTGTTCTGTGATTGGAAGACATAAGGCAAAGAAAAACTCCAAAACACTCTTAAGACCATGTCCTAACAATAACAAGCAATAGAGAAAGCATTTCTCATTTTCTGCCCTGCTTCAATGGTAATCCTTAACTGCTAGGCTTGGAAATATATTAAGAGTGGGGAAAGTAAGGCAAAACAGGCATTCATAGTGAAAATTAAATCTTCTTAAGTCAGCTTGGTACTAAAATTATTTGAAACAGAAGAGATACTTCACTTTGGAGCCTGCCTACTGCTCATGTAACAGCCAACAAATTTTTTCCAGCTGTGCCTTTAACCATGGTCCATACAAGACTTAAATAGGTATTTGCATAATGGACTGCTACCATTCAGAGCCCATTACAGAGTGAGTAAATGGCAGAACTTTTCAAGATGGCCCAGCTAACCACTCCAGTTCCTAGATGGAGGGTTCATACTCCATGTGAGCATCCTAATCCAGATGTGAAAAATCCTATTAATAAATGCTATTAAAAGGACTTTGCCCTCATTCCAGCATTTTGAAGACTTTCCCATCTGATGTATCCTCTCTGTGGGCCTTTATAAACACAATGATGACATCTTTATGAACTTCTTCTGTGAAATGCTTTTCTCTCTCAAAATTTGCTATTCAGCTTGTGACTTTCCTATTAACTGCACATGAGATGAGACTAGGGAGATAGTTAAGTGTGCTTCAAGTGGTGAAAAACTGAATTCATCTTCTAACTGCTGAATAAATATTGTACAGACATTCCAAAGAGAATGGTAATACATTGTCTAAATAAAGCAGGGCAGATTTTTTTTTTTTTTAATGAGGGAAAACATACAGAATGCTACATGATTGTTGAGTTTTAATATTCAGTCACTGTTACACATATGTACACAAAAGCAGCTGCCTGCATATGCCAATACAATGGCAGACAGTAAACCAGCCATCTGTACATTCTATACCCTATTTTCATTTAAACAAAACAAAACAAAAAAAAGAGTAATTGCTCATTTATTCTCTAGGAATATTCACATGGTTTCTTACATTATTTTCTAAGAAGAGATTCTACCTAAATTCAGCATTCAATTGAATGAGTCTTTTCATACACAGAGGCCAGAGTTTATCATTTGGATGGGGCACTTAGTGCCATTGGATAGGACTGGTTGATAGATTGGACTGGATCATCTTGGAGGTCTCTTCCAACCTGGCTGATTCTATTCTATTTGTTCTGTTCTGTTCTATTCTATTATATTCTACTCTATTATTTCTATTCTATTCAACTCTATTCTTTCTGTTCTACTCTATTCTACTCTATCCTGTTCTTTCTATTCTATTCTATTTCAACTCTGTTCTATTCTACGCAAAACGTGCATTGAAATACCAATGCTAGCAGGATTTCTCCACTGGAGAATTGATTTCTGCAAGGTCAGGTACTTCTCCAGTCATGGAAACATGCACAAATTAGGCATAAACACCCATGCTACTGTGTCCTCCTCTTTCCAGCACTGGCAGCCAGAGGGTTTGGAGCACAGAAGAGGCCAACTGCACCTTCACACTTCATTCTCCAGGAAACCCAGTGAGATCACAGGAGGATGAAAGGATGAGATTAACCCAGGCTGCACAGAATGTGCTGCAAAAGTCATTAAGCACAGAAAAGAAGTTGGCTGGCAAAACACATGAACTCCTGAGTGAAACGGTCCACCTGGCCCAGTCTGTTGGACATGAAAGACTCATAGAAGCCACTGCCAGACTGTTTTCTAACCTCCCACAGTTGTCCAACGGCCAAAGTAAGGCTTTACAAGAGATACCTCTGCCCATAAGAGACTTAAACAGAGACCCATGCATTTTTTATCATGTGACAGTTCCTGCAGCAGCAGGGACCACCACTGAGAAGGGAGTTATCTCTCTCTTCTCCAGCCAGGTAGAATTTTGAACACATTTGTGTGCCACAAGCAGCCAGCATATCACAGCTTGGAAACACTTGGAGATTCAACCAAGAGTAAAAGACCAGTTGCCCAAATCAGAAATGCCCTCTGCAGCCGAGGAGGAAGCCAGGTGAGGAAGGAAGTACAGAGTTAGTGTCAAGTACTCAGCCAAGGCTCCTGAACCTGTCTTCCTCAATCACTGCCAGCAGCATTGGCTAACAGTCCCCATCACCTCTAACTCAAATGTTTTGCAACAATCACACATGGGCATCTTCTGTGTAAATAGTTGCCATACAGAGAGAGTAGGATCATGGCTACAGACTTTTGTCAAGCATCTGCAAATATATTTTGATATGAACCGAACATGGGCATCACTTGTGTTTTTGTGGGGGAAAAAAATATTATGTGAACAGATGTGACGGTGACAATCTCCAGGGAGGGGAGAGGTAGATGGGAATATGAGGCTAAGTACCCATTACTTGTGTGAGGCACATATACTAGGTGGGGTCCAGTTTTGATGGGGTGAGGCTATGTAACAGAAGAGGGCAAGGGATATGTCCTCATGGACACACAGTAAAGTCCCTGGGTCAGTCACCCCCTGTGGTGCCATCTATGGATGCTGTGGGTGTATGTGACCACTGCTGGTTGCAGTAAATGCAGAATTTATGATTGACAAATCACAGAATCACAGAATGTTAGGGGTTGGAAGGGACCTGGAAAGATCAACTAGTCTAACCCTCCTGCCAGAGCAGGATCACCTAGACCAGATCACACTGGATCACATCCAGGTGGATCTTGGATATCTCAAGAGGAGACTCCACAACTCCCCTGAGCATCCTGTCCCAGTGTTCTGTCACCCTCACAGGGAAAAAAAATCCTTCTCATGTTTACATCCAGGTGGGTTTCGAATATTTCAAGAGGAGACTCCACAATCCCCCTGGGCAGCCTGTCTTAGTGTTCTGTCACCCTCACAGGGAAAAAAAAAAATCCTTCTTGTGTTTACATGCAGCTTCCTGTGCCTCAACTTCTACCCATTGCTAGAGCATGCACACAGGTGAAAAATGCCAAAATAACATTTAATAAAGACCAGATCAATGCCAACAAAAGTACTGAAATCTAAAGGCACGTAGGCTGGGGGTTCTGAAAGATTCTGCAGCTTCTACGAGTTCCCTATACCCTTATCCTGGAGGTATAAATCTGAAACTACTAAAAATACATGAAAACAAGAACAATGCCTGGGGGGCTTTGCAAACACCCTTGCCCTTCATAGTGTCCTCATTGCATCTCCTCAGCTGACAAAACCTGAATTGTCATCACTTCTGGGAACTTTCCAGCTCTTCACTGCTTCAGCCCCGCATGGGTTACAGGGCCCTAGATGTCAGCAGGGTTTGCCCATGTGGGTCTGGCAGGGTCCACGACTTCTGTTTCTTCCCTCTGTTCTTCTAGCAAAGTACCACAGTATTGTCTGTCTGAATTGTGAGAACAGGACAAAACTTCAAAGGAAAAGCGTTTTAGAGCTATAAATGGTCTCTCTCTCTGTACAACTCCTCTACCCATTCCCTATGAATAGGGTTTAGGAGGCTGAAGATCCTCAGAACTTTCCCTGAAGTTTTCACATGAGGAAATAGCTTCTTAGCAACTCCTTCACCCTGATCTGAAAGACATTTTAAATTCTTTATAGTCCTTCTGCTTTCCAGTAAAAACAAAACAAGCTGTTTAACTTCATTGCAGCCTGACAGTTAATAGCTCCTGTATTGTCCCTTAATCACACTGAAATGTCTGTTGAAGGATGTATCATTGTTCTAACTTCCTGCTAGCTTTTTCCTTGCCCAGCCTGCCACTAAACTAGAATAACTATATTGGCATTGTAACCCTGAGTTACAGCCTTTAAGAGAGACGTGACACTGATTTTTAAAAATCCTAAGTGGCCCACAAAGGTGGTGAAAGAAACATGGGTTATTTCGTGCCTTTCAGGAAAAACAAACAAACAAACAAACCACAATCAACAAACCTATAGAAAATCAGTGGGAAAGACAGAGGTTTCAGAGCCAAGAGAAAGAGATGCTTCTTCAGAGATGGTCTGCAGAGGGTTGCTGCTCCCTCTTTCCTGCAGAATGTCAGAATTTACCTGGCTCAGAAAAATGAGGGAATGAGTTTACACAGACTGGCTTTGGCTCAGAAGGTCCTTGAATCACAAGCCATGGAAGGCTGGGAAAATATTGTGAACTATTGCTGCCTGCTTGCCTTGCTTATACGTTTTGGTCTCTGCATTTACTAGGGCTTGCCCCTCCCATCACCTCATCCTGTTCCCAGGGGCACTCTGTTGCTAGGTCAAGGCATAGAGCAAGCAAATCCACCTCCCACTCCCCACACCCATTCAACATCAAGTGCTCAAAGGGATGATATGTCTGGCACAAAATTGACAAGAATGTGCATATTCTGAGATTTTGGCTAAAAGGCTGTGGAGACAAGACAGCAAGTTAATTTGACCCAGCATTATGGAGCTAGACCATGCTCTGCCTGTGCAGAGAAAAGCAAGGACATAAAAACACAAAGAAGTCACTGTTCTATACTAACACCATTACCAGTGTGAGATATGAAGGAGCAGAAGCAATAAGGCCTTTGGTTTTTTTCCCCCCCCACATGTTTTAAAGGGCATAAGATGATATTTTAAAAAATATAATTAATTTCTTAATTTGCTAAGTTCTATTTCCATCCTTACTAATAATTAATTTTGTTTCTTTTCCTTCTTTTTCCTTAGTTCCACAACATTGCATCATACCCTCCTATTTCCTCAATGAATCTCTCATTATAAACACAGCTCTTGTAGAGCTGCTTCAGTCTTAGACTCTCCTTAGATGAAAAGATGAATATATTTTGCCCTTTGACATCCCCATGGGATTTGTATTGGATCAGTCTGATTTAATAACTAAGAAGCTTTCACCAGAGAAAAATTAGGGCCTCATGCAAAGTCTGTAATATCTGTGGAGGAAAAAAAAACATAAGCAGGTAGAAAGTGCTTGTCCTGTGCTCAATCTATAACATATTGCTGCATCCTTCAAACTGGAACCCACAGGAAAATCCTGATCTTATTTTTAGTCTGGAGGCAGTTTCCTGCACCCCTTTTCCTTACCAAATGATGGTAAACCCAGCAACAAAATGCTGAACAAAGTGAAGAGGCTCAACCAGCATGTTTGGGAAAAAGGATTAAAAGAAAACAAAACAACTTTCACTTGGAGTAACCGCTCAGTGAAACACTACACATACCCTGACACTGTGGACCGAAGCAATAAAATGCAGGAACCTTTCATTCACATGCTCACAGTATTCTAGGCTGAAACAAATGGTCAGCAAAAGCAGAATGCAGGAGAGACCTGAGCCAGCTTGTTGAACCTGCAACCTCCACACACCACAATCCACCTCCTGGAAACTGTAACAGAAATTCATGCTCTGTGAAACTGGTGACTCTAAAAATGTTGCAACAATATTAGTTCAATTAATTTGTTTCATCTCGGTTTGGTTTTGGTTTTGTTACCAGCCAGCACACGTGGCACCAACCTTCTACCAGTTTTGCTGGTAAATACTGTGTCCAGTTCTGGGCCTTTCAGTTCAAAAAAGACAGAGAACTGCTTGAGAGAGTGCAGTGCAGAGCCACAAAGGTGATTAAGGGAATGGAACATCTCTGTTACGACGAGAGACTGAGTGAGCTGGGGCTCTTCAGCCTGGGAGAGGAGACTGAGAGGTGATCTCATTAATGTTTATAAATATGAAAAGGGTGAGTGCCAGGAGGATGGAACCAGGCTCTGCTGGGTGATGCTCAAGACAAGGGGCAAGGGGTGGAAGCTGAGACATAGAAAGTTTCATGTAAATATGAGGAGGATTTTTTTCCCTGTGAGGGTGACAGAACACTGGAACAGGCTGCCCAGGGGGGTTGTGGAGTCTCCCTCTCTGGAGATATTTGAGATCTGCCTGGATGCAATCCAGTATGATCTTGTCTAGGTGATCATTCTGTGGCAGGGGGGTTGGACTGGATGATTTTTCCAGGTCCCTTCCAGCCCCTAACATTCTGTGATTCTGTGAATCATCAACCATGAATTCTGCATTTACTGCAATCAGCAATGGTCACATACACCCAAAGCATCCATACATGGCACCACAGGGGGTGACTGACCCAGGGACTTTACTGTGTGTCCATGAGGACATATCCCTTGCCCTCTTCTGTTACATAGCCTCACCCCATCAAAACTGGACCCCACCTAGTATATGTGCCTCACACAAGTAATGGGTACTTAGCCTCATATTCCCATCTACCTCTCCCCTCCCTGGAGATTGTCACCATCACATCTGTTCACATAATATTTTTCTCCCACAAAAGCACAGGTGATGCCCATGTTCAGTTATTCTGTAAATATCCCCTTGACTGTCATTTTTTGGAGATTCTTCTCTACCAGACTGTGTAGGAACTATCTGCAGATGGTGGTCACCTTTAGATAATTCCTGGTAGGTACCAGATACCTCCAGTCACTGTACCATTTTCATTAAATGAGAAAAGACAAAGATCCCATTTAAAAGGAAAATTAATAACTTTTAAGAAAGAGGGAAGGGCTCAAGGAGATGATATCACACTATAAGCTTTTGTTGTGGGCAAACAGAATCCTATAGTTCAAAGTAATTATCTCATCAAGTTCCACCTCATTAGGATTGAAACTAGACATCGTAATGAACAGTGGACTAATAATTCACCAATGAGAACTTGGTTTTAGTCCAGCTTGCTATCTTTTATGTAATATATTTGTTGTTTTCAGCTCATCACTCCCAAGTTCACCGGACAAGATGACACACCTCTTCATTTTCTATTCATCATAAGCCTATGTGAGAATTAGTAAATTAGATTAAATTTCCTTTCCCAGTGCCAGAGGGGCACTGGGAATTTGCATGAACTCCCTTCTCAGGACACAGCACACGGGGAAAAAGGAGAAGCAGGAATTGTCAGAGCAAGTTTGGTTTTGCCCCCTGAACCTTCTGCATTTTTGTGGAGGAGGGCAGAATGTATCAACACACCCTCTCTTCCACTCCAAAAAGATAGCACTGCGCTGATAAGTGGGAAGTCTCTTCATAAATTAAATGTGGCTACAAAATATTTTGGGACATTAAGAACTATCTGCAGCAGAACAACTCTGTTGCAGATGGGAAATGGCAGAGATTATGGAATCATTAGTCATGCTATCATGCTGAGGATTAAATATTAATACTTTCTTTTCCTCACTGTCCTTCTCCATCCTGTGATGTTGGGATTTTTTTACCTATGCACCTGCCCTCTAGATGTTTGATAACCTGAACATGAAAGAGAAGAACTTTTTTGATAGCAAAGCTGAAATCCTCTTGTTTTGTCATGCGTTCAAATGGGAATCAGACCAACTGAATCCTGACCTATTTATCAGACTCAAATCCCTGCTGGGCAGTATCAATAAGAGGGCCCACTGGGAGGTCATTCAGAGTGGTCCTGGTTATTAAGGGAGTCGTGAGAGAGAGAGAGGATAGCTGTCCTAACAAAAATTATTTTCTTTATATGTAGTCTTACTTCTTCAGTATTTACCTACCTAAAGTGTGATAACTTCTCATTGCAGTTTTGCTTAAAAATGAGCTTCTGGGTCAACTGCCAGGGATGACAAATGAGTCAGCCTCATTAATTGGACTAGGGCACTTTAGAGACCACTTAACAAAGACTGCTTCTCCCAGGGTGGTCAAGGGTCCTCACTGGCAATGAACACCAAATGGTTGCAGGTTTGCACAGTATCCTATCATGTTTACCATAGTTCTTGGAGTAAATATATCTCAGAATCAGAGTTGTTTAGGCTGGAAAAGACCTTTAAGATCATCGAGTCCAGCTGCTAGCCTACCACAGCCAAGGCCACCACTAAGCCATGTCCCTAAGCACCGTATTTACAGATCTTTTAAATACTTCCAGGGAAGGTCACTCCACCACTTCCCTGGGCTTGACAACCCTTGAGTGATTACAGGCCTTTGAAAAAAAAAAAATATTTTTAGCCCATGTAAGGTAAAGTAATCTCAACTGAGATTTTGCAAAAACCTTTTGAAGTGAGAATTCAAAGCATGGCAGCTTCCATCCAGCACAGATGTGATGGGTAGCAAAGCAAGCAGCTCTGCACTTGCTCCTCAGCATGCCTGTTTCTGCCCAGCCTTCTCCCACAGCAGGCACAGGGAGGGAGCTTTCCCTGCAAAGGGCTCAGTGCCCAAACTGTTTCTGCCTTTATAAAACGAGCCCAAATGGAGACATCTCTGTCCTGCGTTATGTTTTTGGCAGCTCCTTCAGGGTGAGGCAAGTTGTTTCTCTCTGCAGGCCTCTAATCCCTCCCTGTGCTGACTTCATAACAAGCATAAACACTTCAGCAGAGAGGTCCATGATGAGCTGTATGCAGAGGTCATGCTACCTTCTCCCACCTCTTCCCTCTCCCAATTTTCCTATGAGTCTACGTATCCTTTTAAACCAGGTCACCTCTATGGTGGTGCCAACTCTTACAGCGCATGCAAACCATGTGCAGTGTGTGCCTGCACACACACCTGTGTGTTTACATATATATATATATATATGTGCATATTCTGAAAACAAAACAGAAACTAAAATTACAGCATCTTCATTTTAACAAAGAGGCAGATGCTGGCAGCTGAACACGCTGAGGGAACAAAAGATGAAAAAAAAGAAAGGAATACAACTCTCTACACTTTTGAAGTCTAGCCCAAGGGCAGCAGTCACTGAGGTAAATTCTCTGGTCTGTGTGGTGTAGATGGTCAAACTACACGGCTCTGATGGGCCCTTCTTGGCCTGAAATACCTATGAAAAAATATGGCACAGCTTTTAGGACATTCGCTCTACCCCTCACATTGGGAACCCGTGCCTGACATCTGCCAGAGCAACACATATTTTTATCAGTAATTTCAGATTAAAAATATTAGGCACAGCAGGCAAGAAATTCACAGCATCGTTTGGCGCTGTTTTTTGAAGCCCTCCTCTGTGATCTCATCCTTGCCACTAAAGCTGATGCTGTTTCCATGGCATTTTTGATTAACCAGTGACCCAGCTTCTAATTAGTTTCATTTTTTATTAATGTAAATTGAAATGCATTTGTGATTTACACCCTTTTCACCTATTTATGCTAACTAGGGCTTAGTTAGGAGAAGTATCCTTCAGTTCATTAGCTGAGGGCACTGTATGCTCCTGTGAGGGACAAGAGAGCTCCCACAGCAGGAAGCTCATTCTTCAGGCTACACAGGTTATGTCCTATGGAGTGTTTGGCTTGTTCAGCCTGAAGAAAAGGCACTGAGGACATCTTGTTATGGCCTTTCAACACTTAATGGAGGCCCATAAGAAACATGGGAACAAACTTTCTAGCAGGGTCTGTTTTGACAGGACAAGGAGCAATGGTTTTAACCCAAAAGGCTAGACAAAAGGAAGACATTTTTTACAGTGGGGGTGGTGGGACACTAGTGCAGGTTGCCTCTAGAGATGGTAGATGCCCCATTCCTGGAAATATTCCAGATCAGGTTGGACAGTGCTCTGAGCAACCTGATATAGTTGCAGCTGTCCCTGCTCACTGCAGGGTAATTGGATTTGAAGACCTTTAAAGATTACTTTCAACCCAAACCATTCTATGATTCTACAGATTCCAGCTTCTCTGTGTCTCATGATGCCATATCTCATGTTGACAAAACAGGCCTACTGAAAATGTCCCAATAGCACCAAATGACATTTCTTTTTACCTTGTAATTAAAAAAAATGGTTATTTTATGTACTATTCACAGGGCTATGTGATCTAGAAACAAGGGAGGTCCTGATAGGAACCCTAAATCCAACATATTTTCTTCCAGTAGGGCCCTGGTGGCATTAAATGGAGCTGCTGGCTTGTGGTTCAAGAGAATTCTTGATTCAAGAGAATTTCTTGATTCTCAAGTTATTTTACATAAAGATTGACCAGTATTTTATTAAATATTTATAATTTTGCACCTAATTCTAAATGGCCTCCACAGTGCTCTGCCCTAAAGCCGTGAGCATACGACATAAAGCTAGAACTAGTCACACAGCAAGAGAAAATACCACAAGACCATATATAGACCACAAATAGAAATTATTTTTGTGCTTGGGGGAGAAAGGAGGAGAAGTGGAAGTGATAAGACCTGCAGAGTGGCTAATGTTTAGTGTAAAACATTTCTGCCTCTCCTTTGGATTTTTAGAAGTGGGAAACAATATCCAAAGCAGGTGAGCAGGAGCTGTGGTCTCTGAGCAATACCATTTAAATGCTATTACTCTTTCAAGGGATGTGTTGCAGCACAAGGTAATGGAAGACATTCCAGTAGTATAGCATCATCTCGAAAGAGATGTTCAAGTGTATTTTTTCTTTGCCTTGTTCCCACAAAGCAACATATCAGTGGCTACTAACATATTCACTCTCCTGTCAAGATTCCTTTAGGGAGATGCTACACTGCTTTCAGCACCTAACAGTGACACCTTTGCACGACCTTTATTTTTTGGTCATGTGTACATTGTCTCCTCACTGTTCTTTGGGAAATAAAGCTGATGATCAGGGCAGCTCTGAAGTGGTTTGACACTTCAGGTAGTAGTTCTGTCAACTCCTGGCATTCAAAGATCATGAGTTGATCTCTCAGAAAAATCACAAGATTTTATTACATGTAAAAGGTAATTATGTTGTGGGCTTGTACATAGTTTTTGGTTTTTTGTTTTTTTTTTTTGCTAATTCACTTTAAGGGAGTGGAAAGAACTCTTATTTGGACACTTTGGCCATGTTTCCAAATACTTCTTGACAACCCTAAGGCAAAGAAAGGTGTTTCAAGGAAATGCAAGCTAAGATCCTCCTGTGTTTTAGGTGCTAGGTAGTGGGACTCAGTGAAAAAGCTTGCAAGGAAATATGATGCAGTTATGGAGTAACTACAAAGCTGTTTCCCTAACACCTCTCATCTAGCAAGGAATTCAGCTTCTTTTATTCTGGCTAAGCAAACTCCTCAGGTTCATCCCACAAGTTATGTGTGATGCTTTTGTCATCACACCAACACCCACAGTGCTGAGGTTCAAGCAAATAGAGATGTCCCTGGTCTGCTGTGCACAAAGCTCACTCACCCTGTTTTACATTTTTTTGTGAAAATGTCTGGGAATTAGGAATAATTTAGTTTAGTTTGAAGAAGAGGAAGCTGAGAGAAGACCTCATCCCTATATACAGCTACCTGAAAGGATGTTGTGGAGAGGTCACTGCTGGTCTCTTCTCACAGCTAGTGACAGAACAAGAGGGAATGGCCTCGAGCTGCAACTGGGTGCATTTAGACTGGACATCAGGAAATATTTTTTTCATAGAAAGAGTGCTCAGGCACTGGAATGGGCTGCCCAGGAAGGTTGAGTCACTAACCCTGGATGTGTTTAAAAGTCATTTGGATGTGGTACTTGAGGACATCATTTAAGGGTGGACATTGTAGAGTAGGGATAATGGTTGGACTTGATGATGCTTGGGGTCTTTTCCAAGCAGAATGTTTCTGTGATTCTGAACAACCCCACAAGCACCCAAACTACAAACCCAACAGAACTGCAGCCACAATGCCAGCCCAGGCTTCCCTCGTTAAGAATAACTTTTTGTTTCGCTCTGAATTATTAGCTAAGGAAACAGAGAAAGAAGTAAGGCTACCCTTTCTTCCTCAAGGTAATGGGAGGATCTGGGTAATACTCCACTGAGACTCAGAAGAACCAATCATGGTTTACTCTGCTCTCTTGAGAAGATGATTACAACCTTTATCACAACATTAAGTCATATCTATTAGATACCATAAGAACAGAGACTCTCAAGTATCGAGTATGCCTTAACTAAGTCTACTGTACCTGGACTTCTCCTGCTGAAACAGATGACCAGCAGTACAGCCACAACCACTTTTTCAGTGCTGTAAGACTGCAATAAATAAGTGAAAACCAAGTGTTCTGCAGGAAACCTCAGCACTACTCTCGTGAGGCCTCCATCTCACAAATGAGCTGAGTGAACTGCAGAGATGATGATCAGGAAGACCATTACAGCATGGTGATGTCATCTTCACAATGCCATGTGGTAAGTTTTACTGTCTACAGTATAAACAAATGATTGGGAGGAAAAAAAAAAAAAAAAANTGACTGTGATATACCTTCCTATAGCTCCTGGCATGTTGCTTGGTTGGAATTTTCGTTTGAATTTTTTTTGGTAGGATGGTATTTGATTAGCTTGTAAACTCAACAACTTGATTTTTTTTCTTCCCCAAAAAAAAAAAGAAAACAAAAAAAGAAAAAAAATTAAAACGCCAAGGAAAAAAAAAAAAAAAAAAAGGCACGCAGGTTTTTTTTAACCATTATGTTCAGAAATCTGAAACTGAACCACAAACCACTGCTTCAGGCCAGCTAATAGACTGGAGAGATAGGTGGGAAAAGCAGGAAATACTTAACCCAGTTTCACAGTCACAGAAAGCCCCAGCTTCCACTAACAAGAAAAGAAACATACATCAAATCTAGTGCCAGAGATGAGGAGAAAGAAATTGGAAGCACAGATCTGAAATACTCCAAACTCAAATAATGACAAATCGAAAGGAAAAATATTTGTAATGCAATTTTCTTGTGATTAACTGAAGAAAGATGCCATCATATCCAGAAAGGTTATTTTTGAATGTAGACCACTGGCCACAATGTTGATTGAAAAAACAAAGAGAAAGGAACAAAGCTAAATTTCACCTAAGATGGTGTGCTGTGCGTGCTTCTCATATATTGAAGACTGCAGATCACCACGGGCATTTGGTCTCCACCCTATCTGACTCTGATTTGTAAAGCATGAAAGAAACCTTGGTGAGGGCCAGATGGATTCCTGCTGGCAAGTTCCTGAAAACCAGCCAAAAGCCTCCACTGCTGAGTCCTCATGCCCTCAGTGTGGTGACACCCCACGTATGAGCACCATGAGTAGGTGGTGTTGGGCAGGGACAGGCTCTGTAGACACTCTAACGTGGTAGTCCATAAAGCACTCCTGTTGGACATTACCACCTAATGTCCTTCTGCTTCTTAATTTGATTTGGCCTTGCTTTCAGAATGTACAGGAAGAGCTTTGGTTGTACAAAGCTCAGCTTCTCTTTGCCAGGCCTGCTCCTGTTCCCTACACCACTTCCTCCCTGTTTTTTGACATTTATAACTGCAGCACTCCGTTACAATTGTTGAAGTGTAAAGCAGGGTGTCTGTCTGGGTTTTCATGCATCTGCCCATGTGAAATTAGCACATTAGTAATTATCTCCTTGTTTAAGTCCAAATGCAGCAAAGAGAGACTGCTTCATGACCTTGTTACTCCAGAATGCCTTAAGACAGTACAAAATGATGCACACCAGTAAAACGTGTTTTCCAGAAACAGAAACTGTTTTGTTTGCATATTACTTGCAAGAGCTTTTATCTCCCCTCACATTCAGCAAAACTTAGCACAGGATAAGCATTTTGTCACTTACTGTTTTAACTGTCATTGAAATACTGCATGGAGCTCACTCTGAGAATGAAAAATGAAAGTTGTCAGAATAAGAAAAGAAAGTGTATCTGCTTCATTTCTCAGAGAGCTTTTAAAGACACTAAGAAGCCTATCCTCCTGCTATCACATTTTGGACCAGTATGGCTGCAAAGAACCTGCAGGTTCTCATTTCCAACTTGCTTATACATATCTAACAGAGAAGAAAAGGAAGGAGGTAGGAGTGAAAAAAAAAAAAAAGATTTTCTGTGGTCACAAAACCTCTGTTGGATCAGGATCTGTTGGCAGCCAGCCACAAAAATGCACAACAGAGAAAAAAACCCCCAAAAACCCAAAACATTTCCTGTAAGGAAGCATTTGATTTTCAAAGCTGTGTGAAACGTTCACAAGAAAACCATGTAAATGCCCACTGGATTGGGATAGGGGGGAGGATTTCTCTAGAAATTGGAAGCCCTCTCTTGTTTCACCAGAAGATTTGCTCGTCACAAGCATTGCCAGTTAGCCCGGGGTGATTTTCATGTTGCGTATCAAAACCAAGCAAAAATTAAGTCTCTAGCAGTTTTGATGTGAATTTGCTTTGAAGTTCATTTCGGTGTGACACTAGTCAAACTTCACGGATAAGTGAAGGATTTTAGTTCCTAGAGAAAGAAGGTAGTATTTCCCTGAGTCTCTGCAAAGGGCAAGGACTCCTTTTTCTCTGAAGCCCCAGCCAGAGCAGTGCTGCTGCAGACACACGCTCGCGTCGCACGCAGCTGCGAGGGCTGAACGTGTTCATTTTAGTCACTCCTCCTCTCCCACCCCACAGCCATTTGCCATCGTTGGATGCACACCATCCCACTGCCAGCATTCACTGCCCCAAAGGCACCCCAGTGGGTCCACATGTGCCCCCCAGTCTGCACATCCAGCCCAGCCAGTTTAAACCACCAGTAAAATAGCTTGAGATAATCTGATGAATCCGCAATTAGCTGAGGGAGTGCTCACACCTTCCTTTCCCTCAGCATAGCAGTGGGGCAGGCTGCCAAGCACTAGCTTACCTTTGGAAGTGTTGTGTGCTCAATCCAGCCTAGCTAGGGCTGTCCTTTAGGTGATGTCTCTAAAACTCACATCCTCAGGTTTTGGCATAAGATACGTCAGGTAGGAAAAGAAAGAGATGTGATCTCTGTTGAGCTGAGTGTGGGTGTGAAAATATCAGCCACTCCGCTTCTCTTTTGGATTGCTTATTTTACCAGGGGGAGTGTGACAGTTTACTATATCACTAGCATGTAACTAGTTGCTTTTAGAGATGAAGCTTAAGTATTTACTACTGATGTGTGCAGGAGACCACGTTCCTTTTGTGCTATGTGCTGTACCTGGGCAGAACAGTGTGACAGTCCTGGTCCTAAAGCACTCATGACTTAAACACAAGTCATTAGGGCTGTCTGGCCAGGGAAGGGAGTAAAATAAGACCACATCAGCCAGCACGTTAGCTATACAAATCCTTTTAAGAAACAATGTGGAAAGGGAGAGTCTTATGAATGGATGCTTAGACCAAAAAGAAGCTGCTTTGTAGAGCTTACAGGATGCTCCTTCCAAGTATGAAGAATGTTTAGAAATCATAGAATCATAGAATCAGTCAGGGTTGGAAGAGACCACAAGGATCATCTACTTCCAACTCTCCTGTCATAGGCAGAGACACCTTACCCTAGATTAGGTTGGACAGAGCCTTATCCTCAGCCTTAAATCTTAACCTTAAACACCTCCAGGGATGTGGCCAACCACCTCCCTGGGCAACCCATTCCAGGGCCTCACCACTCTCACGGTGATGAACTTCCTCCTGATGTCCAATCTGGATCTCCCCACCTCCAGCTTTGCTCCATTCCCCCTAGTCCTGTCACTACCTGATAGCCTAAAAAGTCTCTCCTCAGCTTTTTTGGAGGCCCCCTTCAGATACTGGAAGGCCACAAGAAGGTCACCTGGGAGCCTTTTCTTCTCCAAAGTGAATAGCCCAAACTCTTTCAGTCTGTCCTCATAGGACAGGTGCCAGGACTGTGTGCTGTTACAGGTGGAAACAAACTCTTCAATACCGAGGAGGTGATAGTAGGAAGGGAGAAGACAGCCCATGATAAGCCCTTAAGTAAAAACAAGTAGCTCAGTTTCTGGAGCAAGGCAATGGGAAAGCACAGAGAACAGACAACACTGCTGAACTCAAGCGTTGGGAAAGTTATCTTTGCAGGAGCACTGCGGATGGGTAGGGAACATCTGTCAAATTTATGACAGGATGACTACAGTGATTGATCCATAAGATAACAAGAGCTGAAGTTACAACAGCAAAGTTGTAGTTGTCTGGGTAGACAAGAGAGGATGTATTACATGGATGTCATGCAGAATGAACTTATGAGACTGGACTATAAAGGGAAGGGGATGTCAGAAACAGTAAAGCTAAAAGAGAAGGAGGTAATTCAGATTCACATCCTTCCTAATGAGGAAGGTGCATGACACTCTTCAGATAAAAATGATAATATGCCCTGATTGTGCAGGAGTTGATGTGGCTGGTCATTGGAACAGAAAGCAGCCAGTGCCAAGGGAGTTGTGTGGCTCTTGGGCTTAACAGCTTTATCTGGCTTCAGTGCCCACAGGGACAAAAGAATGATAAGGGCAGGCGATACCATGAAATAGAAGAGTAGAGACAGTGGCACATGGAGGGGCCATGAAGAAAAGCAGGTCAATAACCCTGTTATGGAGAGAATGAGTAGAGAGTTGTAGAGAAGAGATGTGGAGGATTAAGAAAGGAAAGGAGAAAGATGGCACACCTGCTCATTTGCCCCTGCAGAAGCACATGCAGACAAAGGATCACATGCAAACAAGGGACCTGGTCAAAAGAGCCAGTGCTTAAAAGACTGTCAGCAGCAACAACAATGCTTTGCCTGCAATTGTAGTGCACACTTGTAAAATGCTCCTCATGTAAACTTACCTTAATCTCTGTTTAAGACTGTATCTACCCCAGCATACCTTTCCTGACACAGAAATACCAATACAACACAGAGTGTGGGATGAAAGCTGCAACAGAGGAAAAGCTTCACCTTTTACCAGCTCGGTACTGCCCCTTCCCATGGCAGTCTTCCTTACACACAACCACCACACACCCTGGTACAAAGTGTTTTCCACTCTCTGGGCATTAGTGGTAGAGCAGTGTCAGTCAGAAGTGGTGCAGTCACAGCCCTGTTCATGTCAGGCTTCTAACAACATTGCTCCATCACAAGTTTTGCCCCAGCTTATCTCGGCTGTGCCGATGCCCTTGCCCCACCACACAACCTTTCCCCTGGCCAGGCTATGCACTGAGAGAGAAACGCGTGCCCTGCCATGTCTCCTTGGCTTCAGACACCCTTGGTTCTGCAAGTACTATCACCAGCACCATCATACATCTTCCAGCCAAGCAGCCTGATGCCTGGGGACCTGGCTTGTGGTCCCTTGTGGGCACTATATACCTCATGAGTTCATTAGTGCTGTGAGTAATCAGGATGCTATGTACACGGCAGCCAGTAACATCAATATTAAGCTGAATTCCAGGGACTTGATTCTCTGCTTTAAGAAATAAGTCTTCCAGCAATTTCTTCTCCTCTGCTCCACTGTTCCTCTTTTCCACAGCTCCCCACCCCATGCTTACTTCAGCATGATCCCGGCTAGAGAAAACAAAAAAGGGAAAACAACAACTTGAGTGACTAAACAGTTTGGATGCAAAATAAAGAAGTTGCACAAGATTTTACTTACCTCTTGGTTAAAAAAAGAAAAAAAAAAAAAAAAGGAAAAAAGGGACAGAAACCACAGAAGTTCTGCAAATTGAAAGTTTTAACCTCCTAGAAGAGTTATCTCTTGATAAACCTGAATCCACAGTACTCTCAGAAAGAGAACAGGAGGAACTGTGTTACCTGCACTTTGGCACAGATTTCCTCAGCAGCTAGAACCCCATCCCCCCCAAGTTCTCCTGCTACCTCCTGCAGCACAATGGCAGCAGTGACACCTGGCTATGCCCAAACTGCAACTTCTGCTGTGAGGATGAGGAATGAAGCAGAGCGCCAACGGCACTGTGCTTATGTAGGACAAGAGATCTTTCTTTTGATTGCCTTGTATTTCTGCCGGGGTGTGAAACAGAAATCTGCCCATGCCTGTTCTGCTTCCTGCTGTTAGGAGGCTGCTCAATAATTCAGTTATCTCTCCCCGAAGGAAGCTCTGCTGGCCTGCTGTTTGCTCAAGCCAGTTACTGCTGCTCAGCAATGAAGTCTGAAGTGCCACAGACTTCCAGGGGCCCCTTTGGCACTACCTCTTTTGTATTCCAGTGGCCAGCAGCAGCTCCTTAACTCTTCGGCAGCCAAAGCTCATTATCATTTTTATATAATTAAACAGTGCTGCTCGTTCTCCTCATTAGATTATCACAGCAAATTGATGGTTATTTGAAGGAACTGCCACAACAGGAGACAAAACACTGGCAACAGATAAAACAAAAGGATGCACACAAAGCTCTTTAATTAAACTCCGTGAAGGGATATGAATTCTAGCAGAGATTTTAGTTACCCTGCTGAGCCTCTTTCTGATTAGCTACAATGCATCTGCTGGCTTTCTTAGTATCCATCTGTACTGCTAAAGAGAAATTTATTCTGCCTACAGAAGATGACCTCAAAGACAGCAGTTGTGGATAGTCTAATAGTTTATGTACGTAGACAAAACGGTTCTGAGTTCTTCTTGATGTGCTGACATGAAGGACCTCCCTCTTTATCTAAAACAATGTGCTTAACATGTGCACACACACACACACACATGTATACGTGCACACACTAATAACAAAGGGAGGCTAACATGAAAGCCAAAAGCACTTGGGAAACTGTGAGGGATTCTTTCTCCAACTCGTTAAAACTCCTTATCACCACAACTACTTTTTCTTTTGGCCTGTGCCATCTGTTCCCCCCAGCCTTTTCCTCCCCTTCAGCACCCAGGTGCAAAAGCTACAGTGAAGGCTAGTGGATGGGACAAGAAAAAAAAGCCATAGGATATATATACTGTAAAATATATTAATCATAGCTTAGGCTGTTACTTACTTTGAAGTTTGATTTTCTTTAAAAAAAAAAAAAAATTAAAAAAAGGAATGAGAACTGAAAGCAGAACTGTTCTGAGGCATTTATGAGAGGCAGTGCCACCAAAATCTTTCGGGGCTTTCCATTCAGGTCATGAGGGATCTGGTTAAAATCACACCGGTCCTTAATCCACAGGTAATTGACAGCAGAGCTCTCAATGACTCAGTGTGGGACACTGCTGCAGTGCTCATTACTACTGCAGACCTTTAATCAGTATATTTTTAGTCACGTGCACCCTGTTGGCTCTGCGCAGCCTATGGAGACCGTGCACGATTTGTACATTTATCATAATTAATTACCTGCTGACATACTATAAGCTGTTACCATCTAGTGTCCAATTCAGAGGAATGTATTGGATGGAACTAGGCCAGCCTCTATGATGCACACATACAGCCTCAAAATGCTCTCTTGAGAAACAGTTGCTCCCTGTGCTAAACATGGTGCAGGTTCCCCCTTCCCCCCTCCCGTAGCCCCAGGAACTTGGGTGGATGAAAGAACTCTTCCTCATCCCTTAAGGAGCTCTGAAAATATCCCAAGTTCTGCCTAATTTATACAACCCAGTCCTCGGGGTCCTCCTCTGCTGCCAATGTCCTACTGTGAAGGCTCCATTAAATCTTTTATTTATTTGTCTATAGAGGCCACTGAAGAATGTCACAAGGTATTTCCTTTTCCAAAGCAGATTAAGCCAAACATGAATGAGGCCCTAACATTATTCTGGACAAGGCTGTGCACTTAACATTCTGCCAGACTACTGACAGTCTGCAGAGAGGAACCATTCCCCAGGCTGACTTCTGACCACCTTACATGCAAGAAGGGTCAGATTTGTTACGTTCATGACTTGGCAGTATTTTACATTCATGTTTTGTAATGTCACAGGCAAATGAACTCAAGAGTTGAAAACACTGGGGAAAAAAGTAAACTATTGATTGTCCCCGTGTATACCTCAGCCTCTGCTGCTCCACTGACCAAGCTGGGCTGAGGCCAGAGGGGTTTCTTTAAGAATTCTGATTTAATGGTGATTGAAAACGGAGCTTTTCAACACAGTGCTGCCAGTGTGATTTTGTTTTAACATTAAACAATAGGTTTGCTGGTAGCTTGGACGACTGTCCACCTACAAAGACTCTTTTTAGCTCAATCATCCCCTCGGATGCCTGTTTTGAGCTTTATCAAAGAAACAGCTGGGCAAAAGATCCTGGCCAGTAATAAGCACCACCAGAAAGGACCACAATTTTCTCATTAAGAAACTACTGCTCAAGAGGATCTCTGTTTTTTAACAGTAACATGCAACTCCTATTACAAAACTGAAGCTGGCTTTGCATTTCAGTCAGCGTGGGTAGAAAACGCAGAGCTTGGCTGTAAAGTTGGCAAAACTCTGCTGACTCAAAAAGCAGCAATTCAGTTCAGGTGTTCTGCACAGCCAACAACTCCACCTTACCCCCACATGCCTTAATGCACTCAAGGCATGCTTTTAAAGCTTGTCTCTTTTGCAGCTTCTGTCTCCTGCTTATCCTTTAAGTTACTTATTTCTTGGCACTTCCTGTCTCATTAAGTATAAAAGTCCAAGATCTGAAGGAGGGATTTAGATACTATTACTGTAAATAGGTGGAAGACAGCGTGGAGAGACTGGCTACTTGTATTTACTTACAGTGTAGTAAGTACTTACTGTGTAGCATCCAAGGTCTGTTGACATGGATCAGCTCTGCATTCTGCAAGATGCTGTAAAAGCAACCAGGAAGGCAGGTTCTGTTGCTGACAGCTAATTCTTTCAAACTTGAAAAGTGATAAGCTACGTGGTACATCTCCAGGTCACGGCAACCTTCTGTAACAGCAGCAACTACAAGCATAATTTTCTTACATCAAGCAATCTGAGGAAAACGAGTCTGCTGCTTTATCTAGTTTCAGCATTATGAAGCCATCCTATAGAAATAAGCCAATAAAGGTATGTAGCCCACAAACACGTCTGTAATCTGAAACAGCTGAAGTACCTGATAAAAGCATCTGATGACTTATGCATAATGTAAGTAATACACTTTCCATTATAAGCTTTCTAAGTCAAGCCACACTGCTGAAACAGATAATGGTGTAGAGGATGTATGCGAGCAGTGGCCCAGTCCTTTCCCTTGGACGAGTCTCTTAACTGCTGTTGACTGTTACAAAATCCCATGATCTGTGAAGGACAGGAATTGTCCCTGAGATTCTGTGGGATGCCGGTAACAAGCTAAATATATCAGGTTTTGCAAACTCTGAGAAGTATTCCAGAAGGAGGTTTGAGTGTTATGCTGCAATGGGGTATGAAGCAAGGGTTGATCCTCTTGTCTTGTTAGCTTACATTATCTTTCCAAATGAAAGGAAAAAGAAATGGGTTTGGAAATTAAATGATAAAGTTAGTTTCTTCCAGCTATAGCATGCCAGGTCTGAGTGCTTTAGCTAGGTGAAAGACTGTCTGAAAAAGCACTTTAAGGAGGCTTGTTCAGTAAATTGTTTTTCCATGTCTCTCTAAAGAAGAGTTCCCAGTACTTCTCCAAAGTTGGCATGGAAGTCCCCAAGTACATGGACACACTCAGTATGTACAGCCACAAGAGCTAGGGAAGGTTTGGTTTTTGTGGTTTTTTTTCCTATAGAAATTTGAGTACCTGAGGCAACAACTGCTCTACCGTTTGGAAATTAAGCAGACACTTTTTGTCTGTGTTTACTCCTAAGGGAAAGTAATGTGACCATCATAAGGCTGTGAGTTACATCAGTTTTAAAACATATTGCTTTGAATTAGCAAGGAAGTAAGAAAATTGCCCCTTCTGGAAATCTAGTTCTCAGATAATTATTTATGTGTTGATATTCTTTTTTTTTTTTTTTTCCAAATAAACAAAGCAATAAGCTATTATGAGCCAAGTGAATCAACATTAGTGGAATGAAAATCATTTTCTTACATAATTGCTTTTCCCCTACCTCCAATCCCTTCAAAAAAGGCCAGAAAACTCACCTTAGAAAATAGTCCATCTATAGTGACCTTGTAAGTTAAAACAAAAGGAGTGATGAAATCATGAGAGAAGGATTTAAGCTTTCATTAAAAAGAAAAAAAAAAAAGGCATGTACAAGGTTTTTAACAGCTCTTAGAAAGACACAGCTCTTACAAAAGACATTTTCAAAGAAAATTTATGAAAACATGGATCAATCAACCGGTGGCAAAAGAAACATGGAATTAGCTGATGTATAAAAAATATGGATTTAAAAAAAATAAAAAAATATATATATATAAAAATTAACTTTGCATGCAGTTCCGATGCTGCCTCTGTACTACAGGAATGTAGTTGATGTAGGAATCCTTGAGTCAAATAAATCCAACTTCAAAATAAGAGGGAACCAGGTCCTTAAATCACTTTCTGACACCAGAATTAAAGGAGCCCACTCAGCCCTGCTTTTGAGATTGTCTTGTTCTAACAACAATCTCCAGCAACAACTGCTGTCTATAGTCTTATGCTAAAGTGCATTCACTGAGAAGACACTAAAATTCATCTAACTGCATTTTAAGTGATTTTTTCATTGTCTGCAACATAAAAAGTTGATTTTGTCTCTAGGTATTAATGTGATGCCATTTCTAGCAGACACAACTGATGGAATTCACACCACACAAGATACAGGACAACCAAGAGAAGTGTTCCTCTTCCTAAGGCTAAGTGGGGGGAAGTTGTCCTTCCAAAACTGTATGAGATTAGATGGTGTCTGTGATGCCAAATTAGGGACACTACGTGGTGGAAGCCATCTGTGTAATCCAAGAACAGCACAAGGCTTGCTACATGGCCAGCACAGTAGGCAGGGGTATACATACATACACCTGAAAGAAGTTTTCTTTTTATTTTATTAGGAGTATGATTAACATAGAAGTTTGCCAAATCTCCATGATCACTGATCTTCTGTGAAGAACTGTTTCAGCCTAATCCACTCACAATGCCAATGACAGTCCAAGCTACTTTCTCACCCACATGCTGACACTGGGTGCCCTACCACACATGTGCACCATGTCAGGCATAGGTACACAGCTGTGTTTCTGTGGAATTTGCTCAAGCAACTGAGAGCCAGCTTAAGGCAGCATTAGGTTTTTAGGCCAGCTGTGGAGGGGAAAATGATACCTTATCTGGCACATGGCTTACTGGTAGAAAGTTAACTCCTTGACATATTTTGAATCAGAGGAGTGAGTAAGTGAGTTTACACAAGCTCAGTGCTTTGTGTTTTTACTGTACCACCAAAACACTGCCAGAGAGTACACAAGCCTTATCACTACCCACTTCTTATCTCCAAAATCTTCTACCTGTATTTGATGCAAGTTCTTTAAGCACCCACTCAGTGTGTGCAATCCTGACCTCCCAGGACCAGTGATATTTGCACAGCAGAGAAACAATGGAGCCATTTGTCTTGCCAGCAGGCCTGGGCACAGGGCAGACAGCTCTCTCTCTCTCGCTGGCCCCAGCTGGGGCATTTGCTTCAAGTTATCAAAACAACTGAGTTTCAGAGTCTTAGAACAAGACACTTCTTTAACCTTATTTTCCCCTTCCTCGACTCAGGCAAGGCCTTCTCAAGCTACCCAATACAGAAGAAAGACAAAAATACACCAGACCACATATACGAACAACAGATACACCATTAAATGACTGCAAGCTAACCCACGGGAAAGACTTATCAAAAACAGTGTTAGGAATAATGCCCATAATACTCCCATTAAAGGATGCTGATGAGAAACTACTTCATCCCCCTTGGTGTTTCACAATTTCAATGCCTAGTCACTTGCTTTCTACATGCTTCAGGAGCAGTAGACAGAAGGCCAAGAAAAGACCATTTCTGTTCTCACACACTTCCATTAAACTCTCACTGAAAGTTCATTGTTTCCCTAAATTGCTCCCAGAAACCAAGCTTGCCTGTAGTATCAATCTGGTGCAAGTACAGTGTTTTCTCCTTTACACTAATTGTTTATTTTTAAAAGATGTTTTCATCAAACGCATGCTAGAAACTCTTGGAATGTACCCCTTGAAATGTCCTGCTGAGCTCTTGCTAACATTTGGCAACAAACCTCAGGAGAGCCTTTAATGGCAGTTAACGTGTTTAGCATGTGTCATACTGCAAGTCCTCAAAGCACAAGTTTGTTAACAGCCTTAATGTGGCTCAAAAGCTCCAAGTCCTTCTCTAGATATCTGCTTTATGTTTGCTGACATTGCTGACTGCCCAGAGTTTGTCTGGCTCTGACCAGATCCAAGCACAAAGGCAAACTGAAATGACGCAGAACTTACTTTTTCCTCCTTTGTACTTCCTCAACAAACAGAAATTTAGCAGCGTGTGCACGGGGAAAGAAGGCAACAGAAGAAAAGAACCCCCAAAACCACAACCAACCAAAACCACCCACTCACATGCCAGCTGGATTTTAAAGCGATTTGTACAGCTAACAAAAGGGACAGATTGCGAGTCCTGAAACATTAAGTCTGTTCTACCCACATAAACAGCACTTCCTGGGAGGGAATTGGTATGTTGTGCTTCCATTAAAAAAAAAAAAAAAAAAAAAAAAAAAAAAAAAAANAAAAAAAAAAAAGGAATGAAAAGTCATGTTATGTGTGTGCCTCCAGAGATCAAAAGGAGAGTTATTAGCCTGAGGGGAAGGACAGGTTGACAGTAACTTTATAAGGATTTTATGATCTACTAATCCTGAGCCGATCAGAACAGACCACTCAACTACTGTGAAACCCTGTAACATCCTGCCTGCCCTGTGGGCTGTGACCTCTGCTCTGCAGTTCCTGAGCATGCCTTACCTCTGAAAGCCGGGCTGAGGTCTTCAAACAACTTTATGGCTCTGCTCTACACTGCTTGCGCAACAGTACTCTGTTTTCGGTCACATATTTGTGTGGCCACAGCATGCTACTGCAACACTGTAATGGAAATATGAAGTGGTAGAACAAGGGACCTTTCCCAAGCTGTACGAGTAAGAAGCAGCTCAGCTTGTGAGAGTCAGGCAATCTTTGTCTCTGGCCCAAAGCGTGACCCTCTGGCAGCTCAGGCCAATGTAAATCAGCCCTTTCCCCACAGTGATGCTCATCCTCAGCGAGCCAGCTCAGCAACGTAAGCCAGCTCACAATCAACCCCACCAAAAAACTGTTTCTGTTAGATGAGCTACCTAACTTCTCCTCAGGCAGTCTCACAGCATTACTGATGCTGCAAGCCAAGAGCTGTTGATAGGAGGTAGGACAGAAAAGCAGCAGCCTCAGTTTAAATCTGTTGGAGCTGCTATGGCCACTCCTTGACCTTTCTAATTTGTGAGAAACTAGCCTCAGCCTATAGGAACTACTGTGACTCAAAAAATTTGTTTTTGTAAGGGGACCATATGAGCTGCAGCTATTGTATTTCAAAAGGAAAATGTTTAGTCTGCCAAGAACTGTGGGGTAAAGTGAGCAAGATAGTGTAACTTGCCTTTGCAAGGGTAACCCTCTTAAAACACATCTTACTTTAAAACCATACTGCAGAACAGCATAGGACTGTTTATTTAAAACTCTTCCTTTGCTTGGGTCTCTGTATTATTTAAAGCTTGTCCTATACTGACAACCACAAGGTATGGAAAGAACCACCTACAGCATTGCTTCTCCACAAGGCCTAAAGTTTTGCTTTCTGACTCTGAAGTGCCTAAGAAAACAGAGGAGAAAGATTTTATGCTTGATTTAGCCACCACACCAGCTTGTTTTTTGCTGCCTAACACACAAACAGCATGTCTAGATAACTGAACTCTGACAATTGGAAAATCAGACTAGTTAGTACACTGCCATTTTTTCTTTTCCTTTTCCAAGCAAGGAGACCCTGTCAATTCTACCAGTCAAGTGAGCTTGGGCCAGATTGTTAGACACGTTAAGCAAGCAGAGTAACACCTGTTCCTTCCACTGAGCAGACTTTCATTTATAATTCATCATTATCATAGGTCTCAACCACTGGATAGAGCATCATTTAGAGCTGCCTCTAAATGAGAGGGGAACCTGCAGGAAGGCTGGAGAGGGACTTTTCATAAGGGTGTCTAATAGCAGGACAAGGGGGAATGGTTTGGAGCTGAGGGAGAGTAGCTGTAGCCTGGATATTAGGAAGAAGTTCTTCAGTACAAAGGTGGTAGGACTCTGGAATAGGTTGCCTGGAGAGGCTGCGGATGTACCCTCCTGGGGTGTTCAAAGCCAGTTTGGATGAGGCCTTGAGCAGCCAAGTCTAGTCGTGAGGGGTCCCTGCCCATGGCAGGGAGGTTGGGGTAGATGATCTCCCAGGTCTCTTCCAACCTAAGCCATTCTGTGACTCTGTGATTTGCTTTCCTTGCTCAAAGCACACCTTTAGAGACTGCAGGACAACACCGTCCACAGGACTAGATTTCATAACTGAAACTATTCCAGGTCTTTTGCTCAAGCTACTTGGAATCACTGGAATTCCAGTTTCATGGATTTCCTGGCAGAGGAGACAGTATTTTTGAGCTGCCTCAGCTTTCCTACATTTGTACCCATGTGAAGTACGGCTGGCAGTGATTCAATTTCATTATTCTTAGTTAGATGAGTCAGTAAGTGTGGAAAGAGCAATGAAATCGGCAGTTAATCAACACAAAAATCAGACATTCTGAGGCCAAGGAAGTATTTATATGCTGATGACTCAACTTCTGCAGCAGTGCATGCAGTAAGAACAGGAAATATACTATTGAACCCTCTTATGACAACAACTTTGATGTGAAAGGCTGAAATGCTTGTTCTCCCTGCTGTGATTCAGAAAACTGGAACTGTACTCCTGGATTTCTGCAGAACGTACAACAGCTTCCATGCTCATCAAAGGACATCAGAGAATCAAGGCTTCTGCAGGATACATGGTAAGAGAAAGTCTTTCAAAGGCTGTGTAAAGAAACACAGGTGACAAAAGGCTGGCCCTAGAAGCTCTGCTGCTGTTTGCCGTACAATGCATCTAAGGCTTATCCACCTCTACAGTAGCGGACTGCTGCTGCTACAAGGTAGGGAAAGAAAAGAGCTTCTCCACCCTTCTGTAATGGCAGGAACACTTACTACATGTGGTAGTGGTTTCACTTATTGTTTTAAATCTATTAAACCTGGCACAGAGTTTATGTTGGATTACAGCCGATAACGACTCTAGAACAAACTCTGGGACCTCAGAAACTACAACTTCCTGCAATCTTTCACAAATCTTTGTACAGAGCCATAAGACGACCACTTCCTAACAAAGTTCAGCAACTTCCTCTCATTTGATGTTTATTGTTTGCTTTTCTTCGTGCATAGCAGAGGTGCCATGGAGGAGCTGGTGAGAGCAATGTTAAGACTACTGTCCTCCAGTGGTAATTCTTTGAGCAGATACATGGTGGGCCAAGACTATGAAATGATTTGTGAGTTTGATTTTAAAGTCACTACCAATTGACAGAAACTGAAAATTTAGCAGTGAATTTAGATTAGTTAGCTGCAGCAATTTTCAGTATGCAATTCTGGCAAATGTTTAGATGGAGGCAGTAAATACAGCAAACTGACTGTCAGCTATGCTTCATTTTCTCTTAGTAGTGCCCCACAGCCCAACTGTAAAGCTCCAGTTTAGGTTCATATCAATGTAACAGCTAAACCTGTCCCCCTACAAGTAAGGTGTCAATAGGAAATGCAAAAAAACGCAAACAAGCATCTTCTTAAAAATAAAATGGCATTTGTTCAGTCAGATAAATTAGGTTTTGGGAATAAGAACATGTGTTTCCAGAAAGAATCTTTTTAGAACGGAATGGGGAGGAGATACAGAAGGGCAGGATGTTCAAATTTGTACCAAACCATTTCTTTCTCACTCTGCCAAAGCTGTTATCTGCTGTTAGGCTCTCTTTTATCCTTCTGCTGGAGACTGTCGCTCAGATTGCCCTTTCTGCCTACTGAACAATCCAAGCAGGACAGAAGCAAATTAAGGCTGCAGCAGCATAACCAAGCTGCTATCTGTCTTCTTTTATTTCCTTAATAACACCATAATACTTGGAGATTAAGCTGTCCCTCGAGTGGGAACATCCTTCTCTCTGTTATTGGTTATGTGTGGTTGACTCAGTAACTTGCTGACTTGTTTCCTTCTGCTGTCTCATACTAATACTCTGCAGACCATGTCACACATGGCCCTTTCCAGTCTCTTGTACAGAGTTCTTGTAGTTAATGATTGCTACGTGTTGACTTTTATGGCTCATAAAGCCACTAGTGGATATAAAATTTAATACGTTCAGCCGACATCAATGATGTATTTTCTCTTTTGGTTCAAACTGCAACATTTCTGGGCCTTGCAAGATTGAAAATAATATAACACAACGGAAAAGGCCCTTTTAACACTGCTTAATAACAAATGAGAGCTTCTGATATAACCCAAGAGCTATGGCAACCAGACACTACATAGTTAAAGAGAGGCGCTGCAACACAATAGCTTCCAAACACTGATACCTTTGGCAAATCAGCTCCACAGGAGAAGCAGCATTCTCGGGTTTAGAGCAGCAGTCATTGTGCTCAGACTAATACATCTTCCATAAAACAAAATGAGGTGCTGAGAGCTTAGGCAAAGCAGCTGGAGAAAAGGTAAGACAGACTGTAGGCTCACAAGGGCAGTACTTAAACACCAAACAGTCAAAACTTGAAGTCATTAAATTTAGTATGTATTACTTACTGAATGCCACTGGACTGAGCAAGTCTCTTTGCTGGTCACAGTTTACCCATTTTCCCTACCCTGCAATAATAAATGTAATACTTTGACAAAGCAGGGTGATAGCTGTCAACTAGCTGGAGAGGTCTCCTTCCCTACAACCATGTGTAACCAGCTGGCATGCCAGAAGCTAAGTGAGCTGGACTGCTTTTCTCCAGCAGTGACACACTAGTGTTGTGAATCAGACTGCTCAAACACACCACAGCAAGCCCATGAAG
Source organism: Psilopogon haemacephalus (assembly GCA_013396835.1). Taxonomy (NCBI): domain Eukaryota; kingdom Metazoa; phylum Chordata; class Aves; order Piciformes; family Megalaimidae; genus Psilopogon; species Psilopogon haemacephalus. The sequence goes on from VWZI01010423.1 coordinate 1,188,104, forward strand.
TCTGAGCAGCTGGGAAGGGTGATGATAGCATGACTTATCTCAGATCCTCAATTCACACTACGTGCCAAACAACTGTGGCCCCATTTTCAGGGACATTTTATTATCTTCAGGTTTCTCCTCTAATCTAGAATATTGTACACCAGTCTGCACAAACAAACACCACCCAGGAAGGGACCAGGTATCATATTTTATGCTCAGTTGAGCACAGCTGTCCTATCACACTTACCTATCCTATCACACTTACCAACAAATGAGACACCTAAAGCAGGGAAGTTGTAGGCACAAATCTGTATCACGCTCTGGTCACTGGCATAGAATTTCACTCCATTACATACGACCAGCATTCAGGAAGCTGCTGAGGGCAGATCATACTCTCTAAAATGCCATGTTAACACCACTTTTCAAGAAGAATGGCTGCCCTTGCTAAACAGTTTCCAATAAAATACAGATTGTCAATAAGACACTCAAATAGCATTCTCTTTCCATTCATGGGACAGGATTCACACGTTCCGCCGTGTCCTGCACTGTGTAAAATGTGCTAATTTGCCACAATCAAAAAGCAGACTTTCTCCCTCCCAATCTGTTTAGGTTCTGCCAGGGGAATCTTCATCCCTCTGGAACACAGATTATGTATCTAGGAAAAAGAATCAAAAGGTGCAAAGATGAGATTTGCGATGTCACTGAAGTATTTAGCTTCCTTCTGAATGGTTAGTGCATTTCTCTGGTGATGTGGCTACTGAGTATCACCCTCTTGTACTTAAACATAACTAGTCAAAGTTGGGTTTTCTTTCCCCTTTTCTTTTCCCTCTCCCTCTCCCCCTCCCCTCCTCTCCTACTCAGTGGTAGCTCGCTGCACATAGTGGGACTGTGATATCTGGAACTGCACATTAATAACCAAGACTCCATGCAGATCTCAGCTGTGAATATCAGAGGCAGATGATGTGACACCAGCTGCTTTTTTTTTTTTTTTTCCAGGACTGCATACACCTGCACATCTTAGTCTATGTACTTCAGTCTGCCCTAGCACATGTAACTTAGTTACTCTGGATCTTTCCAGCAGAATATATGAAATGCTGTCTCCTCCGAGAGATAATGCAAGAGGGAGTGGCCTAATAATAACAAGTAGAGAAAGACAAAGATGCACAAGACAGATCTTAGGATCTATTTTAGGTGATGATGTTGCTCTCACATTACTGCACCAGTTTCTCATGGTTTTTGATCATTATATCATGTTCACCAACGGACCATGTATCATTACCTTCCTGTTTCTTACCTTCTGTCCATAAGAGTATTAAACATATCATCTCACTGTACTTTAAGTTCCTAACATTGACAAAGGAGATTTGAACAAGAAGAGTTATGGAATGAAGTCTATGTACAGAGGGTGAAAACGCATAAAAAAGAGGAGTGGAATAGAGAAACAAAGAGATCTGAAGATCTTCATGCCATCAGTTTTGACTAGCTTATTGACCTGGAACACAGCCACCTCCATGACTTTTCGAACACCCAACTTGTCACAGTATAACACAAGTAGTTCTACAGCATAAATAATCCATAACCACGGCTTCCCAAGTGGGAATTAAGACACTTTAGGATAACAGCAGATGCAGGGACATAACTATTTGTTGCCTTCATCTTTTCCTTCTGTATTAAGCTTCTTTAAATTTAAAATAAGACCATTAGGAATATGTCTCTCCTTTGCCAGCTACCAAAGCACTTTCATTTAAAGCAAGAAACATTCACTTCAATGCTAAGCACATGCAAGAATGAAATATGCAACTAAAAGACACTTAATGATATTTACACAAATACTTCCTAGCAATTATTCTCTTTTTAGTTATCTAGTGGATGAACCCTGACTCTGAACAAGTCAAATGGTATTCTGCAACCAGTTCCTACCTCTGGGCTGTTTCTCCTAGTTCAAACCCGCTTTGCAGCTTTTGCACTAATATTTTTGATTTTGCACCTTAGCTTTACAGCCTCTCAATTTTTTTTCCCCATTTCTGATTTCTAAATGCACTTTTATTTCTATCCTACACAAACACAGTGCACTGAGAAGAAAATGTGGGATAGAAATATGTGAAAATAGAACCAGCGAAAGTTGCAAGCAATCCTCCAGAAACAAATATTGCATGCTCAAAAACACATAAAGACTCTAATAAGCCCCACACAAACAGGCACATGCCTGCTCAATCCTCCAAATTCTCAGAGCTCTTGCATAAGACTTCTTTGATATTTGTCTTAGTCTCTGAAGTTACATCTTAAAGTTAAAAAAGATAGACTTGTTAATAACACACAAATGTTCATAGACATAACATCTTTACAGATATCCTCTGTGAGCAGATCAAGCCACTCTCCATATGTATTTAAATGTACTGGAAGGCTGGAGTTTTTAAGCTGTCAGATCTGTGCCTGGGTAAGAGGGGCTCTATTTTCACTCTTCGAGCAGCAAGAGATTAGCAGCTTGAAATCACTTTGACAGTTTCAGTTACTCTATTGCATACCGCCGGGAATTTTAATTCCAACCTGTGAAATTGTAATTGCTTCTCAAGAAGAGTGGAAGGATTCTGGGTAATGGCTACAGCCAAGCTTAATGTCAGAGTTGCCAGTTGCTGCCACTTCAGATATTACTTGCTGTTATTCAAAAATCATTCCAGATTTCCATACGGGAAGTTGAACTGGGGAGCGAAACTAAATTAACAGAAGCTGTCAGATGTTCAGAGATGCGCAGGCAATGATGTGAGGGAGGTGGATGCACTCCCCTCAAAAGGTACCTACTCTTTCTTTCTCTTTCCTGCTTGACATAACAAGCTTTACATATACCACATTTTAAATTTCATATTCTAAGCATCTATGTCATTATAATAGAAAGCTATGATAAAAAGATTAAATGACAAAGTCCTCCAGCATCCAAAACTGTGCACAAAGAGGACATAAGCGTAGACTTAAGTGTTGTTAAGAAGAGGTTCAAGACATCTTTGCTATTCAAATCTTGTGGTTTGCAAGATTCCCCACTGGAAACAGCCAAAGAGATCTCAGTGCTACCACAGACATTTAAGAAAAACGGTTGAGGCTTCCTTGGTAACAAAAGAAAATGATATCTTTTTTTTTTAACAATAAAAGGCATTGAATGTAGATTAATTGTTAGCAGGCCTATTAGCTAATGATGAGTATGTTCATCTATGCATAAGAGCAAGATCAATTAACTTCTCCTGCAACAGTTTCATTAAGTTGGGAGTGCAGCAGATTGTCACTTACCCCGGTGGTTTGTAAAGACATCCTTTTACATCAGCCTCCAACACAACACCAATGTAAAAATTACAAATGCCATCCACCTGGCATGGCAGTTAGGAGCCAGAGTAAAAGTCACGGACCAAACTTATTCAGATAGATCCATTCCATGAAGCAGATAGAGAATCACAGAATCACCCAACACCTTTCAGTTAACCAGACCATAGCACAAGTGCCTTATCCAGCCTCCTTTTAAACACTTCCAGAGATGAGGACTCCACCACCTCTGTGGACAGCCCATTGCAATGCCAATCACTCCTGCTGTGAAGAATTTCTTCCTAATGTCCAGCCTAAACCTGCCCTGGCACAGCTTGAGGCTGTGCCCTCTGTTCTGCTGCTGGTTGCCTGGGAGAAGAGCCCAATTCCCACCGGGCTACAACCTCCTATCAGGTAGTTGTAGAGAGCAATAAGGTCTCCCCTGAGCCTCCTCTTCTCCAGACTGAACAACCCCAGCTCCCTCAGCTGCTCCTCGTAGGGCTGTGCTCCAGCCCCCTCGATCAGCCTTGGTAGCCTTCTCTGGACAAATTCAAGCACCTGAACATCTTTCTTAATTTGAGGGCACCAGAACTGAAAACAGTACTCTGGATGTGGCCTAACTAGTGCTGGCCACACTATTCCTGATACAGACCAGGGTACACTTCTGCAGTTCACTCTACACTCACTGAGGTTTCCCAGTGGCCTTCAACAGCAGTGTTAAGCAATATGCAGTTTGAGTTCTGCCTGAAGGTCCAGATGAGCTGTTTGATCAGAACACACTTGCTCAGCCCAGTGACTTTGAAAGCTTTAGTTGCAAATAAACAGGAGCAAACCCTCTAATACTCTATCATACAAAGTGCCAAAAAGCTCTCACCAAAATCTAAAGGCAGATAATAAAATCTTCGATAAACAACACTTCCTCCTTATCGGGTTAAAGCTCATTTTAAGAATATATTGCATCCGTGGGCAATGCCATTTACAAAGTCTGCTTCATCCTCTTTCTGCATATTGCATTATTTCTAAGCTGGTCCCATTACATCCAGCAACTCACAGAATGTAAATCACAAGCTTGGTAAATCTCCGTAATAGCTGATGCAATGAGGCTGTAATTGCTACGATTAGATAAGCTACAGTGGCTGACAGAGAGAGTGCTAGAGGCATAGAACAAATCTGCATAGTTTATTCCCATCAAATGCAAAAATTTGGCTCAGATGTAACGATTTTGTCAACTCATAGTTTTCCTGAGAATCTTGTCATATGTTACACTTTCTGGAAAATTTCAGCTCCCAGAGTCAAGCAGTTTTGGTTTTGTTTTTGGTTTTGTTTTTTTTTTTTAATATTACAGACCTGTTAAAAATGTAAATAAAATAATTGTTACATATTTTTGAATGTTAAAAAAAAAAAAAAGCCTGAAAAAAAGCAAGCACAAGCAAATCAAGAGCATGTGGTTTAAAAAAAATGTCATGGATTTTGAGTCTTGGCTCATGACCTCCAATGGGTGCAATCAGAAATATAATATTCAAGTCATTACACACCTAATTTCCTGAAGACACATTTGTTGTTATAATTTACAGGCTGTACTGAAAGCATCATGGTGGAACTTTCTGATTAATTGTCTGTAACTCCTAGGAATCCTCGGTTAATAAAGTACAAAGCATCCTTCCTGGGGAATTATTCATCAGCACTGGAGAGCCACTGTGCTGGCTTCACCTGGGACGGAGTTAATACTCATTGTAGCTAGCATGGGCTATGTTTTGGGTTTGCAGGGGAGTTTTTGTTATTGCTGAGCAGTGCCTACACAAAGCCAAGACCTTTTCTGCTCTCCATGCTGCCACACCAGGCTGCTGTGATGGTGCACAGAGAGGGCAGGTGACCCCCAACTGACCAAAGGGTTATTCCAGACCATATGATGTCATGCTCAGCATACAAAGCTGAGGGAAGGAGAAGGAAGAGATGGACATTTGGAGTGACAACATTTGTCTTCCCAAGTAACCATTAAGCGTCATAGAGTCCAGCTTTGCTGGAGATGGCTGAACACCTGCCTCCTGATGGGAAGCAGTGAATGAATCCCTTGTTTTGCTTGTTTCCACAGCTTCTGCTTTTAAAGTGTTCTGATCTCAACCTACGAGTTTCTCACTTCTACCCTTTCAATTCTCTCCCCTACTCCACCAGAGAGGGAAGTGGTGGAATGAGCAAGTAGCTCAGCTGCCTACTGGAGTTAAACTCCAACAGCCATGTAGGCAGCTCATCTCTGTCTTTGTTGGGCACCACATGAACATAATAAAAAACCCCAACAGTCCTTGCTTTTAAGACTTCAAACAGACTTTGCAAGTGAAAGTTTGGATGAAGATCCAGAAAACTGACAAGGCATGAAAGAGTGAAGAGTACCATGCAGTCAGCTGCTGGCAGAACTGGGCACGGAGTCCAATGTGTGGCTGACCAGCACATTCTCAAGATGTGCAGCGATCTTGTCATGACAAAAACGGCTTGAAGAAAGTAATTAGAAATTTGCAGTGTTCAGAATGTAACCTTCCCACTAAAAGAGCAATATTTTTATATGAGGCATGTTCCAATGCACAGCTAAAACAAGATCCACGTTCAGTTCTCTGAGTATAGTTCTATAATACAGTATATACAATATACTATAATATAGAGATTGTATTCAACCTGTATTTTAACAGCACTCTATCACCAGATCTCCATATTCTCATTCCTTTAAAACCATTTCTATGTAAAAAATAATTTCTGTTGTATTAACAAAGCCTACTAAATCACTGTGAAGCTGAGAGAGGCAAGATGGCAGGCAAAAAAAATGTTCTGACATGGCAGCAAAATAAATAGCAACAAACGACAAACTTCAATGATGTATCAGTGTTTGATGCTAATATAGAAAGACACATAGCAAACCATCACACTGCATTAAGCAAGTTAAGAAAGCTTTAAGTAGAAGACTACCAACATCTCTCAGTGGAAAGATTTCTTATAAACTTTGTGAGTTTCCTGCACGCAATTGTACCTGCTGCAACGGTTAGTCAAACAGTAAGCAATTCAAACATTGCATCACATTAGAAAAAAAGAAGAGGAAAAATGCAACAAACTGTTCAGACAACCAAGGCAAGATTTTGGCAAGATAGACCTCTCTAAAGCTTACAACATTTTCTCCTATGAATGACAAGAAAGGCATAGAATGAGTAAAAAATATTGGCCAATCAATATTAGCTTTTTCATTTTATCTTAAAAGAAAAATAGAAAAAAAAGAAGACAAAAAAAAAAAGAGAGAATTGTTGGTAAAAGTGTTTCCTCTGAAGACTTTAAACATCACTTTTATTGCTTTCATAAAAGCTTCATCCAGTTCACCGCTCTGTTTTCATTACTCCGTAGTAAAACATAACAAGAACTGCGAGTAGAGCCAGGCTGACAGACAGTATCTTCAGTCCATCCCCTTCTTGTTGCCATGGAAGCTGCAAAGTCAGCCACGAGCTGAGTGGTGTTTCCAGTGAAGTCTCAGCAGAAGGGTTTGCTTTCCAGTTTGTGCCATTCTGTGCTGCATGCCTGAACTCCTGTAAAGAAATGCACATACAAAGATTGAACCCTGTGTTACATATCATGGATTGCGCATACCAAATACAAATAAATCTCTTTACATTGAAGTTTACATTAATAGCCCTTTTCAAGACAAACAATTCATCCTGCACTGCATCATCATCAAGTCATCCAGTTTCATGCAGAAATCTTACTAACGCCATACAAAGTTAATCTTTTAATGAAAATTAACTGCCAAATCAATGAAGCTATTAGTAACAGACACCAATATCCAGATCTCAGTACCATCAAAGAGAATGGTTTGATGACCTTTTATTTATTCTACTGTTGTCTCTCTACTCTCCCATTTTTTGCTTCTTCAAATTAAATGTCTAACCGGTGATAAAGGGGACCAGAACACAAGAATCCTTTGCACAGCAGGGCTCCTCCAAAGTCAATCATCATCTCCTGGTGTGCCAGCTCAGTGGTGCTTGAAAATCCTCCCACAGGGCTTTTCCTTTCCCCTGACCCTCAGGAGGCAGCTGTGCTAAAACACTCACCTTCTCATTCAGCATATTGAATCCGAGGAGCCTGCTGTGCCTGCCATTACCATTCTTAAACTAACTGCAAGCAGCAAGATCCCCCAGTGTATGAGGACCTTTAACAGAAGCACAAGTTACAGATGTGGAGTCAGTATTTCAGTGGAAAATCTAAGGGGAAAGAATAAGAAACTCTTCTACCTTGTTTAGTTCATCATGCTGGCACTGCAGATACTCCATAGTTAAAACTTATCTTAAAATTGTAATCTGATGACATTTACAAGAGGCATAAGTGGTAACTACAGTAAAATGTAATGATCTTGCATTGTAAGAGTCAGTATTTCTGATCCCTTCTTTTTTCTTCTCTATTTCAATGATCTCTTAGGAATTCAACTGGCAAGCAGAGAGATTTTTTAACAGTTTTAGTATTTGCCAGTTAAAAAAGGCATTTGATTAATTATTTTTCCCCTCCCTTTCATATAAAACAAGTCAGAAACACAAAAAGTACCTCTCTGGATAATTCTGTACTTCCAAACAGGAGAAACGAGGAAAATATAGACACCACAAGGCTGACTCGCTCCCTTACCAAACATTTCTGGGCAAACTCTTAAGAACGATCAAAGCTCCAAGAAAGATGCCTGCCTATGAAAGTGTGGCAGCACATTTAGAACTGTCGGTAACTGCCTCCTGTTTTCCAAGTCAGAAATCAGCTCTATTAAAGAAAGAAATTAGCAATTAGTACTGCTTAAGTAAGTAAGCATCAAAGGGGCAAATGATATCCTGGTGTAAGTGCTGTTCTAACATCTAAGGCATTGTTGATTTAGATCACAATTCACACAGGCAAAGGGCTACTGAATAAGTGACCTATGAAATGAGGCTGGCTTATGTGTACTGTGCCCAGAAGATCATCAACCAAGTAAACAGGAAACAGGTAGCAAGATGGGATGTAGTTTTCTGTAGTGTAAGGTAAAATAACAACACTATTCCAGTACTTCAGTCTGTATTGTGCAAAATGTTAGCTTCATTAAAAAATCCAACCAAATAAACAAACAAAAAAACCCCAAACCTGCTCACCAACGATCAAGTTCTAAGGCATCTGAAATTTTAGTATCCAACTATGGCTATTTCATCCTCCAAAATGGAAGTTAATAAATCTTTGCCTTGCAGAATAAACTGGAAACCATACAGTATAAAGGATTTTTCATAAATTAATTTAATTATTTCTAGACATTTACGAAACCTTTCTTTTCTTTGCAGTTGTGACAAATCTCTTCCAATATAAGATGTGCAATGTATGGTCATGCCCCATTTTCACATGTATTGATGGCATGGTAACACTAGTTGTGGTGGTTAAGCAAAAAGCTGCCCCCCCCACACTTGGAAATAACCCAGGCTAGGAATCAGTCGGCTGGAAGTTAAGGAATGAAGCTTTATATTTACAGCTTACACACTATACAAGAAGATATTTACAATGTATAACAGATAGTTACAGATACATATAGTAAAAAGGTAATACAGAAACACCCCACCCCTTCCAGAGATCAAAAACCCTAAGAGGGGTTTCTAACCACCCCTACCACCTTCCCTCCTCCCCAGTCTCATCTCACCATCTATTTCTGCAGCAGATAAGCAAAGGCAGATCGGCCAGGGGGCTTTAGCAGTAGGAAAATAAGTTNTATACAAGAAGATATTTACAATGTATAACAGATAGTTACAGATACATATAGTAAAAAGGTAATACAGAAACACCCCACCCCTTCCAGAGATCAAAAACCCTAAGAGGGGTTTCTAACCACCCCTACCACCTTCCCTCCTCCCCAGTCTCATCTCACCATCTATTTCTGCAGCAGATAAGCAAAGGCAGATCGGCCAGGGGGCTTTAGCAGTAGGAAAATAAGTTAGTGGAATTATTCAGAATCAGCTACAAAAGGCAGGGGAAAAAAAAAGAGCCATGCAAAAGCAGCCACAACCCAGAGAGGTCTGAAGCCATCTGACTTATCTATATTTGGGTTACAACTCTTAAAACATTTTTTTTTTTTCTTTCTCAGTAAAGCTATGAGGGAAGCACTATCATCAGTGCTCTCCTCTCTCAGCCTATAGTCTAATTTCTCATTCAAATCCTCCAATTAGTTCAAACCAGCACACTAATGCTAAGGTGATTTAAAAGAACGTGCAAGGCTACAAAAATATCAGTGTAACCAAAGACTGACTTCTTCTTCACCAATTCGTGACTAAAAATATGGCTGACTACAGTCAAGACTCCTAACTCCCTGTTAAATATTTCTACACAAGTTGGTTAGCAGTAAGTGCTGACTATTTAGTTGCACAGGACTAGAGCCAGTACCTCATAAATTGCTTTGTAATTCTCTCCTCTACGCTCCTCTTTGTGCTCAGCTTCAGTTCCTACCTGTCTCTGTGAGACTAGAGATAGCCAACAAAACACCCCAAATGCACATTACAACTTGTAAAAAGATTCCCCTTTACTATCAGTTAACCGTATTAGTGCTTCACGCACCCATTCATGCTTCTGTGTGGTAGCTTTCAGCAGTGATTTCACTGGCATTTCATTTCTGTTCTACAGTTTTTCTGTTTTCTAAGTCAAAACCAGATTGTCTCGTCTCGTTGGTATAATTTTGATCATGAACAGCCTATACTGGGTTTTTGTTTGTTTTCTTTTGTTGCCATATTGTTTTCTTCAACCTCTGCTGCAACACATATGCATCAGGCAGTGCTGCGTACTGCAGTAGGAGAGAATGTAAGCAGAGACTTTAGCAAGGTTTTCAAATTTCTGGTGGTGGGGAACACCACTGGCCCCACGGCCAGCTGTCTCAGTAGCATTCCATTCTGGAAAGTGGTGAGGCCCATTTTCTTCCTTTGACATATTTCCCATAAATTAGATGATCATACTGATACACTAAACCCATTTTGTGTTTTCTCTCTGTAGATGAGATTCTTTTTTAACAGTGTTTTACTAGTACGGAAACTTAACTGGGTTGGAGGCACAATTCTCACAATTTCCCTATACTTTTGTTTTCCTTCATTTTCAGCATCTATTTCTATTAGCTACATTTTCAAAACACATCAAAGCTATCAAATTTTCACAGGATCTCAGAAAATAGAAGAGACTGTCAAACAACTTATATGAGAGCTATTTTTCTTTCAATAGAGGCATGCATGAACTACTACTCTTATTACTTTACCAACCTGAATATTTTATAAATTTTCTCATGGATTAAACTGTTCCCATAAGGACAAAAAGTTTACAATTTGCAAACCAGAGTGACCCTTTAAGATGTTCTTAACAGGCTGTCATTTAGAACATTACTACATTTCTGTTTGACAATGTATCTCTTCAGCTGATCCTGACAAATACTTTCTTTCAAGAACAGTAATTAATAGACTCATCTGACCCACATTTTCTAGGAACTCTTCTTTAATTTGCTCTGAAATTCTGCCCTGCAACACTGACGGATGGCTAACACCATTGGCTTCCTTGAAATTTTCTGTCATTATTGTTACAGAAGATACAAAAAGGGTACATCTGGTTCCCTGCAGCTGAAAGGCTCCTTTAGAAAATGGCAGTCTTTTGTTCCCCCCTGCAATTGGTACAACAGCTGTTAAAAACAGGATAATCTCTCAGAGACACCTGCAGGTAGATACCTCTCCCCAAGAGTCTGTAGTGCAGCTCTGTAAGACGCAGCACAGAACTCTCAGTGGGAAGGGGAAGAGCTCTGCTAAGCTGGTCACACTATTCCACTCTCTCAAGCCTGAGCTAAGGCCTGAGTGGCTCTCTCTGCAGCCTAGACAACAGTGAAGTGCCTGTCTAGAATATAATCAGTGCTTCCTTACATAAACATTGCATTACCACCTGTCCCAGTGAAAAATACTCTGGGGTTTTTTGTTTGCTTGAGGTTTTTTGTTTGCTTGTGGTTTTTTTGCTTTTTTGTTTTGTTTTGTTTTTGTTTTTTTTTGAGGCAGGGACAAAAGTCCTTCCATAGGCTCCATTCGAGGAGCTAGTTTTCAGGTAAGGTATCACAAAAATCACTGAATTAATCAGGCTGGAAATGACCTTCGAGATCATCCGAGTCCAACCTAACACCTACTAGTTAACTAAACCATGGCACTAAGTGCCTCATCCAGTCTCCTCTTAAACACCTCCAGGGATGGTGACTCCATCACTTCTGCAGCCAACCCATTCCAATGCCAATCACTCTTGCTGTGAAGAATTTCTTCCTAACATCCAGCCCAAACCTGGCCTGGCACAGGTATATAGCATATAGTAACTATTATCTATGTTCCTCTCCCTACAGCTTTCCATATATTGTGTCTTGAAGAACACTCCAAGACACCTACCTTTACAAAAGATCTTTTATATTTTATAGGGAGGAGAGTTCTCCACAGAAAAACCTCACGTGTTTATTAAAGCTCTTTTATGCACATTTGATGTAAGAAGCCTGGGTGGAGGCAATGATCTCATTTGTTGAATTAGCAGGTCACTCTGTGCTCTCACTTTAAAGAAATATTAATTCTTAAAGGCCCTGATTTGTACCTCTAGCTAAAACATCTGCAGTGCATAAGCTTTTCAAGGAAATCTTCAAGGCTTTTCTGTAATAGTTAGAACTGATGTAACTGGTGATATTTACTATACATAATCACTAGTCAAGAGTCTGACAGTTTCCTAAGCTGAGCTTAGGAATCACACTTCTGTACCTGTAAGACCTAAGATAAACGAAGTTCCCAGAAAGGTATGTTTATACCAGTTTAATTTTGATAGGCCATAAAACTATTAACTTGTTGTTAATAAGGAGCACTGCTCTCACTAAAAAAAGACCACAACAAAGGACAAGGTACACAGAGATGTAAACTTATGTACTATTAATCAAAATGAGAGAAGGAAGAGATATTACCAAGCTGAAATGCAAAGACAGATACATCTTGTATTTCCATGGAGGCAGCCTTTCATCTTGTTTTGGCAGCCACAAAGTAAACATAAGACTTTGCTAATAAGGTATAATATAAATTATTAAACCACCTAGTGCATGATCAAATGCATTTCAGATTATTTTTTGAATAATTCTGCCTTGACGACTGCCAGGAGTAATATATTTTGTGTACTCTTGCACAGACCCATTGATTGCTGTCTTTCTGAAGCTCCAGTCCCAGACTTAAAATGCTGCGCATGAAATAAATATATAATCACATCAAAACCTAAGCTTTGGCATCTGTCGATCACAGCCTAGCTTTTTGTAAGATCTCACTTCTTGTTAGTCAACAAAGACATGAGAGCAACTCTTTAGCTCTGAGCTGAGGTTTTAATAGATTCAAAACATTTCTTACATGCAAATTTCTTCTATGGCTCAGGGGCACTGTTAGAGCTTGAAGTGTTAGCTAACTGCTGCGAAAAAACTACTTGACTGAGCATATCTCAAGATAAATTAGACTTCTGAATTTTTTAGCCCAACCAAGTACATTTTACACATTTGTACTACTGGGTTTAAAAATACGGACTTTTATATAATCACGCATAACAAGCCTGTGTGACAAATTAAAAGAAAACATGTTAAAATATGCATTACATATCCTACTGTGCCATTTGAAACTCTGGGCTATTACACTTTGGAGGCATTTTTCAGATTTGAAAACCAAACAGTCACTGAAGGTCACACAGATTACGCAGCCAAAAAATATGTAAATTCAGATTTTATTGGATAGTTCCAGAAGACATGGTTAATTCCGTAGGTATGAAGAGAGCTCCTTTGATTTATTGCTTATAGAATTCCACCAGCCTTCTGCAAATGTGGAATGCTGATCTCAAATCAGAAAATAAATGGCACACAAAGTTTTGGGTTTTTTGTTTTTTTTTTTTTCCTAATGGAATTAACACCACACCTCCCAGCAGAGGCATCCCTGCCACCGTGTATTCCAATGTATGCACACTGCTGTGTTGCTAAGAGAAAGCACTGTCTACAGGCATGACTGTTTCAGATGTTGCCAGCTGTACACCACTCCTAGCAAGTCTCTGATTCCAAATACACATGGAGTTTACTTACCCATTCTCAGAAATGGGAAACCTTGAAAAAATAAATAAAGCAGCCAGGCACTTTTGCAAAATAATTTCATATTGCTTCTTATTTTGTGTGTATATACACACACGTGTTTCTGTGTGTGATGTATGACTATATGCTTTAATACACAAGCAAAGGGACAGAACTCAGCTGAAGGATAAATACAGATTTATTATTAATTTATCAGTAAATGGTCAGAGCCTCAGCAATAATTAGTATTTTAAAAATCTGCTAATATCAAATCGGTAGCACTAGAGTTTCAGTAAGAAAATAATCAAACCATCTTGCAAATAGCTGCAGTCACTAAAATTGTCCTACCCTCTGTCACAGTCCATCACAGTCCATCCTCCTGCATAAAGAAGGTCAGATTATGGTCTAGGGTGGAGACTGTACAGCCTCTCTGGGCCTTTGTTCCAGTGGTTGACCATTTTCAGGGGGAAAATGTTTCTTCTAATATCCAGTCTGAACATCTCGCTTCAATTTATGGCCACTGACTTTTGTCCACCCACATGTACCACTGGAAAGCTCTTGGCTCAGTCTTCTCAATAACCCCCCTATAGGGAGGCTTCAGTTAGGGTCTCCTTCTCTAGACTTAGAGAAGCCTGGTCACTCAGCATCTCCTCACAGGCTATGTACTCCAGCCCTGAACCTCTCTGTGCTTATGCTGAACTCGTTCCAGTTATCAACTCCTAATTAATATCAAGATCACTACAAATGGCCAGTCAGGTCAGGTCAGCAATACTCCTAGCAGTTGGGCCATGGCCAAATACAAATATAAACCACATCTCATCAGGGAAGGACATAGAGACTGATTGACCTGAAGCTCAGGTGCGTCAAATGTGACAATTACTTCCAGGTTTGCCATCCCTTAGGGAGAACACCTCTAACTACAGCCTACCCTGGCTGGCACAGCAGGTTCACAGAATCTTCTGTCTTTCCCAGTAACGCTTGCAGGATCTGACTCCTTTGGCCAGTGTAGAAAGAACACATTTTCCATTACTCAGCTACAGCTCACCTCAATTACACCTACAATCTCCTCTTAATAAACAAAAGCTGAGATGCCAATAGGAACACAAATTTGTAATGACTTTTGCTCCATGTCACACAGACCCACATCTGGAACTTCCTCCTGCTCCATTAACATTAATCTCAAATTCCTCTGCAAAAACATAAGAGAAATCAATTCTCTCTGAGTAAGCCAGTGTACTTGAACTTCTCATTGTTACTGTAAGGCTTCACTGGTATTTCTCTTGGCAAACAACTCCCTGTTCTCTTCCATGTTCTTACCCTAAGGGCAGGCCCTTTGCTATCTTCTTTTTCCTCTCTCAAACAGACTTCAAGGATTATTTCCTCAATGAGCCCTCCAAATTCATAATGCAGTTAAAAGCTAGACAGAAGGCTGAGTAACTGGGATTTATTAAATGACTTCCTTTTTGATGTACACTTGGAGGAGGAGTGAAACAAACAAAAAGATTAACTTATAAATGAAACAAAAAAAAAAAAGAAAAACAAAAACCCAAGAAAACAGAAGCCAAAACCACTTCCAAAAAGTTGTAAAAATCTTGTACTGTTTTCATTATGCTCACTTGTTTTAGCCGGTTTCTTTATATTTACCTATAAATGCTTCTAACCAGGAGTTGATCTGATTTTTAGTGTGCTGCTATTGAACTTAGTGACTCAATATCCTCCCAGTATACAAATACTGCATTGCTAAAATGAGCTGTCATTCAAGGTCAGAAACAATATGTTGGAAACACATGCAGATATATGGATTCTGAGCTCTTTTTAAAAATTTTTTTGGTGGTAAGGTGTGTGGGGTGTCAATCACTGTGCCAGGAACAAGCGATGTGCAAGCCATCATCCTTCCAGGCTGCGCTTAGTACCACAAGAGAGCTGAAAAATCTTTTAAGGGGAAAAAGTTTGCCATGCAAAAATCAAAGCTGTCCATGTAATGACATGACAGGAAAGATAAACCTAGCACAGCACAATGTGGACAAGTTCAGGATGGGGATCTGTCACTATTTATTTCCCTGTGCATAGCATGGTTTTACGAAGGAGATGGCAGGTGCTTGCTCTGGGCACTTATCTGGTAATTAGTTGGCTAACAAACAAATCTGTTTCCTAGACATCACCAACGCAGGCTTTGTGGCTCTGAAAATACATTACAGTGCATTACAGGATGTGGTAGATACCACTTTTCAGTGTATCTACCATAGCTTGTCTTAGTAGACATCATTCCACGGGATTCCAGCTTACTACTTCTTTACAGGATCATAGAGATTTTTCATTGCTGTTTTTGTCTTGCTTTGTTTTTAAAAATAAGCATTTTAGAGGTGTGTTTACAACGCAACAATTTTCCTAGTTTGTTTTGTTGGGTGATGGAAGAATGACAAAGAACTGGCATTATGTGACTATTCAAAGACTGCCCTACAAATAAAATTATTAAATGAAATATATAATTTTTTTTCTTTCCCTTTTTTTCTTTTTTTTTATCATACAAGCCTTCAGAGACCATCACCTTTTTGCTTTCCTTTTAAATCTAGAAATAACAATGACAATTGTATGGAGGTCAACAGTAGCTACAGGCAAGGACAAAAAAGGTTTTCCTCAGAAAGAGTACCTCAGTAAAATGAATAGCTCGATCTGAAAATGCATATTCATGCCATAAGAACCACCAATATAACTGAGTGTTCTTTACATATCAACAGTGAAATGAGTAATATTGCTTTTACTTGGAAATAAGCTCTGAGTAGATATTAAAAGAGCATCTTTAAGAGGAATTCTATACTCCCAAATGGTAGAAAGCATGAAATACTAAAGCCTTTCTAGCTGCTGTTATTTGCAAAGAACATTGTGATAAATATCCAAGAAACATCTTAAGGGACACTCTTTATCAAAACCAGGAAAAGCTTTTAAAGACCACTCATGTGGAGCAAAGCTGAATTAAACTGATATATATACATATTCTTAGCTAAGGCCTTCCCCTTAAAACTAGAATATATAATAAACCTGAAATGACGTTGTTTTCATTTATTCCTGCAGAACACAGCATTACAAATGCAATGCTTCAAACAGAAGAACAGGAAGAACAGATTGTATTAAATCACAATCACAGAAATATAAGATATGGCCCTTCTCACATTCCAACCTCCTGGATGATAAACACGGTGTAAAATGAGCATTTTTTTCCTATGAGGACAGACTGAAATAGTTGGGGCTGTTCAGTTTGGAGAAGAGGAGGCTTCAAGATGACCTTATTGTGGCCTTCCAGGATCTGAAGGGGGCCTACAAAAAAAACGGGGAGGGACTTTTTAGACTATGAGGTAGTGAGAGGACTAGGGGGAATGGAGCAAAGCTGGAGGTGGAGAGATTCAGATTGGATGTGAGGAGGAAGTTCTTCACCATGAGACTGGTGAGATGCTGGAACAGGTTGCCCAGGGAAGTGGTTGGGGCCACTTCCCTGGAGCTGTTTGCAGCCAGGCTAGATGAGACTCTCTCCAGCCTAATCGAGGGTAGGGTGTCCCTGGCCATGGCATGGGGGTTGGAACTAGATGATCCTTGTGGTCCCTTCCAACCCTGACTGATTCTATGATTCTATGATTTTCAGGATTGATACCAGTGGGATCTAATATACCTCCCTCATTTTACAGGTAGAGAACAAGGAAGATGCAAGTATATCCAGCACCATAATATGAGCCAGTAACCAGGTCTCTACAACTACTGTCTCAGATCCTAGTTGTCACCAGCCTCTAAAACCTTCTATCTGTCAAGTTGAAGTCTGAAATACATTTTCTTAAAGCTAGGTGTTTGAGTTTAGGGCTCGTGTCCTAGCCTAGTGTCTTAATTATAAATAAAAATAGGGCTTTTTTTCCCCCCAGAGAATTCCACTCTAAAGGATAAACAATTTTAGGACTGGACATAGAATAATAGTAAGATAAGTTTATCTAACTCCATTGGCCTACTGAATATCTTCTATTTTGCAGTACAAGCTTGCTCTGTCTCTTGGCTGCTTCTTGCTTGCTGCTTGTCTCTCTGCGACCTTGTTTGCTGCCTGGTTGTCTTCTTGTTTTGACTGGTGAAGGTACAGGGGGAAGAGACATCAGGCTGGCTGTGTACAGCCTCTCTGGGCTTTCTGTCCAGGGTTGGGGAGAGAGTGAAGTAAAATATTGCACAAGGAGGTATTGTGTTGTTATTGAACTGTAAATACTATACCGTATATATGTTTATTGCTTTTTATACTTCTACATTTAACCCACCTTTGCAAATATAATTTCATTTAACTCCCAAAATTCTGAGTAAATGTGGTAAATTTACTCCGGAGGGTGAATTTCCAGTTTGTTGGGGTGCAAATCCAACCTGCAACACTAGGTAATGCCTCAACACATAGTTTCCTGACTGCTCCTCTTACACTAATTTTCACAGACTTCTCTGCCCAGTGTTAAACACCTTCAGCTCCTGAGACTGTAGATGCTCACTAAGCACAGCTGGAATTGGACCTTGGCAAAAAGAAGCGTTTCTTGCAAGGCTGCCATCCAGCAGTTAATAGAAGGGCAAAAAGAAGCGTTTCTTGCAAGGCTGCCATCCAGCAGTTAATAGAAGTGTGACTGATCTTGACTAACTTTGTGGGTTCAGTGATAATACAAAGGTTTTACTTTCATATTGTCACGGCCTCTTTCCTTTAAGTACCCTTACTTGTTTTAGAAGGTCTCCCACAGTGCCAGTTAGCATACTTTGGAGCACCTGAGGGAGTGTCTTGAAATCCGAGCCTCCTTTTTTTTTAATTTCACACTCAGCCAAGTTCAACTGCAGTTAATGGAGACCTCTCTCATGGAAACATCAAACAATGGTTATTTTTTCCGACTAGCAAGTCTAACTGCTCTAACACAACCTCTGCAGATCCAGTCTCTGCGAGTGATTCATCAGCCCACCTCCACAACAGAGATCACATTAAAAGATCCTTTCTTGGCTTGCTGTGTATTTTATGCTAGATAATCATGATAGCACCTTGGCACTCTAAGACATCAAAGCACAGTAAGTATCCAGACTACAGGCTGTAACAAATATCTGCCCTCAGAAGAGCATTTGTATCATTCAGAGGGTGGTCCGACTAGACAGTCAGCTTCCCTGTAGAGGACTAAAATGCCCAAGCACAAACTTGCATTCTGTCAGGCTCAAATACTGTCAATTTGTACCTCAGCTGAAAGCCTCCAGTGAATCCATTGGACCTCGGTCTTCTACTCAGATTTTACATGGCATGCTCTATCAGGTTGTACTGGATGATTCCTAGGATTAGCTCATCAGTTCCTCTGGAATTAACCAAGAAGTACTAATTTCCCCCTTTTTTTTTTTTTTTTTGAGACTTTGTACCCTGGAATTAGTTTCTCTTAAATGCTGCCCAGTCAGTGCTGCAATTTGCTGGAACATATCCTACAAAATGTTACTAATTTTTAAATAGCTAGTTCCAAGTATTGCAACTTGACCACGATAAAATTTGTTCACTAGGCTAACCTTCCAGCAGACACTTTGAACATCTGCCTCATTTTCATCTGTGAAATTGTAAGACAAAAGCTGCATTCCAGGAGAAAATCTAAACTCATTAATGTTTCCGAAGTGCTCAGAAACTTAGCAATAGGGTCATAGGAAAGGTTAGAAATAAATTAGTAACTCCCTTGGGAATAAGGTTTAAAAAGCATGTGGCAAATAACACTGCTGTTAGACAATAAACAATGCAAAGGAAAAATACCCAACAATAGTTTATTAAATGAATAGTCTCAGCTCTGTGCACAGAAGGAAACAAATTTGTATGTGTGTGAAAATAGTGCAGAAGCACTGATTAAAGGCTGAAACATAATAGACTTGGCATTTACATGAGAAAGAGGAACTGAAACTCTAGAGTTTCCTTAGTTTGGAGTATTTTACTTTACACTCCAAACAACCTGTGCACACATGTACAGGAGAAATATTCTTAGCTCCTTCTTGTTATTGCATATTATAGGTCATTGCAATGCTACACTTTTCTCTACTTAGAAAGGGATACTGGTCTGTAGAACACAACCCATTTTAATACTGCTTTATGTTGTGATTTGTTGTTGCTCTTGTCTCACTGGAATTGACCTACAATCAAGTGATGCCCTTGATTCCATTTTATTATCTCTGCCCATCCTAGTAACTTTTGATCCTACTCACTTACTTCAATAATGAAAGAGCAATCCACCAAGTCTCATGTCAAAGACTAGGAGAAAGAAAAAAGAGATACCTAAACCAGTGCTCCCATGGAGGGAAAGGCCAAAGTTTGGCCTCAATGATCTATTTTTTTGCTATCACTCCGCTGACCATCTGTATTCCTTGAACACCAAATCACATACAACGATGACATAAACCACCTCCAACACATTTTTGATCACAGAGCAGTCAGACATGACCAGGAAGATGTGGAGAGGAAGCTAAGGAAACACAGAAGGAACCAAAGAACCCAAAGCACAGAAACCCAGGCTTTGTCAGTTGGGGACACAGTTGTCCATGCTCTAACTCTGAATGCAGAGTGAGAAATGCAAGCCCACAGAATGGTAACTGTGGGGAAGATTAACCTAGTCTTTAACAAATTAATGGCTTTGGATTTTAAAATGCTTTATGTCTCCATATGAAAGACTAACAGGAGTGTAACAGTTTGGGTTCTTTTTTATCACACGAGACACTCTCCCAAGTATAACTCTAATTCATTCCTTTCCAGCTATTAAGAGCTACACATCTGGCTTTCCCCTGTGGTTCTCTGACAAAATCTGATTGTGCTACAGAATTTTAAGTAGTCCTCACTGAAAAAATAATGAACTAATGTTTCTTTGGATAGAGATGCATGTTGAATAGATGAAAGAGGAATAGAATCCCTGTCATCCTAAACACTATTTCCATTATTTTACCAAATTAAAGTTCTTGTATTTTGAAAAAAACAAAAAACAAACAAAAAAACCTGTCTGTGTCAGAAATGGATATTCACAGCCATCCTTTTTGTATGATAATTATGTTATCTGCACTTATCAGAGATTTTGTATGTGAGAACTGCAAAATAGTTTCCATACGGATAAGACAAAGCATAGTCAGGCTGACTGAAATGACTTACAGTCACATATGAATTCATGTCAAAACAAGCAGGAGATTTAAAAAAAAGAAAGAAAAAGAAAAAAAAATCTTCTAATCCTGATTACAAGACCCTTCCTTGAGCACTAGAAATCCATCTGCTTGGTATTATGCATAGGTAGATTTTGTAGTTATGTGATGTTTTGACAAAACGCTTAAATGTACTGCCTACATATCTTTGTTTCATCAAGAGCATTTCCACAAAAATTTCCAAGCCACTCCAGTCCAAAATGGAGCATTTCTTCAAGTTCTGCCACTGTGTGTGTGTATACACACACATATACATATATATATCTATATAGCTGTGAAGAAGAATCCATCAGTTTGAAAACTAAAGCATTTAGGGAATAATTTTCTCATATAATACTGTTTCAAGGACACTATGCTTATAACTGAGTCTACAGAAACAGAACATTAATTTCCATGTGACGCTTGCTTTTCATTTTGCATTTGACATCTGCCTCTCCAGCCAGTCAAGATTCATTCTTCTCACTGTTCATCAATCACACAGCCATCTCATGCTGTATAACACGGATAGTCAATCCTTTTTGAGAAGCTGCATCAGTCTACTGAGAGCCTTCCATCACCATGCCTTGCCAATCACACAACCAGACAGAAATTCACCACGTGATTAACAGCTACTGGCTCTCCTCCACACATCACATAGGCTCCAATATGCATAAACCTGATCTGGTAGCCACTGGGAAAGAGAATATTGGATACTGCCTAGCAGGGCAGCTTGTCCCAATCCAGAGGCTGGCCATTTCTACACAGTATAATTAACAACCCACTCAAGCACTTGTGAAGAGGCCTCATCTACAGGTCTGAAACCCACAACACAGTGTTTCCACTGCTAAGGCCAGATAAAAGGACAAAAAGAAATGTGCTATGTAGAAACTGATAGCACAGTAACATCAATATTTGATAGGCAATTTGTTGACTTACACTGAGCCAGAAACTAGGAAATAACTATTTTCTTATGGAATCATAAGCTATGTAGGTCAAATATAGGCTGGATATTAGGAGGAAGTTCTTCACAGAGAGAGTAATTTGCCATTGGAATGGCTGCCCAGTGAGGTGGTGGAGTCACCATCCTTGGAGGTGTTCAAGAAAAGACTGAAAGGAGCACTTAGTGCCATTGGATAGGGCTGAGTGATAGGTTGGATTGGATGATCTTGGAGGTATCTTCCAACCTGGCTTATTCTATTTCTATATTTCTATTTCTAACATGGTTTGACTTTGGAGCCTTAATTATTTATTCTGTGTGACTGTCATCACCAAAACCAAACAAAAATTCAAATCTCTTTTAAAGAACTGCTGATTACTGAATTATTTAAAAAATTATCTTTATTTTACAAATGATTTGTCAGCCCTTCTCTACAACAGAGAATACATGAGAAAAATGCCTATTAGCTTTTTATACCTTGATGGCCTAGGCTGCCATGTAGTACAACTTTGATTTCAACTTTACACCTCTATATCTGAATTAAAAATTACTTCATGCCACTGCTTGTGAACACGACAACTAAAATGTAAAGCACTGATGAAGTCTTGCTCAACGTAATTCCAAAATTTCAGCTTTTCACAGTGTTTAGGATGGAAGAAACATGTCCTATTTTTTCCAAGATAATTATTTTATTATTACACTAAATCTGGGTTGTGGTCTTGATTCCACAAACATAAATTAAAGATGGTGAAATGTTAATATCCAGTCAGCTTGAGTTTCAAACACAGGCAAACTGCTTGAAACCCTCTGACTCTTTCAGAGCTTCAAAACATGAACTGTTTCTGATGCATACTTGTGAATCTACCTACAACAGACTCTCGGCTACAATGATGAACAAGCTTTGTTCTGATGAAAAAGGAATGCAAAATGACTAAAGAACAGGCAAACAGATGGAATCCTAATTTTACTTTAGTATATGGGACTTGGGCTACCTGCATTAATGATATCACACCACCATAACCTCTGATTGTATCTTTCAATATAATATTGCTCCTTCCCAGTGCTGCATCAATTACATCAAGCCCAGTTGTACTTTCTGGATTTTAGCTAGCATAAGTGACTCAGCCTGACTTAGGAATAAGTCCCTAGAAAATCTGCATCTTTAAGAAGGGTTCTAACATCTGAGGTTAACATATGAGGGTGGGGGAATCCTTTAAGTGATTTAAATACACAATGGAAAATCGTGAAAGGAAGGTTATCAAGATTGGTGTATTGTATGGTAACCACAGGTAATGCTGTCTTTGAACAGCTTTAATGAAGTGCTTAAATAATTAGTTACTTTTCTAAATGTTTCTTTTACTTAATGGTGTTTGATAAAGCCCACATGAACAGCTTGCTTAGGAACTCGTTGCAAATAAGAACGGAACCAAAAGTTAAATAAATGTGAGTTGGGTCTCATGAAAACCTTCCATGTATTAAGTAGACAACAAGCCGAGTTTCTTAGAGGCAGAACATAAACTTTTAAAGCAATTACTCCTCTTGCAGTTTAAGAGGACTCCTTAAAAAAGTCTTAGATTGAGAGACTGTAGCAGGAGGGCAAGGGTTTATTTCTGTTGTTGTTTGGTCCAGTAAATCTGCAACAACATGCTTTAATGGCTAATGGTGTGGTCAAGACTTTGATCTGCTTACGTGACAAAGGATCTAGAGTGAATGTTAAACTTGATATGGAATACAGCCTGTATAAACAGAAAGTTACTGTGTGCAGCCTTTCAAGAAGCATAAATTTAGTAAGATTGCTTACACACTACAATTTTCTGTGGACTGCCTTGAAGGATCCAGTCATTCTAACATATTCAGCACAGTCACAGTAAATTTTTGGTATCTTACTGTAATTACAAGAACATCCTTAGTGGACTAAATGTAAGGCTCTGAATTTCACATCCACCTCACTGAAGTATGGCTTTTGGCTATTTTAAGACAGTCTTTCTCCAATATAGCCACCAAACAGGAGCTCATCCTTCTTACTCTACTGTAATTTAATTTCAGTTAAAGATACAACCACTGTAAATTTGCTGGTGAATTTTTACACATAGACATCCCCATACAAAAAAATTTAATACTCATGAAAGCTTTAAACATTTGTTTTCTTCTCCTACTGAAAAGCCTTTTCCTATTTTTCTTTACCTTATTACCCTTGACACCTCAAAAGGACTCTGATCTAATGTTACTGACAAATATATTAAAAACACAAATGTAAATTACTATATCCAAATATTATCAAAGCCTGAGTGGGAAGCCATGAATATGAATAGATCTTGGTATTCTGCTGTGACTCACAATTAATCCTAATATTGCTGGATCAGTTCAACACTGTTTAAATAGATTTGTCAGCATGAAAAAAAAAGAAAGTTATTTGCAAAATTCATATATCAGTCAATTCTCATCATAAAGAGAATCAACAAGGATGATTTTTAGACCACTACAAAGCCATTACTCTACTCAGAATCTGATAAAAACTTTGGAACATATTAAAGGATACAGAACATTCTAATTTGCCTTTAACATGCTTTGCTAATTCCTTTGAAATGAGCTATACTTTTAAAATAGTTTCAAATTAAAAAATGGCTTAATCTCATGACTTTAATTTTAATTTGCCTTCAAAACAATCTCAAAGCTAATGAAGTCTCTTACTTCAATGGTTTTGGTAGCAATTATATTTCTAAGAGACAGCAGTTCAACATTCTAATACTTTGTGTAAAATCAAATCTCTACAGACCGATTTGGTGATGGGGAAAGCTCTCTCACCCCTCTAAAACTCTATTTCCTCTCACGAGCTTCTTGTGCCTTTTTCATAATGTCCCATTAAGTAGTACTGTAGAAAGACTACGGCAACTACATCTCTGATAGATCAGGAACAGGTAGAAAAAAAAACACCCATCCAAGACATGTCTATGACTGTGTGTTTGCTTGCAGGGAAAGGAGAGAAGTAAGCAGTGCAGACACCAATACTGTCTATATGATCTTTGGTGATCTGAAGAGAAGTAATAAAAAGAAGAGGGATGACTAAGTACTACAAGAAAAGTTACAACATATATATTACACTCTAGTGGAAAAGTATGAGTCAAACCTTTAATGACTTTTGATGGCATAATGAGTTAAAAATAGATGACCTCCAAAACAACAGAAAACCACAAAACTTGTGGCTGCTGCTGCTTTTCCTACCTGAAAACCAATTAAAACAGTAACCTGGTATATTAAATAATAAAGCATTACTAAAAACAAATGCCTTTTGGTAATTTCCAAAAAGCCTGTCTGCTAAAGCTTTGAATAAAAAGAAAAAAAATATTTTAAAGGCAACTCCTAAATATCACAGGAAGTGTCAAACAGTTAAAATTACCATGGCTACACATGTCCAATTTGTCTGTGGCAGCAAGGATGAGCAGAACCCAGCCATCCATTCTGCACTGCAACATCAACAGGTCAAGTACTAGAAACAACACACCAAAATGGCACAACCATTTTAGCACTTGGGAATTTTGCTACCAGAGGCAGGAGAGGTAGAATATTTCTGTTCTACATTGCTAAATGTTCTGTTATGCATTACTAAAAACAAATGCCTTTTGATTAATTCCAAAAAGCCTATCTACTAAAGCATTGATTGAAAAAAAAAATATTTTAAAAGCAACTCCTAAATATCACAGGGAGTGTCAAATAGTTAAAATTACCAAGGCTACTCATGTCCAGCTTGTCCCTGTGGCAAGGAAGAGCAGAACCCAGCTATCCATTCTGCACTGCAACATCAGCAGGTCAAGTACTAGAAACAACACACCAAAATGGCACAACCATTTTAGCACTTGGGAATTTTACTACTGGAAGCAGGAGAGGTGGAACATTTCTGTTTTATCTGCTCCCATTTTCCAGAAAATGACAAGAGTTGAATCATCCCAGTCACTACTGTGCATCTATGGCACATGATTAACATAATCATGTAATTTAAAGTGATTACAGAGGGACATTCAGCCAAATAATACTGATGGTGGAGGAAATTAAAAGTAAATAAAAGTTTGTATCTTTTCACCTGAAACGGACTTAAGAGAGTATTTGTTTGAAAAGTAGCTGTGCAATATGCGTTGTTCCAGATGAGCTTTGATCACTGTAGTTGAAATTCAGTCCTGCCAGAGGGAGAGGGTGAAAGAGAACACACCCATTAAATTAAAGACTTCAGGATAAAACTACTGGGCAAAGGTTTTATGCTGGCTTTTGGGTTCGCTGCCTTAAATCATGTCTACATATTTTAGCCCTCTAAGCAGGGAAGAGAAATGTTTTGGATCAGTGACCTACCTTCTATTCCAGTTTGCTAGTCATGAAATGACTTCTGGCTACATTAAAATGTTCATAGGATTAAAGAAGATAAGGCTGGAAACAAACTTCAGAGGCAACCTAGCCCATACCCATGACCCAAGGCAGGTGACCTACATCAAGTGTTTATCACAGATATTTGCTAAGTATGTTCCTAAAGATCAGCACTGATTAAAATTTCCCAACCATTACAGGCAATCCAATCCATTGCTTATATAAACCCAGAAAGAAAAATCTATTCTACCTATAGGAAAGAATCCACCCTTCATTTCAGATCCAATTTAAGAAAGATGTTGAGGTGCTTGAATGTGTCCAGAGAAGGGCACCAAGGCTGGTGAGGGGTCTGGAACACAGCCCTGTGAGGAGAGGCTGAGGGAGCTGGGGTTGTTTAGCTTGGAGAAGAGAAGGCTCTCTACCATTACCTGAACGAGGGTTGTAATCAGGTGGAGATTGGTCTCTTCTCCCAGGCAAACAGTGGCAGAATAAAAGGACACAGACTCAAGCTGTGCCAGGGCAGGTTTAGGCTGGGCGTTAGGAAGTTCTGCACAGCAAGAGTGACTGGCATTGGAATGGGCTGCCCAGGGAGGTGGTGGAGTCCCCATCCCCGGAGGTGTTTAAAAGGAGACTGGATGAGGCACTTGATGCCATGGTTTAATTAATTAGAAGGTCTTAGGTGGCAGGTTGGACTTGATGATCTCTAAGGTCTTTTCCAACCTGGTTATTTCTGTGATTCTGTGAAATGTTGGGCTTTCAAGCAGAATTAAAACACCAATCAACACAAATTCCCAAGTAAACAATGCCAGCATGGTGTACAGATAATGTGTAGATCTTGAAAATCAGCACCTTAGGAACACTACATTACAATTTTGGGTTGTTTTTCAAGAAAAATGAGACTTTTCAATGTCCTTCTTAAAAACATCCACGGTTGGCATTGAACTTCACTCTTAGAAAGGAAGTTTGTCTTTTCTTGTGCTAACTTTATAGTGACCTTAGTGAAATAACCCAGTAAAAAAGTAAGAAAAATAGATTAATTAAGAGGAATTTAACATCATCTTTCATGACCTCTATTTACAACCAGCATGCAATATGAGAAAGACATTAAATAAACCAGAAAATATATGCAAAAGCAGTAACTATTTTTATGCCTTGCACTATAATCAGTTGGTTCAGAGAAAGAGGGAGAGAAGCAACTAAGCCAATGAAAGGTATGTTTCCATATATGCTAGAGCATAGAATGCAATAGCAATGAGTAGTGCACTGTATTTCCATGCACTACTAGCTAAAACTATTTTATACAGAAAAAGGTTCCCTTTCTTTCCTGGTATGTTTATTTTATATAGAAATTTCCCCATGCATTTCTCAAATTGCCTCTTGCAATGGTTTGAACTAATTGGAGGATCTGAATGAGAAATTAGACTATAGGCTAAGAAAAATAAACCAAAACCCACTGATGATGCTACTTCACTCATAGGTTTACTGAAAAAGAAAAAAAAAAAGAAGTTTAAGAGTTGTAACCCAAACATAGATAGACAGAGCTGCTTGAGCTTCTTGAGCTACTCTGGCTGCCGCATTCCTCTACCTTCCTAGCTGGATATGAATAATTGCACTAACTTCTTTCCTGCTGCTAATCCCTCTGGCTGATCTACCTTTTCTTATCTGCTGCATAAGACAGATGGTGAGATAAGATTGGGAAAGGGAGAAGGTGGTAGAGTGGGTAGACACCCCTTTTAGGGATTTTTGATCTCTGAAAGGGGTGTGGTGTTTCTGTATTACCTTTTCACTGTATATATCTGTAAATATTTGTTATATATTGTAAATATCTGCTTGTATATTGTGCAAAGCTGTAAATATAAAGCTTCATTTATTAACTTCCAGCTGACTGAGCCTTAGCCTGGGTTATTTCAAAGTGAGAGGCGGGAAGCAGGGAACTGCCAAACCACCACACCTCTTCTTGGACACTGATGCAAAGATGCCTTTGTGAAGTAGCCTTCCAAGAGTGGCAAAAGGTGTATTTTATTCTATGGAAATTCCATCCTCCATTAGCCTTTCTCATACATTCTATGGTTTCTGTAATTGTATTAAAGATCTTTAGATCTGTATGCCATTTTTTTAATTCAAAAATTTCCTTCCTCGTTCTCCTCTTTCCCTAAATCTCTAATCTTTAGTTCCTGGTCAGGAACCAACTTTTCCAGCACTTTGAAATTCCAGCACATGTGAAAACTATGCTTAATAATTACTTCAGTTTATACACATCTTCTGCATTTCCTTCCAAGTTCTTGAAGTTACTAACACAGAGCTCTCAATTCTGTCATGATTTCTTTCATTTCTGTTCCAGCAGAAGACATTTCCCCCCCCTTCTCTATTTTATTTTGCTTGCAAGTGAAGCACCTTTTCTACCTGAGATCAGACAATTCCCTTTAACTATGCTTTGTGGATTCTTCTCTCTAGCAGGCCACAAAGAAGTATTTGATATATGCAATTGCCCATTTCCTACCATCAGAAAAAAAAAGGTTAATGCAACTAGGAAATACTTTGTGGCTAAATGGAAGACCAGAAGCAC
Organism: Psilopogon haemacephalus; assembly: GCA_013396835.1. Taxonomy (NCBI): domain Eukaryota; kingdom Metazoa; phylum Chordata; class Aves; order Piciformes; family Megalaimidae; genus Psilopogon; species Psilopogon haemacephalus. Next base: position 1,216,496 of record VWZI01010423.1, read on the forward strand.
ACTGCTTCTTCTGCAGTATCCAGAAGCCTGCTGCATAAGATGAAGACAGGATGGAGAAACAAAGGAACAAGCAGAGTGACTGCTTGCTAACTGAAAATTAGTGGCTGGCTTCTCGTTTCCTCTGAAGATCCCAAACACTTGAACAGCCATTAGCTTAACAGGCTGCCTGTGGATAGTACCGTGGTCTGGGAGAGCCACAGAGATGAGCACCAAGTTCACAAAAGGAGATAAGTGCACATGGAGGCTGCCAGCAGGAGTCATTTGCAGTGAAAATAGACATGGAGAATGTTATCATGAACACCAGTGGAAAAAAGATAACTGAGAGATGCGCCTGCATTTGTTTGAAAAGAAAATCAGTCATAGATGCATTATGGAAGCAGGAATTATGAACAGAAAACAATCATGACTAGATAATTAAGTAGCTTGTTAAAATTAATTTTTTTTCTTGCCTTAATTTTCCATCTGATTAAAATTTCCTACCAAAGGCCTTCAGACTGATAGACTTTGACTTTGGCAATGCATTACAATTCTGGCAGGTAGCCAGCCTTTTATTTTTATCCATCACCCCTTTGGTCTCTTCTTCATATATTTCTCATCTTGCAATATTTTTTTTTCTCTCTAGTCACAGAACATATGTAAACAGCAAGGATTATTTTTGGAGTACAGAAGCATAGCATACTCTATTTCCATTTCTAACAAGAGAATCTTGCAGATGCTTCTTTTTCAATGATAAATTTTAGACAAATGTTTGACTGTAAACAGGATATATTTATTAGGCATTTTACTTCATGCTGCTAAGAAACTGTCAAGATTCTTAAGTGTGGCCACATGTAATTAATAACACTAAAGCCACTAAAGTGGTATCTTGAAATGAAATTAGATTCAGACTATTGACACACACTGCTGACTTTTCAAAATCATTTTTTATCCAGTGACAATGTAATCAGTACTAGGCTCGTGGAGAATCCATCTCCAAAATCTCAGAGACTAGTTCACCAGAGCACTTAAGAACACAGGAAGAATGATAAATGGCTTTACTGAACCTCAAAATGCTGAAGTACATTCTTAATGCTTTGCCAGCTACATGCCTGCCTCAATGAAAGCAGATCACACCTGCAGCACTTACATCTTGGGTTTATTTCCTGGGAAACTTAGTAGAATTAATCCTTGCTCAAAGATTTGAAATATTTATTTTCTGCTATTAGTAACTGAAGTTAGTAACACACGGTATGCTTATTCTGTTCATTTTTTATGTTACTGGCAGTACTTTTAAATTACCATTCTGCATATATCCTATGTTAGGGTCATAGAATCATAGAATCAATCAGGGCTGGAAGGGACCGCAAGGGTCATCTAGTTCCAACCCCTGTGCCATGGGCAGGGACACCTTACCCTAGATCAGGCTGACCACAGCCTCATCCAGCCTGGCTGCAAACACCTCCAGGGATGTGGCCCCAACCACTTCCCTGGGCAACCTGTTCCAGGCTCTCACCACTCTCATGGTGAAGAACTTCCTCCTCACATCCAGTCTGAATCTTCCCACCTCCAGCTTTGCTCCATTCCCCCTAGTCCTCTCACTACCTCATAGCCTAAAAAGTCCCTCCCCAGCTTTCTTGAAGGCCCCCTTCAGATACTGGAAGGCCTCAGTAAGGTCACCTCCAGACTGAACAGCCACAACTCTTTCAGTCTGTCCTCATAGAAGAGATGCTGCAGCCTTCTGATCATCCTCATGGCCCTTCTCTGGACATGCTCCAGCATGTCCACATCCCTCTTGTAATAGTCACAAGAACCAAATCCAGAAATGTCTTAACCCTTGTGTTTATGCTTTATTGATTTCAGCTTTCACCTATATATGGTTTCTGCTACATAACCTCTCAATACTGTTCTGTTACTGACTACGCAGCCTTACATTTTAAACCCCAATAAATCTAGAGCAGATTTAAATTTCAATATTTCCAAATGTACTTGCCCCCATAACAGCTCTCTTGTAAAACTGCACAACTTCAAGACATCAGTCCCTTTTGAGTGGCTTTAATGAAAAATTCATGCTAAAGGAAAAAAACTTGTCCTGGCAAACACCTGTTCATTTAAATACTTAATATGTCTTCCCTAATCAGTAAGTCTGACTGCTTGGACAGCTTTTTAATCTGAGCCACTGACTCCAACACTCTTCTGTCCTTCCTGTTCCAACTTCTGCCACAGAGCCTAATGTTACTGAAATGCCAAGGTCTTACTGTAAATCCATCTACTCACTTAAGGGGTTGTTTTTCTTTAGGGACTATAATAACTGTCAAGACATTCAACACTGTTAATACATTAATGGAGACAGCTATTAGGTATGTTTATTATAAACTGAGAAACTATGATAAAAGTATAAACTAGAGAAATCTGGAGTTTAGTTATCAGCATTTCTTTACCCATTTGGCAGTGATATACAATGGGTGAATATTTTATGGAATCTTTGTGTGACATTTTACATCCTCACTTTTCCAGTCAAATCCTTTGATTCCAGCTGCTTCTTTTATTTCTTTAGACCAACTGGGCACCCCAGTTATGACATTCAAATGGTGAAAAAAGAAGCCTGTAACTGATTTTTCAGGCTCACTGTGTTGCTTGTGGTGCTCCCTCTGATCTCATCAGAAAAAAATTGTTGAGGAACATGTAGCAGATGAGAAAGGCATTGCAGGTATTCCTCATCACAGCATTTACAAGAATATCTTGTTTCTTAGGATGAGTGTGTAGCTTGCTTTGATAGGTTCACATTAGTGCTCATATTATGGTGCTCCCAGTTTTTCTAACTTAATGTTTTTTAAGCTATATGATTAATTTCTTTAAACACTGTACAGTTCTAATAGCTTTCACTCTCTCTGTGAACATTCTTAATTAAAGCACAGCTCCGATGTATTCTTAAACATCTTTTACTCTGTCCTATGCAAGTTAATGAAAGTACTGTTAATGACAGGAAGTGATACCTGGGACACACTACAAAAACAGCACCTTTTTAACTGCTGCAGATGTGTCTACAGCCCTGACTCAGCAATCTGCCCCTCTTCATCACAGTACTCGTGCAACATACTTAACTATAAGGTGTGCACTGCAACCCCAGTAATATATATGGGCACCATAAAAGAGCCAAGTGCTTTGTTGAATGGGAACGGACCGAAGCATCTGAGTGTTTTACTGCAGTACAGCCCATTATCACATTCTTTTGATCTAGATTACCTCAATCTACATTTAAATCCGTGTACCGCTCTGAACTAGCTCTCATCATGGACCAGTAAACAGTAAAGGAGTTGAGAGGAAGTCATACCACTGACAGCGTGACATTAGAGGTCTACAAGAACTTCCTGGGCACTTCAGACAACACACCAGATACAGGATGTTGGCTGCTGCCTAAAATCACTTCTACCTACAGAACAGCCATGCTGTGCAACAAAAATATGCATGGTTTTAAAAGCACCAGCTGGCTACCCATCCCTTCAGACCTGGGAATGTAAAGCAGGACCTAGTTCTTGCTCATCTGTATGCACAGTGGGAAGGAGAAAGTGAAAGGGCCACATGTGTTTTCAATCATCACTTTTATAACCTACTTTAGGTAACTCTTCCTTCTCTCCATTATATAGTTTGACAAAAAAGTAATCCAAGTTTTTAGTTCTGCATGCTGCCCTTTGGAAAACCTTGTGGAGACACCTGGCATCTTGCTGAAGATACAAGACCTCTGGCCACTTTTGAGAGAGTATCTGAATATGTACAATCTGAGTTGCCTCCTTCTCTCCACAGCCTGCCATCTGTGCACATAGCAAGCTATATAAAGCATCATATGACATATGTTCTCATTCACAAGCAGCTGAGGTTATAATAAATTCCACGTCCTGAGCACACCTAACAAGCAGTGTTTCTCAGCAGTCCAACCACAGAGAACAACATAAAGAACATCTTTGACCCACAGTGACTTTTGTGATAAACTGACTTTTTTTTTTTCCTGGTTTGCTACTTATGTATGATTTGTCAAGAGGAATTTTCCACAGTTTCAGTTTGCACTCTGTGTATTATATATTGGCAAAATGTGATTGAAAGCTTTCAGATGTAGCTTCCACACACTAAAGATGTCTCACTTGCTGAAATATTGAGATTCTAGTTTTTCAGAAAGCCAAAGTTTCTAACATGTCCAGTGAACCAAACATAAATAAGATACTCCTTTGATGGAGCATTTGCAGCCAGAAAAATAATGAAAAGCAATTTGCTTTATTATTTGCTTGCTGTAGCCATTTTCTTGAGCATTCCAGGTCCTTGTTTATGCCTACTCAAAAGGCAGGAGCAAATCTGTACATCTCAATGAATTCTTACGAAAATGATCAGTACCCTTGGTTTTAATAGTTTTATCTCTCATTTGAACTTAGAAAATTTAAGTCAACAGACTGCATGCTTGTTCCCATGCTACAAGCTTCTGGCAGTGTGCACTCAGTTTAATGACAGAGTTGGTTCTGTTCCAGCAGATTATTTTAAAAAGTGTTCTGATGAAAAAATCAGCTGTTTTTAAATAGCTGTATAGTCCAACCAGACAATTGGACAGTTTTGGCTGTTACTTCCTCTTAAAGACCCTTACCAGGCTGATACACACATACTTACAGACAGTTCAGCAATGTTTGAAGTTTCATAATCTGCCAAACACATTACAGTAGGTGCATTATTGTTGCTCTGTGTTTCCGTAGCCAGGCTTATTCAAGAGACCAAGAAGCTTAGGTTAACACTACTCACCTGAGGTATGCACTGATCATTTATTTTAGAGATGACTACTTAGAACTTTAACAAGGATGCAGATATACTTTAATACTTGTCAACAATTTACTGTGAAGCAGCAAGATGGCTGATAAACTGCCAATTATCCTTCCATGTGCTAAGCTATTACTACATATTTTTTTGGAGATCCTAACAACAGTGGTGGAGAAAGGACATCAAATGATGCTTAGAAATGTGATACACATTTTCATTTCACACTCCATCAGTTTTTACAGCTAGAGCCCCATGAAATATATGAGAATACTTGGCTAACAGCCATATCTACTGAGGTGTAAAATAGGGATCAGATCTCTTTTAAAAAGAGTCTCATTTTTTTTACATGACTAAATCAGATATCGATCTTTTTCCAAAATATATTTTAAATATGCTGTATACCTGTCAGGTAATTTTGAGTCTCTGAAGCCAGTTTTGACCTATTTTAACGGACATGTAATCAATACACATATTTTACAAAGGGCTTTGTAAACCAGAAGAAACCAATTAATCCCTCTGCTAAACTCACACTGAAATACCTTGAATTGTATAATCACTGATGCTAAATCTTTTCAATTAGCTACTAAGTTCTTTACTCATCTTGTACCTTGGCACAAAATCCAAGGCCTTCACACCCAGCAAAGCTATGGGCATTGGCAAAAATATCTTTCAAAATCAGATTTCAATCTGTCAGGAAAGATTAAAGCTTCATGCATGTATAAATGAGGAACTATAAAATGATAACAGATACATAGCATTATGCTTGAACAGCTGCTGTTTTACTAGTGTAGTAAGGCAGAAAATGTTTTTTACTCACCTCTGTTAAACCAGAAACTTCTCCTTTTGCCAACGGCTTGGTGATGGATGCAGTGTAAAGTCTGGCATCTGACACTAGCTGCCCCTTCATAAAGTGTTTTCCAGCTTCATAAATACTCACTTCTACCATCTTCCCCATTAGCAGAGGATCCTTTGGCACAAGAACCTTTCAAATAAAGATTAAGACATAATTACTCAATACTGCAGAGAATATCAATGCCTCCAGCTCCCACTCTGAAAACAATTCTTTGATAAACATCAGAGCAAACCCTAAAACTTCAAAATTTTAGTAACTACCATGTATTATATAGCCCTCACACACTTGACCAGCAGGATCTTCAGCTCACATTCTTCAAGAGCTTTGAAGTGTCAGCTCAGCTCTTTTCAGATCCAACCCATTCCTCGAGTTGTGCTTTTTAACTGATGAGAAAGCCAGGCCTGAGCTGCAGCATTTGAATCCAGATCAGAACAGTTCTCAAAGGCACCTGTACTACACAATTCTAATTAATAGACTGTTGTGCAGCTTCTGATTTTTTGTACCCATCCCACAATACTTAAAACAACCCCAAAGCCCCACAACAACAAAACCAACAAACCAACCAACCGGTCTGTAAATGCTTTAGGACAGGAATTCTGCCCTTGCTTCTATCTGAACAAGCCCTTATTTTGATTGCACAGATCCTCTGCAGCTGAGAGGCATGACTGACAATGAAGGCCTGTAAAAAGGGGCGAGTGTGTTTCTTGGGTCAGCAACCAACGCCACCCTGCCCTGACTCTGTGCAACTTTGATACCAGACAGTCCCATAAGAACTTCACAAAATGCATAAAATGGCATAAAAAGGCTCAGAAGCAGTTAAAAAAGAGAAGTTCAGTAATTTCCCGATTAAACAATTAAAAAGTGAATCACAGGGATTTATTTAAGCATATTTGCTTTATGTTCATCCACACACAAATGTGAGCTTTTCAAAGGTGATGAACACGTAAGTATATCCTGATTTTTGGATGCTGAAATTTGAACGTTTTAAAATGGCTTGAGTTTTAGACTACATGTGCAGAGGATTTTCAGAGGAAAACTCTGTGCCAGCCACATTTGGAGAGTTTTTTGTTGCCAATAGTGCCTCTCCATTTTAATTTATCACAAGCATTGGCTGTCTCACTTGGAGGAAATCATTGCCAGTAGTTTCCTTTTTCCCCTGAAGGCTCAAGGTGTTCATGACTGTAGGAGTTTCCAGGTCTTAGGATTCTGCTGAGCTTCCTAAGCATCTTCCAAGAAAAACAGACATATTTGCCTTTCAGAGATGGACAAGCTGAGACAAATTCAAACTAAGCAGCAAACAGAAATCCAGGATCCTAATGCTGATACAGTATTACAATGGGACTAGAACACAGTTCTTCCCACAGAATTCATCTCCATCAAATTTAAATCAAAGGAAATTCAGGTAACTAAGTATCCCTGGGCCTGTGACCTCTTTAAATCTTGGTATCTCCATATGTGAAATAGTAGTAAGTAAACATAAATCCTCAGGGACAGACAGGGGTAAGTTACTACTCTTTCAGAAAAAGGAACGTATCTGGGAGGTTCTGTAAACAGGCAAGCAGCCAGGCTTGGCATACCCTTTTCCTTTTTGTTAGGAAAAAAAATCTCTAAACAAAGCTCTACCAAAAAGAAACCCTCATTTTGACTGTTACTCAGGCAAAGTATCCTTTGGTCAGTTTAAGTTACTATGCTCAATAAACTACCTTAAGCTACATCGCCAAAGGCTCCACAAATGCAAGCTGCAGTGCTGCGAGGAAGCCTGTCAGTGCGACCCCATCCCCATCGATGCGGCTTTAATAACAAACTCTTAATATAGATGAGCTTAGCGAAGAGAGAATAGGCTTGATAACTATTGGAGTTAGCAGAACATTACACCAAGACTCTCGGCTTCAGCTTCCAAAGTATAATATTTAGTGTCTCAAAAGTGGCTTTCAATTTGCTATGATTAAATTTAACGCTTCCAGAATTAGTCACTAGCACCAAGTTTCACATTTACCTGGGCAAGCAGTAGCATATTACCCTTGTCAAACACTCCACACACAGGATTTTAGGGAAAGGACATACACTTTAATCATGGAAAGTACTTCTTCCATAATAAAATTTGAGATTACTCTGTCTTACAATTCGTGTTTTGTGAATTCTTTACCAGTCCCAAACAGGAGTTGTATTAGACGCTGTACAAACACCCCATAAAAAAAAACCAAAAAAACTTCTTTTTTTTTTGCACATCCTGCTTTTCCTTTAATTAATGACATTTTAATAAAACAAGCATTGAACACTAAAAAGCCCCAAGCAACTTCTTTTTAATCTCAATAAGGAAAATCATGTTCCTCCAGCTAGACTGATAAGCTACAAAAGCAAGGAACAGCTATATATGAAACTTAGAGGTTAGAAATGTAACAAAAAGCAAACAAAAACACCCCAACCAACCAAACAAAAGAAGATTAAAAAGAAGCCAAGGAAAAAACCAAGAAGTGAACCACATACTGAATAGAAACAGGTATTTCAAGACCAGTAATGTTACTTACTACTAAGCAAAAATAAATGCCTAAGTGCTGTAACACAAGCCAGAACCAGAAGGAAGCACTATTAGTGACCACATGAGCACAGCCATCACTGATAGCTTCTCCAGGGTCAGACACATGACTAACTAAAGGTCACAAAAGCAAACAGCAGACAACTCAGTGCAAGAAAGCAGATAAAGAGCCAAAGGCAAAAGCAGAGCGAAATCATGATGATTGAGAAAAGCCAATTTTATTGGTTTTCAGCAAGTCATCTGCTTTTGAGCCAAAATAACAATTTTGTGAAATAAATGTTGCACTGCCTTCCTAGCTCCAAGAAAATGTTTCTGTGTGAAAAGAATTCATGTATAGAATGAACACAGAAGGTAATACATATCAGGCTGCAGTGCTCATCTAAACAAGTTTCTGACCTTTCCTACTGCTTGATTTTTTTTTTTTTTTTTTTTTCAAACTGCATTGCCTGAAAGGATTTTCTGAAAGGTGTACGGAAATTATCAAGATTCAGTTATTCAGAAAACAATGGTTTGGAGACACAGAAATGCTGCAGTAATGAACAGCTTCATAAACCATTCAGATCATGGTGTCTGGATATATCGCATGTATCCTCCTCACGCTGTACACCCAAAGAGCCACTGTGCATTTCTTTGCATAATTTCAGTAAAATTGTGTTTACAATACAGAAATAAAATGTATCATAAAAAAGTCTTGATGTGCACACCTTTCCTGGACAATATTTCTTATTTTTTTACTCGTTTGTTTGTCTTAACATTTCACTGTGGCACACTGTCTTGCTGAGGTTATGAGAAGGCAAAAAACAAACAAAAAATAGATAATTTTGTTTATTTAACTGTACCTGCTCATAGAAAGGATTGTGAGCAACGTAGTAATTGGAATCAAAGGACTCTTCTGTTACCAGAACTCTCTGCCTCTCACCAACCTGGAAAATAAAAGAGAGATGACTCAGAAAACAAAAATGATTGATTACACTCAGTAGAGAGCTGCAAATACAAACATCCTCTGTGCCGGCAAGAAAGCAGGGCAGAGAATGCCCTAGTTCAAACTTTCTAAAACTGACAGGGTTAAAAGTCAGAGTTGAGGCCTAGAACTGTGGTACTGTAATAGCTTAACATGTGGAAATCCAGGTCGGCTAACATCCCCATCACTAACAAACCAGCAGCACCTGAGACAAGAAGTGAGCTGCAGTACACTGTACAACTGCTAGATGCCATCAAGCTCATCTATTTGTGTTCCCTTGTTTAAGTCACCTTGTTACTTCATATGATAGGGTACCCCTATCCCTGCTTGGTGATTTCACTGTGCTGTACTCATGGAGATCACACTGATTTAGAATCAGTCAGGGTTGGAAGGGACCCCAAGGATCATCTAGTTCCAAAACCCCTGCCATAGGCACAGACACCTTAACCTAGATCAGGCTGCCCACAGCCTCATCCAGCCTGGCTGCAAACACCTCCAGGGATTTGGCCCCAGCCATTTCCCTGCGCAACCCATTCCAGGCTCTCACCACTCTCATGGTGAAGAACTTCCTCCTCACATCCAGTCTGAATCTTCCCACCTCCAGCTTTGCTCCATTCCCCCTAGTCCTAATAGCCTAATGATTTCCATGATTTCCATGACAAGGGAGTCAACACTGCATACTACGAAGACTCCATAATTAATCTAAATGTGACCTGGATGATTTCTAAACTATTTGACAAATGCATTCTGCAAATTACAACTGTCCAGCAAGTTATATTTACTCACTGCTTTTATTGCTATTTTGAGAATGGAAAAGGTTCTTTTTTAACTCCAAACTTTTAACATCTATGAGCAAAAATATGTAGTGTATATGAGCTGGCAATGTGTGCATGCAGCCCAGACAGCCAACTATGTGCTGGGCTGCATCAAGAGCAGCGTTGCCAGCAGGGCAAGGGAAGGGATTCTGTCCCTTTACTCTGCTCTTCTCAGACCCCACCTGGAGTACTGTGTGCAGTTCTGGAGCACCCAGCACAAGGACATTGAACTATTGGAGGCAGTCCAGAGGAGGGCCATGAAGACGCTCAGAGGGCTGCAGCAGCTCTGCTCTGAGGACAGGCTATGAGAGCTGGGGCTCTGCAGCCTGGAGAAGAGAAGGCTTCAAGGAGACCTTGTAGTAGACTTCCAGTATCTGAAGAGGGCCTACGGGAAGGCTGGACAGGGACTATTTACTAGGTCTAGTAATGACAAGACGAGGGGGAATGGGTTTAAACTGGCAGAGTGGAGATTTAAATGGGATGTTATGAGGGAGTTCTTTTCTGTGAGGGTGGTGAGACACTAGAGCAGGTTGCCCAGGGAGGTTGNCACACACACATACCCCCATGCACACAGAGAATGATGAAGTAACTCTTGCCTTTCCTTGCCCTGTGCACTTCCCTGGAGTACTCCCAAAGTAAACCCTGGAGAGCAGTTGAGATGCCAAGTACCTGGCACATCTTCCCAAAGGCCGTTAGCTATTTCCCCAGAACCACAAGTGTAGGGTACAGAGCAGAAGAGTCACAAGCCTCTGAGTTACACATTCACTAATGGAATCCCAATACTATAAAAGATGTATATTTTTGCATACTTTTGAAGAGGTATTTAAAGGTTTTTTAATAGCACATATAAAATGTGTGGCTATGTTTCTCTATGCAGTCTGCAATAATGTATAACAGACACAACATAAATTTTAGTAGCCTAAATCCAGTGTAATCATTTACCATTCCCCAGAACCAATAAGGGGAGAGTGTTTTCTTTTCAAGAAAACAGTTATTCAATTCAAATCCCCAGAGAAGTTTTGCAAATACATGTCAAGAAGGCACTGGAAATAACTGTGCCAGTAATAGGATTACAGGGAACACTCTCCCTGAGTAAGAGTTTTGTTGTTTCTACAATATTTGAGACCACAGCTTTTAACATCACAACCCAGTATCTCCTGTAGCACTACAGAACCAAAGTCTCTGATGTCATATATTATTATGAGAAAGAGTTAGATAAGCAACATTCATCCTTGGGGAAACATGCTTCCACTGAAAAGCACCAAGGCCAAGCACCAAGGCATGTTCTCATACTGCATTCATTACCTACTGATACTGTAAGTTAGCAAAACCAGCTCAGAGCAAGAGTGGTTTGTAACTCATTTCACAATTGTCCTGTGGCTCCCTGGTTCTCACCAGTCACAGCGTTCTGCTTTCATCATCTCTGTCAATTCTGCTTAGGAGGTAGTCTAAGCTACCTGTGTGATCTGCATACACAAGACAGAACAACAAATAGAATACGTAAAAAAAATACTGCTAATAAAAAAATAATCAGAGAAAACACTTATGTTTGACCGTTTGATGTAAGCAGTGGTATCTCTGGAGACACATAGACATTTTTTCTTATTTTTCCTTCCATGAGCTCAGGTCTCCATGTCTTGGTGGGCCAGAGAGAGCTTCTGGGCTCAGAATTTCTCAGGAATGGAAGGAAATCAGGAAGGCTAAATTCATCACACAGCACCAAAACTGTGGCATCAGAATTAAGTAGCAGAATTGCAGTGAAGCTGAGCAGCCTATACCGATTTGCAACACATACACACACACATAAGACTATGGCATACTGTAAGGAGCACAGGTAAGCCCAGAAATTGCTCACTTGCTCAAGTTACGCAATATGTAGCCTTGGCCAAGGCTGAGCTCACAGAGAAAGATGATATTCAGCTATTTGCAGACGCTTTTGCCATAACAACAGAAAAGGAAAATTCCATTTAATGAGTTAGGCCACTGGGTATTCATGATCTACAGGACTAATTGGCTACACGCACTTGTAAGACAGAGAATGACTACGTATCCGGCATCCAAGTATAATTAAGAAGAAATTTAAGTATGCAGAATGCAGCTTTGGTATTGAAATTTGTTCAAGAAGTGGAATATGTCAGCATTTCTGCAATTATTCTCCTGGGATCTCTAAGTGCCTAAGTTTCACCTCTTTCAGAAGGAATTTAAATATGCAGAAACCAGACATGATATCTAATAACAGTCATAATTATAATAACCTTTGATGATTTTTTTTTTTCCAGGCATGTACCAGCAGAAGTAACTCAGTGTCTTATTTTTATTCCTGTTCTTTCATCTGCTTCTGCAGATATGCATGAGTTCCAGCTCTCATGGAACTACACTTCTGACAAAGCATCTGGAACTGAAGAAACGCAGCTCTGGCATCTCAGTTTGGAAACATTCATATAGAAATAGGATTTCTTTTTTCTTTATGAAGGAGAGCATAAAAATTATAATAATGCACCAGAGCTAAAGATCTGCCTGACAACCTCCCCCATCCCAAGATGGATTGGTCACATAATTTGATCCAGGAGAATTTGGTTTTACTCAAAGTAATGCAGCAAGTGCTGCCTGTCCTATCACCTCCTACACTGCAACAGTTGCCATGCAGCTTGTAAATCTCAGAATTAGTAATCAAATCACTTAGGAGCTTTTATTTCATTTTCCTGTATCCTACAGGAAATTCTGACATGATAATTCTGTAACAGTTTTTCCTTTACCAAATACCACAAGCAGCAGTTTTTTCCAGCTGGCTGACTTTCTAGAATGAATGGACAGTAAGAAAAGTCAAACATCTTTCTTGGCTGCAGTCAAATTAGGTTTGTTTCTTAAACCAAAAACTGACTTAATCACATAAACCACAAGATTGATTTTCAAATTCCCCAACAGTAAGGGTGCAAAAGATGGGCACTGTTCACATGCTCTGATAGAATATTTCTATGTAACTTCAACAGTGGCCTGCTGTAATTATACTCAGATAATTTTTGCACCTCATCTTTTTTTTTTGTTTTTTTTGAGTCAATGAAAACTGCAATTGTTCCGGCTTGATTAATGACTTATAACAGTCAGAACATGTGGTACATGATATTTCTCATGGCTTCCTTATTGTTCTTTCATCTGAATTTTGCTAGGTTTGTTTTTAAGACTACTTTTGGCTTAAAAAAAAACCACAAAAAACCCCCAACAACACCCAAACAAACCACTGTATTTCTATACTCCTGCCACAGAAGGCACACTGCACATACAGTCATCTCCACTGATTTACAGACAGTTCCCAAAGAGTCCTTTCAGGCTGAATCCAATTCAATTCATAGTGGAATCAGTGAGCACTTCCATTCCTGCTGAAGAACAGTGGCTTGGACTCTGGTCCTAAAGACTGTGGAGCATACTTAGTATAAGGCTTGGAAGACACACAGAAAGCTACCTTCCTTGCTTTTTCATTTAAATGCATCGTAAAGCAGGCAATAAAAAACACACATTATCACAAGTTATGTGTATTTAAGTAGACTTATTCTGATGCACAGAGGACTTCTGGTAGGCACACATATTTTGACCTTTAGTAAGTGTAACACAACTAATTTAGAAAGTGCTCATTCTATGGCAATTTTTGTGTACTTCTACTTTTTTCAGTTGTGGTCTAGGGATCTGAAATGAATTTTAATAATTATGCAGATGATGTTTCCTTCCCTGTCAAGCAAAGAACTGCTGGACCTACTTTTTTATGAATCACTTGGACTCAGTGACTTCAGAGGTACATTCAAACCAAAACAATTCCATGTTTTCATGAAATGCAGCACCAGAATGACATCATTATTAGGAGTCCTCTATATTTTACGCTATATGAGCATTAATTAGATTAATCATTGCAACATGTTTCTGTCCTATTTTACACCTGAGAGAAAACACAGAGAACCTGACCACTCCAGTGGCACCCAGTAACCTGCAGAATTCACTACACAGACCTCATGTATTCCTGCTTTCTCCTCCCAGAGGTAGATGCTGGTGTCTCAGCACTACAATGTCATTAATTAATCACAGAGTCAAGGAAAACAAAATTCTCAATCTCTTACACAGATCACAGAGCTATGTGTGAAACACCCGTACATCTGGTAAAATATAATTTAAATCTGGTAAAAGATAATGGGTATTACAGGTTCTACAACCTGTATCAGACTGGTATGTACTTATGTGTAGTGTGGTTAAATTTTTACCCTTTCATACTCACTATGAGTCAACATTTCTCCCTTACTTAAATTACTCAAGTGTATTTCGCAGTCTTGGAAACAGCACTGGGTGGGCATCATTGAATGTAGGAAAGGACTTAGTTCCCAACTACTGCACACCAGAACCTCAAGTGAAAAGTAGCAAACATTCATCAAGGTGTCTCATCTGTCAACCAACAGCTGACATTATCGAATCACCATTATTAAACAGCCCATCTTTAAATGAAGCTAAAGAAATTTATTTTAAAAGGATTACATAAAATGTATGAAAATCTAAATGAAAGAAAATCTAAGCAAGCTGTCCCCCCTCTCCCTCCATTTTTCAGCACACATGCTTCAGACATACTGCTGTTTCCACAGCTTTATTCAAGAATTCAGAATGGACACGACCAACAGATGCCCACAGGAGAATCTCTTTCAACCATTTTCCAGGCTGGCTTGGGGCTGTGCAAGCAGGAAGGAAGGATTAGGTATAAATTAAAGACAGACAGCTCTAATAGTACACAATCAGCAGTGCCTCAGACCTTCAGCAGCAGGCAACGCAGCTCATTAAAAGCAAGTGAACATCTTCTCTTTGGTCCCCCTATGAATTTGTTGGCACAGCTAGGGGGGAGGGAAAAGGTAGGGAGAGGAGGAGGCGAGAGATGGAAGTAGACTGCTTCTGCTTTCTTGGCCCATTGCTCACGCTTCAGGGTAAATAGATCCTTTCTATTACTGTGCACCTGCATCTGACTGCTTCATTTTGATTTGGTCTCCTGCTGTGAAAATGTAGCTTCTTCCAGCACATACAAACCCTGCCATGCAGCTCAGATGAAAATTATATTCAGAGATGTGAGCGGTGACCTAAAAATGACAACTGGTCCTCAAAATATCTGATTCCTTTTAAATTCAGTAAGTTAGCATTTTCCTTGCCTCTCCTTTTCATCGCCTAGAAAAGGGGTAATAAAAGCAGCACGTTGACAACTCCATCATATTATTTTCTAAATTTTATTTACCGTGTACTATATTATAAAGGGAAAATTAGTTTTGTGAAATGGGAGTTTTGTGAAACAGGAAATATTGCCTCTTAATGTAGTATTTCTCATTTGGTTCTGTTGTAAACCTGGACTGAAGCAGTAAAAGGAGGAGGTGGCAGAATCAGGTTTTATTCTGGATCCAGCACAGCGTTGCTAAGGGACTCTGGATGTTTCCTTGCACTCTCTGAGACTCTGTTTCCACATGTACAAAATCCAATTCTGACTGTTACACAGCTCACACAGTATTGTCCACAAAGCTGGGGAAGTTGCTATAGCAATATAAAATATTCTGCACAGAACTGGTATTTGAGGCTATCGTGTAGCATGAGTAACTGCCTTCACGTAATACTGCCAAAAACCTCTCCCCTCTTTTTAAGGGGATCTCACAAACTCTGTGAAACTGGTTAATACCTACAGAAAAGTTCTAAATGCAAAGAGCAGTTCAAAACAGGAACAAGAAACATCTGGGTATGTAAAGTATGTTTAAGGTCTTCCTTTCATATCCGTAACAGCTCACAAACAAAACACAAACCGAGACAAACAGCCTGGCCTTGAGGAATTTCTTTCCTTGAGGAAATGCAAGTATAGGAAGCAACAGTATTAATGTTGACCTCCTAGAATGGAACATGGGGGCTGGAATCTTTAAAACACATCTGCAGCTTCCATGCGATCTGTCAATCACATGAATTCTGGTGCCAGGAGTAAACAAATATTTGGGTTCTTTAAATTTTATTTTGCCTCCCCCCCCCCCCCTTTTTTTTTTTTTAAAACAAGCTCAGCTTTCAAGCTTAAAAATGTGATGGCCATTGTTAGGATGGCTTTCCTCTTCAGCTTCTTCAGTGCAATCATTTAAAACTATTTAAGACTGACTGTTTTTGTTGGAAGCAGTTCCTTAAGATAGATTGCACATTTCCAAGTGATTTATGCACAATATGAAGTGGCAGTTGCTAAGGCAACGATATGCAATTCCTGTTTCGGTGATCTCTTTTAACAGCTGCATGGGCCTGGACATGTATCCATTATATGAGGCTTTATAAATCATCCTGGTAAATACCCAATCAAATAACTTCTCCAGAAATTACATGAGGAACTTACAATACCAATCTGTTTTCTCAGAATAAAGTCTTGTCTACACTGTGGAAAGAAAACTGCTCACCAGTGGCTCTGCCAGAAGAGTGCTGATGCAGCACAGACCGATGTAATGCTGTCTTCAGCACAGCTGCAGCATCATCAGCTGTTGGAGAGAATTGCCAGCAAGAATAAAAGGCCCTACCATAAGCTAACTTCGGTATAAAACAGGCTGGATAAAGCATTAAAAAGTTGGGAATGAGTGAAAACACTGGATGCAAGAACACATAACAAAGTGAAGATAGTATTGATACAAATCAACAGCCAATGCCATCTTCCCTGACATGGAATCCCCACTGTAAGACTGGGTGCTTTTAGAATACATCTTATAGCCTAATATTTAAAATCAAATACACCAAAAAGACTGCTCCAAAAAGTTTGGTTTCTGTCCAAAGTATCAATATAATTTTTCTGATTAGCCTACAACTGAAGCAAATGTTCTCTGCTCATCTCATCTGACAACAAAGGAAGAACAGATGGGATAAATCAGACAAAATGGTCTAAAATGACCTCGTATACAAATCCAAATCCATCTCTTCCCCTAAATCCACCAAAAGCTGCATGAATACATTTAACAACAGACAAAATATGTAACACTGTTGCAAGTTAATTAGCTAAGAATTCAAAATGGTGCCACTACTTGAAAGAGTTAAAAAAAGGGTTATAAATATTTATCAGCTTTCTTTTCAAGAGAATAATAAAGCCCCTTTTGCATACATGAATCACAGGCTACTAAAAAAAAAAAAAAAGCATCTGAGCATCATCAGAAGCTCATAATGTTAATGAGGACAGGATAATGATATTATTTTCTTTTATTTTGATGGTAGCCAATATATGATCAAAAATTATACACTTCAGGGGTTTTCTTCAATCTGAGGCAAGGTAAGACCCTGGAACTGCTGACACTTCTAGAGGCATAGTACTGAATGACAAATAACATCAAGGGCTTACAGAGGGACCAAAGTGAATGATTCATTAAAGAGTGATAAATGTAGTGTGACTTCATGTTGTTTAGAATTTAATAGTCACTCCTGTCAAGCTGGTTGTGATGCATTTTACTAGCTTTAAACAGTATGCCAATTACTTGCATATAAAAAAAAGTAACCAGGAGAAGCACCTCTTCATTAGCATACTACAAGAATAATTTTAACCAATCCTTTATTAACCATTAAAGGATGTTAATGGAGATTAGTTCAAGAAAACTGCAGGATAAAACACTTCTGTTCTAGAAGAAAAAAAATGACTAGGAAAAGAAAGAGTTTTCCACTTTCAAGATCTACACTTCTTTCCCCTCTTACACCTTTCTACTGTATATCAGTTAAGGCTACAACGCAATTAGCAGCTGGTTTTCAAAGGCAAAATGGTAGTAATTAACCCTAAATCGCCTTTTAAATTATTGAGATGGGGCACAAAATGAGCCAGTCCTAGGTCTTTTTAGTCCCTTTTACACTTCTGCAGCTAACTATGAACTCTCCAAATCAAATTCTGGATCACCACCAGCCTCTCGTGACCTGTCTTATTTATCTCTTTGTGTCAGAAGCAGCAAGAATAGCACAGACTACATTGTGTGAGGTGATCACACAAAACGGGTATGGAAGATAGGAGAAAAGAATGAAGTTTAACCTTTATGCTGTTTCATACAACTACAAAGACAAAATTGCTTGCCATTATAGCTTTAGCTGGGTTCATCAGCTATATCGGTGAACAGGTCTGGGCTGATGCAAGTTTCATAATTCTCAAGCCAACAGGATTGCCAAGAAAGCCAGCATGAGGTCTGGGGTTTTATTATGGCAAGCTGAAGAAATAGGAACAAAATCTAACTGTCTGAATATAAAGGGGCTCCTGACTAAGTGATTTTAAGATTGTTTCTTTCTCCTAAGGGAGGTGGTAGAAATTACCCCAACATTTACCACATGGAAGACACATCTTTGCATTAAACTAATTTTTTTTCCAATTGGTTCTAGTAAACATAAAATTTTAGCCAGTATCTCCTGCACCCAACTGACCCTGCATCTACTTCCCATTCTAGTCCTTAGAATCATAGAATGGTTTAGGTTGGAAGGGACCTCAAAGATCATCCAGTTCCAAACCCCGCCATAGGCAGGGACACCTCCCACTAGAACAGGTCGCTCAAGGCCTCATCCAACCTAACCTTCAACACCTCCAGGGAGGGAGCAGCCACAACCTCCCTGGGCAACCTGTGCCAGTGTCTCATCACCACAACTGGAAAGAACTCCCTCATAACATCGAGTCTAAATCTCCCCTCTGCCAGTTTAAACCCATTACCTCTCATCCTGTCATTACAAGACCTTGTAAATAGTCTCTCCTCAGCCTTCCCGTAGGCCTCCTTCAGATACTGGAAGGTTACTATAAGGTCTCCTCGAAGCCTTCTCTTCTCCAGGCTGCAGAGCCCCAGCTCTCATAGCCTGTCCTCAGAGCAGAGCTGCTGCAGCCCTCTGAGCGTCTTCATGGCCCTCCTCTGGACTGCCTCCAATAGTTCAATGTCCTTGTGCTGGGTGCTCCAGAACTGCACACAGTACTCCAGGTGGGGTCTGAGAAGAGCAGAGTAAAGGGACAGAATCCCTTCCCTTGCCCTACTGGCTGCTCTTGATGCAGCCCAGCACATAGTTGCTGTCTGGGCTGCATGCACACTGCTGGCTCACATTGAACTTTTCATTAACCCAGACCCCCAGGTCCTTTTCCTCAGGGCTGCTCTCAGGCATTCGCCACCCAGACTGGATTTCTGCTTGGGATTGCACCGACCCAGGTGCAGGACCTTACACTTGACCTTGCTGAATGTCATGAAGTTGGCCTGAGCCCACCTCTCCAGCCTATCCAGGTCCCTCTGGATGGATCCCTGCCCTCTAGCAAGTCGACTGTGCCACACAGGTTGGTGTCATCTGCAAACTTGCTGAGGGTTAGACTCAATTCCTCTGTCTTTTCCTAGCTATTACAGCAAAAGTGACACAAGCTCTAGAAACATGACATGGATTACAGTAAAGACAGAAACCAGAGACAGAAAATTTGAAATTTAAATTGACAATTTAATTGAGAAATAAATTTAATTGTGAATTACTGGAAATTTTGTTTAAATATTGGTAATTGCAGAACTCTGAAACAAAAGGAACTGGCCAGTGGAATTGCTTCTTTCTACTTATTTTATCTGTAAGTTTCTCTAGCCATCATTAAAGATTTTGAAAAAACAAGGAAAGGTGTAATTTATTATTAATGGTTGGACAAAATGGATATTGTCAGAGCTCAATGTCAAGAGTTTAGGCCACAGCTCAATGATAAACATCATACGCTAGCAACTTTATTAGTGGTTGGGACCAGGAAATGATGATAATAGAATTCAGCACACAAAAACTTTGTGCCAGAATCACAGAGCATCTTTCGTTGGAAATGACCTTCAAGATCATTTAGTTCAACCTTTGACTTGGCACTGCAAGACCACCACTAAATCATATCCCTAAGCACCAGGCCCACAAACCGTTTAAACACCTCCACCACTGCCTTGAGCAGACCATTACACTGTTTGATAACCCTTTCAGTGAAGAAATATTTTCTAACATCCACCCTAAAACTCCCCAGGTGCAGTTTGCATTCATTTCCTCCAGTCCTGTCATTCACCAGCATAGAGAAGATGCAGTCTATCTCATTTCTCCAACTTCCTTCCAGGAATTAAAGGACAAACTTCACCACTCTCATCATCACCATTGGTTACTTCAGCAAATCACGTAGCACTGCCAGTTTCAGACGCAACAGCAACACATTTCCACGCTGCTAAGGATAAGGTGAATTTTCATATTTTGATACCAATGATCAGATCTTAATTTTCATTCTCATCAGAAGTAATATGGTTGATCATGAGCATTTTCACAGTTTCTACCACCTAAGCATGTGGCCGGGGATTCCCCCAATCTGATGGGAGATGAAAAGAGGCTATGCTGATGACAGACTGTTTCAGAGAGGCAGGCTGAAAGCAGGTAGCAGGAAGATGTCATAGCAGGGGACAGGATTTTTGTGGTTGGAAGAAACCATGCCATGCCTTAGAAGTCCTTGCAACAACCCCTTAGAACTCAGCAGATGTTGCATGGTACCACATACTGCAGGATAACTTATTGCAACTTTAATTTACTTTATGCAACCAGGATGAGGTCAGTCTTTTTCCTTAGCTCTCCTAGTGTTATAAAAGGCAGTATCAATATGAAAACAGATTATGGACTGGAAAACCTGCATTTATAGCACTGCCTAAGAGTTCTAGATGAGTTTGAATAATAAAACAGATCTCACCTAACACTTAATATACTTGGTTCAAGACCTAGTAATAAATGGACTGTCCCTGTCTAAGAAAGTAATGGAAAAAGAACTTTTGTCCAAAACCCAGAACCTTCACCCAACCTTCCAATCAACACTTTGACTATGAGATGCTTCATCATTAATTCAGCATGAAAGTTGGCCATAAGTGTAGACTGCCTTTTTTCTTCCCTTCTTCAAGACCATAGATTAAAACATCTTACAGACATGTTTGCTGAAACCCTCTGCCATTTTATATAGTGGATTTTACTACATTCCACTATGCTTGAATGCCAGTAGAGAGAGAGAAGACTTTTGCTATATTTTCAAAGGACTATTTAAAAACTTGATCTCTGAAGAGTGCTCTTGATAAAGTAAATATTTACCCTTTTCATTTATTATATATAAGAAAATAATTTCTTCAGGTAGCATGAGATAACTAAATACATTTGTATCTGAAGCACTTAAATACATTTCAGACTTTTGTAATCAAAATTCTGACCATTTAATTAATGTCTCAAATAGTTTTCCAAACTCTTTTAAGCTACAATGGAGTGAAGTAACCCAGAGTATGTGCCACAAGTGACCTGAGGGTTATAAAGGCAGAGAAAATGCCTCCAAACCAAGAACTCCATCTAGGTTAGTCCCAAAGCTGTTTTCTTCTCTCAAGGTCAGATGGCAAGGCAAAAAATGTTATGGCTCACGATCCTCACACAACAGAAGCCTGACACTGACTACGGAAGTCCAATATTTACAAATGGCACTAATGAATGGGACTGATTATCAGAAAACAAGGACTTTTATATAGAGGTGTCATGTAGTAATTTCTGTGTTGTGTAGAGTCCATTGCCTTTCGGACTCATAAGTTAATAGTTTTAGATGGTTGGTACTGGTAATAATTGCTCACAGTTGATATTCCCTCTGCTCCAGGGTTGAAGAAGAGGTAATGCTTCACTTTCTAGGAAATTATTCATGACCCAGCTTCAGTGAGGAAGAGGTTAGCCTCTCAGAGAGGCTGAGATGAGTTATGTGATCCAAACTCAAGAGAGCATGAAATAAATGCAGAACCTGGGAGAGAGGATATGCCATTTCATTTGCACAAAGAGAAAGGAGATTGAACACGGAGAGAAGGCGGCAACACAAAATCTGTTTACGAAAGAAGCGGATCAAGTAGAACAGAGTATCTGGAAGGGCTTTTTGCAAAACACAGATCAAATGGCATTATCTGCTCATACTTCAGGCTTCTCATGCATCAAGTATAAATGATTGCATGGAAGAGAACATGCTTTCAGAATCTGTTTATTGAAGAGATTCAGGCAGAGTTAGCTGCACAGCTCTCAGAGAGAATCAGCTTTAGGCCTTGTCACATCAATGATTTATAGGGTGACACTAGGGAAATCAATTAAGTTCTCTACGTGCCCCAGTTTTCCCATCTGTAAAATAGGGGCAAGCCGTTATTCAAGCAGAGTGCTTTTCCATTTTATAGCCTTTCTTCTTGTGTTTGGGTGTTCATTATTTTGCTAGTTTCTACACTAGCAAAAACCCCCAGTCATTCATATGCAGATACATTTCTTATTTTAGAATATACCTGTCCTTGATTAATTTTAACTCTTTTGTCCTTATATAACTTAGTACTACTCTATTTTTAGCAGCAATATTGAAACATGGCAGACAGTGTGAAGGGAATATGTGTTTTCCCTAGAACACGAATCCTTGAAGAAGCTATTAAAGAAATCTCATTGTAGACATAGATAGAAAATCCTGGGAATTGTGGAAAGCTGCTAATAATTTTCATTGTAAGTTGTTTAGCAGTTTTGCCGCATATTAGCACGTCGACATTTAATGATTCTTTGAAAAAAAACTGCACAGAAAAAAAAAATTACCAAAAAAATTCCCCTAAAGAAACACATAATTGTCCTTGGGCTACTTGTTTCATAGATTTCGTTCGTTTTCTGGTTTCCACTGAGTAAAAAAGCTGCAAGCCATAAAGAACATCTAAACATCTTGCTGAGGTTTTGGCATGGAAAAGGAAAATCAGTCTGGGGCAGTGGCTTTCTTCCTATTCTTAAAGACAGACATACAATACA
This sequence comes from Psilopogon haemacephalus, assembly GCA_013396835.1. Lineage (NCBI taxonomy): Eukaryota > Metazoa > Chordata > Aves > Piciformes > Megalaimidae > Psilopogon > Psilopogon haemacephalus. Next base: position 1,239,220 of record VWZI01010423.1, read on the forward strand.
TAGGCCATTTGGATATATGCAGGCCACTGTTGCCTTCACCTTTATGTTATAATACAGTGCATTAAAAACAGGGTCAAAGATGAAAAAAACCCACAAAAAACCCAAAGTAGTTCAGGAGCACAAAGACCTAATTATTTATGAATGTCTGTCAGGGAGGCTTATATTTATACAATGCTTTTGCCTAGGAAGCCTTACCCTTTTGCCTGTAGAGGTAATAAAACATTCAACTCGAAAAAATGGAAGTAAAGCAGCTAAGGAAACATTTTAAAGCATAATTTATGCTTCAGTATCAAATGCTGCACTTTCTTCCTAGGAGGAGGCCAGTGCCAATGACACTGGCAGATACAGTAATAAGGATTTTTTTCTGTTCCTGCCACCTGAGCCCTCTCTTACACTGTGACTTGCATGAAGGATAGATAATGATATAATTGTGAGGCCATGGGAGTCTGACTTTCATGGTTTAGAAATTCTCCATCAGGCAGCAAAATTTCAGCAACTAGGTTCCTCAGTTAGGGGGGGGCTGGGAGAGAAATCTATGCATTTAGATAGTTGTCTTGCCATTGCAAATGTAAACTTCTTACTCAGGATATGCCAGCTGCCTTGGGCATTAGGAGGAAGATTATTATTCCGCTATGCATGAAATGGTGTGCAGGACACTGGATGAAAATAAAGAGAAATGATGGTAAAGCAACCATCAGTTTGTGCTTATATCGAATCCTCGGCAAATGGTAGATGACTCTGAACTGGCAAATCCTTTTATCGTTGCAGTTTTTGTGGTGATCTCAAATCTCTCCTTTATCTGCTTGTTTCTTGGCTTGTTTAACACAGAGACTGATGATCGGTGAAGCAAAAGATTTAGTTTAAAGGTGTCAGTTAACATCTACAACAGAGCTGCCATTGCTCTTCAAACTGGCTCTACAGATAAGAGCTGGCTGCTCACCCGGTGGCCACAACAATATTCTTCGAGAAAATATCTTTTTAAGTGTTCATATTGCAACTATGCTACAATATACCATGTAAGTGTCCAGAAATGTTATCTAAGGCGAGTGAAAGGTTAACAGGAAATATGCACACTTTGTATACAAGACACTGTTTCAGGGGAACACTGTGGTGGTCTGATTTGAGCAAATCAAATCCAGTCATAGATCATGGAGCTGCCTCTTTTTTTTTTTTTTTTTTTTTTTTTTTTNCAAAGTATTACAGGATGCCTGTCAGAGTGGAAGGGACTCCAAGGATCATCTGGTCCAGCCTTTCTAGTTGAAATGAAATGGTCTAGCACTCTGCCAAACTGGAGCTTAAAACTGACCAGTGTAGGGCAATCCACTGCTTTTCTTGAGAGATTATTCCAATGTCCAACTATTCTCACTTTGAAAAATGTTCTTAATTGAATTTAAGGCACTTTCTGGTTTTATTCCCAAGGCATTGTAGATTTCTATTTAGCTGACTTAGTACACCTGACTGTAGTCCATCTTCCACAGGTTGCACTTTTGAGAAACTGCTTTGTCTCCTCCTTAGGCACTCCGAAATGTTGCTGCAGCTCATCCATCTAGTGCAGTTTTAAATATAAAATCAGCAGTGTAATCTGGAGATCACAAATATGTAGTTGACTGTGTGACATTACATGGCCCTCAACAGTTACTAGTACAGTGTCACTGTATTGCATTTCTGACTGCTCCAGCTGAGTGCTCAAATATCCACAGTAGAAGTTCCTAATTATCTCTGAACTAACTGTTCAGTAAAATTCTTGAAGTACTGATCTTGTGTGTGTTCCTGAAATAACAGACCACACAGTAAAACTGAGTTCACATCAGCCATTGAAGTTTCACTAACATTTTTGTCATTTAGGATAAGATATCTCAAGTGACAGCAGGCAATGTTTTCGCAGAACCATTTTGAATCAAGATCAAAGCAGCACCTACTCATTTTCACTCCTCTCATTGTTTGAAACTGATTTCTACTTCTTGTGCATTTTCTTGAGGCAGTTAAAAATAAATGATCAGTTTAAATAAACAATTTGAAATTGAAAGAGATAGACAGACTTGATATTCAGAACTTCAATATACAGTGAAGAGAATGTCAATAAATAGAGAGTAAACCTCGTAATTGACATTAACTTTATGTCGGACTGATGAAAAAAATCAGCAACCTTCCTGAGAACTATTTTCTTTAAAGATCATATTTATTGCGAAGGTGTTACTAAACACAAGGGAAAATGGCTATGAGTAGAAAATTGTCACTAAGAAAAACTACAATTAGAGTAGGAAGACTGTTGCATCTCTCAGCATTCTACGTCGCATATACCTGGCATTCAGATTGCATGACAAATATTCATGACTGTGAGTTTACTGCAAAGAATTCTACTTAAAAGCAGAAGGACATTCTATATTATTATTTGATTTGAAGAAAGCAGGATTTCTCTGTACAAATGTCCTGGAGCTGCACATAAGCTGTGCACATGGATGCAACAGCAATAAATCAGACAGAAAAATGTGACACTTGAGAGTAGACAGATTGCTTCTTTACAAAATGTAATATCACATATTTCCCTGCTTTCTTAGAATTCCACTGACAAGTTAAAGCTTTTAGAATAATGGGTTTCACACCTTGAACACATGCCACAGAAGGCTGAGGGAGGCACACAGCACACAATTTATTATATAGGCTGGAAACCTAAACATTTGGTTGCATCATATGAAAGAAACACATGTTCAGCAGATCCATCTGACAGTTTCACACATATTTCAAAAGATCTCTTCAACTTCCTCATGATTTCAGTCTACATTTAGTTCATTACTAAGTCCTGCCATTGCAGAGCTAAAATTAATCAGAATCCCATTTACTTTCTGAAGAGCACTCAAAAGTCTATGATTTTAAATTAATTTATGCAAAGAGAAAAGCTCTCGTCTTTGTAAGTATAATTCTAAGCCATATAAATCGAAAGCAAAGCTTTAAATCCATAATGACCCCTTTTCCATCCAGTTTTAAATGGAATAATTAAGAAATAACTTCCATTCTGTCTAAGTACATGCAGCAGTGATGGGTGTCTGCCTGCTGACTAAACTCTGAAGCATTTAATTGACCTGTGGGAGCTGATCATTGCAAGTACAGTCATATGGCATAGCAGCTATCTACATTTTGCTCTCTCTCTCAAAAAAAAAAATCAATCCAAGTAATTAAAAATTTTAGTAATTTAAAGAGATTATGCTAACTATTCAATGTGAAGAGATTTAAGCTGTAGTCAGCAAGCCCACTGCACATTTTTGAAAGCAATAGAATTTGTAGGTGTACTCATTTTGGGATGTGAATGTGAATCTTTGGAGTAACAGAACAAAAATGAGTCATTGGCCAAGGGCTCAGTTCAGAACTCATGAATTATCCCTGGATTTTCCTGGAGAGACTGACAACAAGGCATCCCTCACTGACTTGGCTACAATCTAGTATTTGCTATTTATATCCTAGCAGCAGTGTTAAGAAACTTGCTGGGTGAAGTATCCAAAATAAAATTCATGCAATTGCAAACAGAACACTTGCTGTTTCCCATACCCTTCCTAGCTGCACGCAAGAATGAACCAGTATTAGAAAAGGCAATCTTCTTGAAGCATGTATTCAAAAGTAATGAAACTGTCGAGCAAACAGAGAGATGATGGTCTCTATAGGGAACGTAATATAAATCTACTTGCCTTGGCCAACCTCCACTGCAGGCTTAAAGTGGATATATAATTGTTGGGGGGAAAAAAATGGGGGGGGGTGGGGGGAGAATCTCATTTCTACTAAAATCTCATGATGCTTAACAAAAACAAATTTAAGAGATATTTGTTCGGAAGTTCTCTTCTGTTTAAAGGGCTGAAAAAGTACTTTCATTTTAACTATCGTTCCCATCAGTTCTTATTAACAGATACTGCCTCTGGAGTAGATAGATCAAAAGCAGATGAACCTTCTGTCAGCATCTCAATGCTCAGGTGATAGCAAAATCCCCCCTCAGCTTGACATTTAAAAACAACTGAAAAAAAATGACTGCTTGGAATAATGGAGATTTCATACAGATAACTCCTGCAAGAAGAACTTTAAAATCACAACATGTAAGAAACTCACAGTTAAATATCCAGTCACAACCACAGAGTACTTAGCATAACAGAAAACAGAAAACTTGGTTTTCTACCTAATAAGACACCTTAAAAAAAAAAAAAAACATTACCAAAGCCTAAAACATCTTGGGAGAGAGAAGAAAACTTGGAAGCAACTTTTCAAAGAAAAGCAAGATGCTTCTACCAAACAGCTTCCTCTAAACAAAACTCTTCTCTTAAAATAGCTGAAAAAATATGCAAAGGTCACTGAAACTACAGATCAGCAGTCCTCAGGGGATAGTCTATCCCTTGTCACCAGTGCAGACTTTCAGACTGAAGGTGATCATCACAAGCAGCTACTTAACAGATAGGACTAACCACAGGGACTTGGTGGAATTCAGACTGTCAGAACCTATGTTTTACAAAACCCGAGCACGCTCAATTAGAAAAAGGAAGCTTAACAACCAGTTGTTTTCTTCTGACTAGGCACTGGGATGGGAAAGAAAAGGCTATGGTGGGTTGCTTGATTTCTTTTTTTTTTTTTTGTGTTGTTGTTTTTTCAACAGCTATCAAAAATCAGGAGGTGAGAGAAAAAAACACAGAAATACTTGTTGGTAAGGCACTTTATACAATATTGCACAAATTATCCTCGAATAAGATTTTCTACCTATCTTTTTGGGACAAGAATATTGGCATGCCCCAGTAATGGAAGAAGAACTGCTCCTAAGAGACAAGCTGCAATATCTCAGGTTTGTTGGGAGCATCAGATGAAAAACTTCAGCTATCAGTTACACATCCATCTTTATTTAATATATTCATACATGATCTGGAATAGGAAGTAAGTAATACCACATTGAAATTCATGGAGGAAATTAAAATGGAGGAAATAACGCAAACACTAGCAGGAGAAAACAAACTGAACTACGTACAGAAAAACAAGATCCCCATTTGGAAAACGTCAACTAATCTACTTGGGAAAATGTAATCTGAAACACAGATGCTCTCTGGGAAAACTGGAAAGAAACAATGCTGGAAAAGATCACTGGGAGAACAGAACACTGGACATGAATTTGTAACATGATACAGCAGTGGAAAATAACACAGGTCTACATTATTTCAGCATAAATACACACAGCATTTATACCATGAGTATGGCACTGAGCCCTTCAGGGGGCTGAAAAAAAAAAATATTTGTTTCTATTTTATGCTCAAACCCCAAACTGCTAACACTATCTCACTGCCCTACCTCTCTCTTTCAAAGTTTTACTAAATTAAAACTACACTAGAAATGGCTGCAATTTTCTGAGGCTTATTTTGCCTGTATTTAAGAGAACAAAATACACCGGGAGATCAACAACCAAATGCGAGCAATGATCTGCTTTGTGGTCACTGGACCTGGGCTAAAGCATTCACTCCTAGACATAAAAAATCTTGGAATTTTTAGAAGACAAATTAACCCTGGACATCTGGAGATGACAAGTAAAGAAGAGAGATCACAAGACTGACAAAGATAAGGAAAAAAAAAGAGTAACAAAGTAACAAGACTGCATAGCACCTTTGGAAGATAAAGTTGGGCAAAATCCTCTGTCAAGGAATCACAGCCTATGGATCAGTTAAAACAAAACCAATCACATTAGTAGAAAAAAATCCGGTGCCAGGCAAGTCTTCACTACTGCATAACCCACCATATGAAAATAATTATTTTTCACCTGGTGCTTTATTTTAGGATTTAAAAAAAACAGTTTGCATAGGAATGACATTTTAAAAATAAAAGTCTTCCTCAGCATGCATTAAAAAAAATCATTAAAACAACTATATTTTGGTTACCCCCTAATGTGGGTTTCTGCTGCAGCACACCATGCCTTTGAATGGCAGCTGGTAACAAAGCCCCTTGTGAAAGTCACAAAACTGAACTGTTCTATTTTAAAGGTAAGTGTCCTTTTTCCTTTCTCTTTTCAGTGCTGTCAACTTCAAGCATGCTGCTAAACACCTGAAGCTTGTCTACCATTCTTTCCACATGTATCTGCAGTCTGCTTGTCTTGTTTTCACTTAATTTTTTTTCAAAGTCAGTTTTCTTTCTCACACATGAGGAAGAGCAGAAGCAGTTATTTTTATCCCCAGTTGAGTTTGGGTACTATTGAACTGAATTTTGCAGAAAATTCAAGTTTGCTGTCTAATCTGTATGGTGTCTGGCACCACTTAAGCACAAATGATCAGAAAAAGGCCTCACAACTCTGTCAAAAAAATCCCAAGGGCCAAGACTGTTTTACCTAGCACTAATTTTATCCATCCTTAATTTGACTGCAAGAGCTTATGTCAAAAAGATCAAATACATGGAGCACATTTTGCTTTCAGGTGAGAAATGGATGCCTAATCTCAACACATTTTGACCTCTCCTGCTTAGCTTCACGATTTATGCGGAGTGGAAAACGTCAACCCCTCCTATGCCGTTAAATAAAAAATAATAAGCAGTATCTTTTTCAGCAGGAGGGATTTTGGCAAGTATAAAGCAGCAATGAGATGGAAAACCAGTGGCATGTGCTCATCTTTAATGACTGGTCCTTTAATAACAATGCTTCTCTTCTAACCATACCTTTCCAAGAAATAATCATAAATGAGGCTTCTTCTGAGTTTGCATTACACATACAGTTACAGGCAGCACTGGTTCATATCCTCTGATGTGCTATGAATATATTGCTGGATGACAGGAGCTTTATAGGATGTCAATCAACCAAAGTATTCCAACTTTTAGCTCATAATATTCATTCAGCTGCTTAGATCATAATAAGAGAAGCAGTGGAAGAAATACATATTCTGGCAAACATACATATTCTAATGCTAGTTTGCTCAGCTGCAAGAAAGTCAGATTTCTGGATTTTGGGGGTAAAGGAAAGACCCAGTCTAGTATTATTTTCCTCTCTGACATTAGCCAGCTAGAATCGCACTTTGGATTCATTGAAATATTACTAGAAAAATTTGGAAGACAGCACAAAGTATTCTGTCCCAGCTGACAGCCTAGCTGTATCCCCATGATACAGATATTCCTACACTTTAGGGAGTAGCTAACAGCAATTTTTGGTTGGCAAAAGGCTGCAGCCACTCTCAGAGAATTATTTAAGTCACAAGTGACTGTTTCCTCTTGCCAACTATGCTGTGGCCATTCGAGCTAGATTTCTAGCTGCATTTGCAAAGAGTCCTCTAGCCCAGATGACAAATAAACAAGGGGGCATCTTGGAACTTCCTCCTGCTTGCAATTCAAGTAACTAAAAAAGCCTTTGCTCTAGCAAGTATCAATATTATGTTGCCATTTTGCTCATTTTATACATGGAACAGCTGATATGAGCTGAGAACAATTATCTAAGACTTAAGAAAATCGGTCTCATATTTTTCACTCCATCAGTGTGCTGAGCACAGGCAATCTCTGTGTCCTGATAAGGAGTTTATTGAGATCACAAACTATACAATTACCTTAGCAAAAGCAGTAGGAGCAGCACAAGCCAGAGATAAAACAGCTCCCCCTCACACAAGCATGCTGCAGGCAGCCCAGCAGAAAAGACCAACACCCCAAAGCTGGAAACAGCAACTGGGACAGCCTCTCACCTTACAGTCTGAACTTCAAGCCCCATGATACCTTGCTCCAGCCAGCACTTTCATTTTGAAGCATGGTCTTGAATATTCATCATCAGATTAGACTGGACCCATGACACTCTGTATCCAAGGAGATTCACTCTGTAGTGGGTGTACCTCCCACAAACACACAGTAGTTTGCCATCCAAATACTGAACTATTTGAGTCTCACCACCCAAACCCTCTGTCTCAACAACAGCCTTTTGGAGATAAACAAAGAAGTTATTTCATATCTTTTATAATCAGTCATTTCAGTCTATCTTAAACTACAAGCACTTTTAGGTAGCTGATATACAGCTGAAATTGTACTTTCAAAATCCATTTTCTTTGAATGAACTGGGAAAAAAATTAAAATGAGGGAGAAATAGGGAAATGGTAATGATAAAAAAATGACTGAGATGTGTTTGGTTTCTCTCAATTACATTTCTTTAAGATCAAGCCTATATACATTTTGGGTAATTATCTGAATGCAAAGATAATCTAGCTATAAAAATAAGGCAAACATAAATATTTCTCTATGTCTTGATCTACACCCATACATTTCAGTTCACTCTGTGTCTGAACAAGATGTGTCCCTGTCAGTTTATGTTCAAAGCTCGCCCTCATCTTTAACCTTAAAAATCTAACCAGAGTTGATAACCTCTCTTTCAAGTCAACATGTATTTTGTTGGATTGATTCAATCCCTCTGCCTTTAATAGAACCCAGCAGCAGCTGGTTTCAAACTGCTGGAAACCTGGAGATCAAAGTTTGATGAACTCCTGTCATTCCCACAAAGAATTAAGGTCTGTGAAGAATGTATCTCCTCAGGCTGAGATTTCAGAAATACAGGAACTGAAATGAACAGAATTTGTTCCTTAGAAAACCAAGCCGAGCAAATTCAGGATGCCAGAGTAGGGATTTTCAATTAAAACAAATAGATACCTTCAGTGAAGATGTACATTCATCCTGACAACAATTTAATTTGCTAGAGTCTGTGAGGCCACTAGATTCTTCACAGATAATATTGACGGAAATTACTTACTACTAATAGTTTACATGAATAGAATGTGGCCGTGCAGGGTAACACAATATCCTGGATTAGATTCAGATTGTATGTATATAAGTGAATTGCTCTTCTCCCTTTCTAAATTATCACTCAGTGTGTGGAAAACTGACATCCTGGCATAAACCACGTACAATAACTTGAGGTTTCTCTTGACAGCCAGATGCCGTTTATCACGCTACCTTTCAGCGTTGCTCAATATACCACAGAGCTTTCTTAATAATCCCCAGGCTGCCCTTCATCGTTCAACAGAAAACACCTACTACCTATTCTGATTGTAACCTAACTAACCAAGAAGCATGACCTCCAGGATCTGAAAGTCTGATAAAATAAAGTGAATCAAGCCTCCATCAAAACTACTCCAAGAAAATGAAACAAAACGAAAAACTTCAACAAAACCCCACCACTGACCCCCACCCCCAAACCAAAAACAAACACAACTCCCAACCAATCAGCCACACAAAAAAAAAAGAAAAACCCACAACAAGCAGCAACAATAAAAAAGCTATGCAAAAATTTCCTGTCTCTCTTATTGGAATCTTTTGTAAGCAAGGTAGACATTTGTATTTATGTATTCCAATACCAAAATGTGTTATTTAGTTTTGCTTTGAAATAAAAAGATTATTCCCTTTAACCCTACATTTATGATGTCTGCTGCCTCTAAATGCACCTTTTGCTATATGATGACAGCAAATGCAGTCCTTAGAGATTTACTGAGTCCACAATTTTTTTCTAGGCAATACACAACAGAGTCCAGTTAAGATACACGGAAATGAATGGAAGATTTGCATTTTTAAATGCAAGATTTATACACAACCATTTTTACAAATGTATTTTTGTATTCAGCTACATTTCTCTCTGATTTAAGACACATAAACATCTTACTTCTTCCAACTCAGGGAATTTTTATTAAGTCTGTACATGTTAGTGGACTTCTCCCCAGTAATATTACTTATCCATGCAATGATTTAAACACAAGTGATGAATTAGATAGAAGAATCTGAACATCTGCAAGAACACACATCATTCATAGACACAGCTCTTGATGTGTTGGCTGCTTTGTTCACACATCAGGCAACAATCAGTGACAAAGTGTGATAGGAAGAGGGGCAACGGTAGATTTAGGTTAGGCCCAAGGAGGAAGTTCTTTACAATGAGAGTGGTGAAATTCTGGAACAGGCTGCTCAGCGATGTGGCTAAGGCCCCATCCCTGGAGACATTAAAGATCAGGCCCGATCTAACCAGAGGTGTCCCTGCTCACTGCAGAAGGTCTGGACAAGATGACCTTTGAGGGTTCTTTCCAATGTGATGCAATCTGTGAGTCCATGAAAGAGAACTTAAGGTGGAGTTTCTACTCCTTATATGAATTCCTTCAGTTAAAGAAGGAGAGGATATGCTAGGGGACACGTAAGCTCCTGGTGGTTTTTCCATAATGAACGACATTGTTTATTGTTGTTTGGTTTATATGCAGGACAGTACTTTTTGTGTGGCTAGTGTGCCATGTATTGACTAAATGGTGGAATTTGATTCCTTGATACAGATCTTTAATAGATAAAAAGCAGCAAGTGCAAATCCTAATTACAACCCTTGGAAATAAATTCTAGTTCAGCATTCTCTATTCAGAGAGATGCAAACAATGAAATCCTTACTCAGAAAAGGAAATTATTTCTGAATATCAAACGTTCACATGCTAACCACTTGCACATTTTTGTCCAGTGCAATTTGATCACCCTTAAATTTTCACAGTATAGGAAGGTAAAGTTTAGTCTCAATGAATGTAGAAAGAAAAATGGATCATTAGCATATGTCAAATCTACTTTACTTTTTAGAGTGTCAGATCACATTTAGCTGTGAAATGTAATCCCCCTCTGTGTTATCACATCCAATTATTTAATTTTATGGAGCCCTAGAATTAATACAGAAAACATTACATTTGTTGAATTACTTTCTATAATGCATGTCCCATACCGGTGACGTCTAAGGAGCCGTACAAATGGCAAACAGAAAGAAGTCTACCTCTTTCATCTCTAAAACTACTATACTGGTGGAATAAGCTCTCAGAATTTCATTAGAGATCCTCTAATGTTAAACTCTAAGGCCATCTCTCCCAACCTGAAATTGGGCAGCACATAATGAAGCATAAAGGTTTTTTTTTGTGCTGAGCACATAAGCTCAATTCCTTCGTAAATCAAGCTCTACAGTCATATTGGATATGGTCAGATGAATTTTAAGGCAATTCTTTAGATTCTAGTTTCAAAAGATAATTACTATTCTAAGTAGGTAACTATGATGCAGTAGGGTGTACTATATGACATTTCTAAATCAATCTACACTGAAGAACAGAACTCATTATCAGATTTTGGTTATTTTTATGGTCTCTTCTCACAGGTAGTCAGGTGACAGAACAAAGGGAATGGCCTCAAAGCTGCACCTGAGTAGGTTTAGACCAGACATTAAGAAAAAAAAAAATCACAGAAACAGTGGTCAGGCATTGGAATGGGCTGCCCAGGGAGGTGGCTGAGTCACCAACTCTGACTGTGTTTAAAGGTCATTTGGATGTGGTGCTTAGGGATATGGTTTAGGGGTGAACCTTGTAGAGTAGGGATACCGGTTGAGCTTGGTGATCCTGAGGGTATTTTCCAACATGAATGTTCCTGTGATTTTGTAAAAGGAATTGTCTGAAACACTTGCTAACAAGCACAGGTTCCATGCACATTCTGCTTATCCATTTTGCTCGTCTGAGGCTGGGTAGCATAAAGAAACTTCAAATTCAGCCATACTGCCCATATCTGCATAACAAGCAACTTGGTAAATTTCTCAATAGAGAAGAGAAAAGAGGCACCATTAAGTACCCTTCTGAGACTTAACATCTTACAGTATTTCACAGGTGAAAAACCAGAGAGAAATTTTTGGGCAGGAATGCACAGAAGTCTAGCACTCAGTAGAGGCACAAGCAGTGCTTTGAAGTGCTACTATTCAGGATATAAGCTCCCTGTGAGGGCAGTGGAGGGAGGCTGAGTCAGAGTCTGAATGAGTCACAGGGTCTGAGGTAGATTATTTAGTGACAAACCTATGATCTTAGAAGATGGCTGAAGACATTTGTGTCTTTGTATTTCAGGACATTTTTATAGCAGAAGACCTATGCTAAGACTGGACGCGGGCATAGAGATCGTAAATTATTATTTACAATGTGTACACCTGCAGTATTTTTCATCAGGTTAGAGTTACACTGAGGATTCCCACTGCTGAGTCTCAGTGTGAAGTGCTAAGACCAGATAACTGAACATACATTCCAATTAATGCCACTGAAAAATAAAACAAGGCAGAATAGGACGAGAAAATAAAACTAAACACAACTAAATAGAACAGAGAACCCTGTGATGGGATTTTTCCCCCCCCCCAAACCATTCTCTGTAGCTTTGTTAATATGTAAAAAACTTTACTTCATCTAGGGGATACCACTCTGTAAACCTGTATGCAGAGAAAGGAAGCAAAGCTGGTACATGCCCAAGCAAAGCTGTTTAGTCATCACACTTTGGAACATTCTAGTAAAAGAGAAAGGATGGGGAAGGACAGGACAGCCCATAACATGGGAAAGTCAGAAGGTTTAGGAAACCTAACCGAAATGGCTGAGTGATTGAGAATGGTGAAATCTGATCTCTAACAGAAGGCACCACTGCAATGCAGCACCAGAAGTCACCAATGCCTGCAGTTGTCTGGCTCGCTGCCTTCATCCTGACTGTTTGATAGTTTCCCCCTGTGTAATGCAGAGGTTGCATATCAGATCCCTGCAGATGCTGGAAGCTGAGGGCAACAGAAAGAAAAGCTTTGACATTCTGTCATGGAGATGACAGGACAAAATGGCCTGCAATAAACAACAGTTTGAGCAGGATAATCTGATGCATTGAGTTCTTAAGCTTTTCCAGATGCTGAACTCAGCTTGGGATGCGAGATAAGGGGACAGCAATTACTTCATTGAATAGATTGTGGTTGTGTGAAACCAAGGAAAAGAAACCTCTGTGTGAATGCAAAAGAAATAATCCACCTGCTCTCCTTCATTTCTTAAAAAAAAAAAAAAAAAAAGCCAACAAAACAAAACAAACTACCTTTCCCCAGCCATCACTTTTTAAGAGGATTCACATGTAGGTCATGCACTCTGCAGGCCGAAACAAGCAATGCTTTCAATCACTTTTTATCATTTTGTATTACATTAGTGCACTGGCACTGCAAAACCAAACCAAACCACACCAAAGACTTCAAACCAAATAAACCCCAGCAAACCTACATGAAAACGCCTTCTCCTTCTGCTGTATTCCAGTAAGCCAATTTACAAAAGTAGTTTTTTCACTTCTGGATGCAGTTTTAAACTTGGGTAAAGCTTCAGCTGCATCCATCACTGTGTCAGGTTAGCATTTCCATGCTTACGAACGCATCAGCAGAGCTCGGTTGCTCTGGAAATTGGCCCCTTTCATTAACACACAGGCAGATTCACAAGACAACCACACTGCTGGATTACTTCCCATCAATAACAACATGTTAACCCATGCCTACCGGGTCCAGTCCATCCTTACTAACTAGTTATTCAATGATATTCCACCTGCAGGGAAGCTGTGGGTAAACATACAGGGGAGCTGTCTCTCTGCAATCCCAATGGCAGAAAAATTGTGAGCTCTAGCACACTTAAAAACATAATGAGCATCATGTGTAATTTTAGAGGTGGGATTTTTTTTTTTTCCTAAGTGTGACAGAGTTGTCTACACTCCTGCAAATATATACCCAAGAAGAAAGCATCATATTCTTGAATACCTGCACTGGCCATTGTATACTGATGTTTGAATTTTGTCTTGTGATTCAGGATTTTGAAGGCCACTTCCTTCTGTTTTAACATGCCAGTTTTAATAATAAAGCTTATTTCATACAATGAGTTTAATTTTGAAGGCTCTTCATGTATTTCCAGAAAAAGCAAAGAAAATACTAATGTCATCACTCCCCCAGAAAGCAGCTATCCTTTAAAAAAAGCATATCAAACATTTAACCCTATACTGCCATACTGCATAAAAATTTCAGAACAAGAAATTAACGAGGCAACATGCACTTTAATGAATTTAGTTGTTGCCTAAATGACCAAATTTGGAATACATCAAATCCTTACAGGAAGTTTCCTGGGACCAGGTAAATACAGCAACTTTATAACAGTCTAGTGTCAGTCAAAAGAAACAGCTCTGTCTCCAGAACATCATTATTATGTCAACTTTCATTAGAGATTGTACCAGATATTATACATTTTCCAATGTCTAGCAAGGTGGGAACTGGCACAATTAAAATATACTAGATTTCCATCTTGAATGGGGCTAGAATGGACAGGCTCCTAGCCTTCCAACTGCTGAATACATTGGTAATAAGCATTAAATCTACTTAACAGCACAAGCACAGTATCATAAATATACAGGTTCATTGATTCATAGAATGGTTTAGGTTGGAAGGCACTTTCAAGATCATGCAGTTCCATCCCCCCTGACGTGGGCAGGGACACCTCCTACTAGATCAGGCTGATCAAGGCCTCATCCAACCCCAGCCTGGCCTTGAACATTTCCTAGAGAGGGGGCATCTACAACGTCCCTGGGCAACCTGTTGCAGTGTCTCACTACCCTCACTGTAAAGTATTTTTTCCTTATATCCAGTCTAAATCTACCTTCCTCAAGCTTCAATGCATTCCCTCTCATCTCATCACTATAAACCCTGGTTAAATGTCCCATCCTGACTTCTTGTAGGCCTCCTTCAGGTACTGGAAGGTCACTGTAAGGCTTCCCCACAGTCCTCTTTTCTTCAGGTTGAACAGCACCAGCTCTTGCAGCCCATCCCCATACAGGAGATGCTCCATATTCATGGCCCCTTCTGGACATGCTCCAGCAGTCCCATGTCCCTCTTATGCTGGGGGCACCAGAACTGAATGCAGTACTCAAGGAGATGTATCATGAGAGCAGAGTACAGGGGCAAAATCACCTCCCTTGTCCTGCTGGTCTCACTTCTTTGGATGCAGCCCAGAATATTATTGGCCTTCTGGGCTGCAAGCACACATTACTGGCTCACATTGAGTTTTCATCAACTGACAGCACCAAGTCCTCCTTGAGACTGCTCTTGAGCCACTCCTCATCCTGCCTATATTTGTGCTTGGGACTGCCCCAACCCAGGTGTGGGACCTTACACTTGAATGTGTTGAAAATCATAACGTTGGCTTTGGCCCACCTTGCAAATCTGTCCTTTTGGACAGCATCCTTTCCCTACAGCATGGCAATATGCTTTCCAAAGTGCATCAACAATGACTAATGCCCCACAACCACTAGCAAAGAGTCCTCCCCCCCGAAATGTGTTGAAGAAGCTTGTCAGCGTTTTCAAATTTCAGCACTTGATTTAAGGTCAAAGCCAGTACCATAAGGGAAATAAAATATGTCAGAGCACTCTGAGCAGAACAGTATTTGAAAATAAATTTTGTGCTTTGTTTGTCAGGAACATCTTGGGATGTTGTCAACACAAGAAGCGTAATTTTCTAGAAATGTTTCTTTCATCACCTCAGTTCAAATTTCCAGTGATGGAGAAATTACTCATAAGATGAATATTGTAGCTAAGGTTATGTCCTTGCATACAAATTATTGAAGGAGAAGTGCAGTGGCTTCTTTCTATATGGGACATATACTCTCAGGAGCTGCTTGCAAATAAAAAGTTTCAGTGTAATACTGCAAAATGTTACAATTGTTTTTAATATCTCTCCTGTACTTTTTAAAAATAGTTGAAAACAAACTATAACTTCCACATGAGAGGAACAAGTTCTTTACCACGAGGGTGGTGGAGCACTGGAACAGGTTGCCCAGGGAGGTGGTTGAGGCCCTGGAGATAATCAAGGTGAGGCTCAACACAACTCTGGGCAACCTGATCTAGTTGAGGATGTCCTTGCTCACTGCAGAGGGGATTTGACTAGAGGACCTTTACAGATCACTTCCAATCCAAGCCATTCTATTATATATTTCACTATATATAAATATATATTTATCTATCTAAAATAAAAATACAAAATAAGCAACATGGCTACATTACCCCCTCAGAGTTCTAATACTCTACTCCAATAGTCCAATACCAGCTTGCAAGATTTATACAGTATACTGTAATTTAGGATTTGAGAAACATTTTAGAGCTTCCTTATCTGGCAAATATTCTTTAAAAAAAAACAACCAAAAGCTTCTTTAGTGATTGTTTTAGACAGAAAGTAGCTGGGCATAAACAAGTTCAAGGAAATGTCATTTTTATCACCTCACATAGCTTCCTCCAGAAAAGCAACACTGAAAGAGACCACTTAGCCATCTAAAATTGCTTAATTATTGCTTACTACTAGGGACACCAAAATCACATATTAACTAGTTACAAGTTATCTAGTCCACACTATGAGTAACACACTGAATCAAAACGACAGTGTGATTTAGGAATTCCTGCTGAACGTTCCTTTCCCTAAGTAAAAAAAACAGCAGAAGAAAATGGTGATGAGTGTCATTAAGATTTTCACTGAGTAAGCAGTAAAGACCTTATTTAGATATCACTGAGGTTTAGCAGATGACTAACAACCATCTCATTTTCTGTCTGTTCAGTAGACAAAAAAGTTTTCTCCCTTCTGAACGATTCCCTGCCAAATCTCAGTGTGACTCACTTATTTCTGCAAGGAAACAATACCATTTATGAACTTATTTTTGAAGAACTCATTCAAGACTAAATTTCTTTGCATTATCTTTGGATTTATAAAATACGACTCCATAGACGGACGCAAATAAAATTGAAAAAGCAGGCTTTGGACACCCATTAGAGGATTCCTGCTCCGAGGCAATGAACTGAGGCATTTCCTTAAGGTTTGGTCATTAGTTCCCTGTACCTCACATCCTTGGTTTTATAGCAGTGTTTTTTCACGACTTCTCAAGCAGTTGTGTAAAACATGTGAATGCAGTTTTGGTTGATGTTCATTAGAAACAGGTAGGAGACCATGTGCTCAACAGGGATGGCAGAAAGCTAATGGGCTAATTCCTCATTCAATGTGCATCCTGTGAAGTAGACATGATAATATGTGATCAAGTGTACAATGAAGTAGAATTAAAAGTAAACTTGGCCTCATTAATTCGGGGAGTATGATTTTGTACAACATAAAGAACCCAGTTAATGAGATTAAGTGAACACTTGAGTCAGGCACATGGTCTCAGGGCCTGTTTTTATTCATCTCCCATAAACAGAGACTCACTAAACTCTGAAAGCTACCTGTTCATGTGGAGGCTTGATGAAACAGTGGGAAGTTGGAAAAGCTTGCCAGCCAAGGTATCTTGAAGAGGAGGAAGTCTCAGGTATTGGACTATACTTAAAAGCAGGGAAAAAAAGCCCACATGTTACAGCTGGATCCTACACCTCAAGGGGCCCAAGAGTCTTAGAAAGAATGCATGAGAACTGCAAGAAAGAAATGAAACTTAGGCAAGGAAGAGGAAGAGTGGGCCACTTTCTTGGCTAAGGTGTCTAATATAACTGCAAGATCAAACACAGGAAAAAACAACTGGTTAAAATACGACAAGATAAGGACATGAGTGGAAGAACAATGCATATGTAGGAGAAGAAACTCCGAGTTCAAGTGTAGTAAAGAAAATGAAGCTGTGAAATATAGGCAGCCACTTACCACTTTGTTCAGGCTCGTGCACTCCTTACACAGAGAACCTGGCATTTGGAACCTTTACAATCACCATGTGCTTGATAGATTAAAAAAAATAGACCAGCTCTAAAGAAAGAAAGTTTAATAAGAAAGTGGTCACAAAGCAGTGCAACCTGAATGTTTCTGAGTGATTAATTTAAGGCATGACAAAGGACTGGTGACATAGTTTTCCTAAAAAATGTATGTTAGTGTTTATATATGATGTTTACATCTTTGTGTTGAGGAAGAGAAAGAGAAAAGGCATTTGATCTTGTCTTGACCAAATTTGTGGTACATGTTAGAAGTGTCATGTGTTTGGTATTTTATCCTACAAGCTCTCTTGGTACCATTCCCAGGGCTCCATTTGAGGATATTACTTCTGTTACTCCTTCTTACCAGAGGTCGCATGTAAACTGTCACATGCTCAACTCTTTTTGGCCATTCTCTGACAAAAAATTTGGTCTGCTATTCCAGGAGCTTTTTGTACACCCCTATCCTTGTAGTTTTGTTTTCCTCTTCCTTCTGACAGAGCCATGCTTTTGATTCTTTTCTTCCAGAGAATCACCATTACAGAAATACAGAAATAATGATCAGAACTGATCTATGGGAGTTACTCTACTAGAAGATCTAAAAAAGGCATCATCTGGGTGAAAGTGACCCACGGGAAAAAGATAAGCTTTTTAAGTACTCATCTTCAGCTCCTGAAGGTGTCAATGGCTGCTATCACTGAAGTCTTTCTTCTGTAGACAACAATGAGGGTGAGATGTTTATCTGCTAACTAGGTATCAGTACTTCAAATATATATATTTGAATATATTTTCAATTTTGACTGAAATAATAGAGTTCTCTCTTTCAAAGCTCAAGAAATCCCTTGACATGATCAGATACCACATTCAAAATTTGTTTGATATACAAGGGTGTGAGTTGAGAAATGGCATCACACCACACACAGAGGATAACAATGCTTGGCCGATATGACCCCTATTGATAGTACACACATGTTGTTATTTAACTGTTTCTCTTTCACTATATCTGTAACTACTTTTATTGCAACTACTTGTTGATCTCCTTTGATTAACCTGCCAGCCTTACATAAACATTTTTTTCTTAGGATCATGATGCTTTTTTTCACATCCAGTGAGACATTAGCAATGCTGGCACCTGAAGTGTCCCAGGATAGACTTAGATATGAATGAAAGATATATATTGCTAAGAGCTTTACACTGCTCTTTGATCTCTTTGAATAACTTTGGAATAGCTGTAACTTTATGATAAAAACAACTTGTGAGCAATTACAATTTAATTTGAATTAATTTTATTTTAACTCAGAGAATATTCACACATTTCTGTACTAAAAGTACTTGGTACAGCTGTATGATAAGATGGGAGACCAACCCATAGCAAAGCAAATAAATTGCCCTCCTACAGTGGCTAGACACATCTAGGTCTATTGTCAGCTACTGCAAGACAAACATTTTTTGGTATGCTTATTCTGCTTGCTGTATCTGGTATTTTTTTTGCCAGAATATTGTATTCAACATTGCTGCAGAGAAGACCAAAACGCTAGAGAGTAAAGCATTGCAAAAATGGGGTGATACGGAGACAAGTGAGCATAATCCGAGCTAATTACAAATGAAGACTGATTTATCATTCAAGTTTCACCTTACTGCTAGCAAACTTCTGCACTACCAAGCTACTAAGGGAAGCTTTAGCAGTCATGTCCCACCAACTCATGTGCTTTTGGAAAGGAAAAAGGCTTCACGTAAGCCTGGCCACAACAGGTTTGGGGGCTTCCTTCTTACAACTGTGCAGTTTGGAGGAAGAGATTGCTAACCCAATTACTTCCATATTTGCCTTCGTTAATAAGGAACATAGGAAAAACTGTCTCCATGAGATGGCTTTCTCCGTAAGTCTCAAATAAATAAGGGTCACTTCTCCCATGGAATAATGTATTTACAGTTGATATTTTGTTAATAGATTTCCGGAGGGTGGTGGGGGTGATGGTGGTTTTAATTAGTTTGCTTGTTTTATTTAATTATTTATTTTTAATTAAAAGTGTGGAAACAATTTTCTTAAGGTTGAGCTTTTTTTTTTGTTTTAGTTAGGTATAATCCACTGTTTTCTGCTGCAACTTCTGCTTGTGCATACACTTCACAGTTTTGAAAGCATTGAAAGAGATTCTCATACTGTGTTAGTAAGGACATCACATGTATCCTACTATCAGGTTAATAGTCACTAAGTAGTCTTGCTGCAACTGAAATGATAATATTCAATTTTAGTTTTTACTAGTCAGAAGATATTTGCTGCTAGACAAAGCAGCAATGTTATACAAATTTCTAATTTTTTTTTTTTTTTTTAAAAAAAGCACTTGGTATCTCAAACACTATTTCTTCTGCAAGCAGAGCTTTTCTTGTCAAAGCTCCTTAATGCTATGTCAGTGCAATTCTACATTTCCCCCCATTTACATCACAAACTGTTTCTTACTATTCAGTTGTTTATGCATGTGTTCAATTTAATTTGTATCACCATTTCCTCCTTGCTGAAATTACAGAGGTGTTTCAAAGCTGTAGCCACCTAAGAACAATTT
Source organism: Psilopogon haemacephalus (assembly GCA_013396835.1). Taxonomy (NCBI): domain Eukaryota; kingdom Metazoa; phylum Chordata; class Aves; order Piciformes; family Megalaimidae; genus Psilopogon; species Psilopogon haemacephalus. Next base: position 1,259,251 of record VWZI01010423.1, read on the forward strand.
AATTTTTCCTGAGCTGTCAGAAAACCACTTGAAAACCCATGCTGAGTGCTTCAGAGGTGCAATTATAGAGCAACTATAATAAAGCACTGAAATACAGCTTTGAACGGAGCTCTTTGGCTGTCCAAAGGTGCCAGGGACTACTCCTCTCTGCCCTCGCTCAACAGAACCAATTGGGTTTTAACAACAGTGGCCAACCAAAGCCTTCATAGACAGTTTTAGCCTCTGGAGGGAAATTTCCTTATCAGATCATAGTGCATTTATAGTGATGAATTGTGTGGCTTATGATCATTCCTAGTTTCACTTGACAGATTATGAAAACTGCTCAATAAGTGAGTGGTGCACAAGCACCAAGCTGTCAGTTTGCTAGGGAAATCAAGACTGCAAACTCTGGTATTTAAGCCATTGATGTTTTCAAAGAGAAGGATCCCGTGAAGAACTAGGGAGGAGACTCAGAGTGAAGAGTGACAAAAGCACAAAGTTGCTTCAGTTCTTAAGACAGGCAGGAATGAGAACTACTGTGCGGCCGTGATGAGTGAAGCTTGCAAGAGTGAAGCTTGCAACAGAAATGTAGTGTTTAAGCCTGTAGTGAAAAAGCACAGTTCATAATTAAAAGCATAATGGACTGCCTACAGTTTTTACATTAAAACAATAACCTTCCATTGAATTTCTGCCTAGGTTATGAAACAGACAAGAAAGCATTAGAACTTCTATCTCCCACTGTTACCAGTAATAAAATAGCTATTTAGTGACAAGATTCTTAATATTTTGTTTCAAGGTTTCCTGAATCTCTTCAGTGAACCTCTAACAAACCTGACCAAACCACTTAGCTTGAAACAATGATCCAAGGTGCTCTATCAGGCTTTAGCATTTAAAGGGTTTAAAGATAACAGCCATAATGCCTTATTAGACACAATGGCATAATTTCAAGGCTGTCCTCCTGACAGCTTTTCTATTTCCCACAGCTGCCTTGCTCACTTATTCCTCAGCACACAGAAATAAAAGTATAAATCCAAGTAATGAAAACAGTCAAGCTGCTCATAAAATGTCATATTACTCTGAGACTGCACATCACTTCCCAAACAGTATCCTGTCAGTCACATGCTCATTCTCTAAGTGACAGAAGCAGTGGTCTGAAACACGCTTGGAAAAAAAAAAAAACCCACTACAAAACAAACAAATAAAATCCCACCAGCAGTAACATTAACAATTTCCCCCCTTAACCCTATGCAGCACAAGGCATTAAATACTACTTAAAAATATATTTTTAAAACCAGCCATAGACAAAATGGAGGAGAGAAAAGGTGCCAGGGCATCACTGCATATTGTGTCACTGAGAGATGAGTAACTGAGACATGAGGATATGGAGATGCAGGGTGGTATTTTTTGTGCCTATGAACAATGGAGAATGTGACACTTCTAACAAATGTCACTGCATTCCTTCAATAAAAATTTATGCTGTCAAATGCAGAGATTTTAAGTGTTTTGGGTTTTTTTTTTTTTTTTTTTTTTTGGTTGTTCCCCCCCCACCCCCACTTAAATCTTCAGGAAAGCAAAGTTAACAAGTACGTAATTGCTGTGACTGATCTGTAAGCTTTGTGATTACCATCCCCATTTAAGTATCTATGGCATTTCTGAAAAGATTTAACCTCATAGTGCTAAATATGGCCTTTAAAAGATCAAGTCGTATCTCTCAAAATGACACAAGTCTGGAGGCACAGAAAAGAACTCTGGAAACTTGCAAGACTTATGAACCACCTCTGAATGCACTAACTGGCTGCTCCAAACCATTTAATTTTTTTTAATTTGAAAAACATAATCATCTTTAAGTAGGTTTGGGGAATGATGCACTTGCTGGAAAGTAAGTTGCTCGGGAACCAAGTGTTACCTCTACACATTTCTAACAGTCACAGCTTTACGCTGACATTGCACAGTTTTAGCCTTGATGGTTTCTTTTACAGGTTGATCTAAAATCGCCTCCAAGCAAGCATCAGTTTTCAAACTAACCTCACACAGGTGAAATTCATTTTGCCACTTACACACCAAATGAAGAAAACAGAAAGACTAAAAAGAACTTAAATTATCACTTGAGGAGCTTCAGAAATGTATCTGCAATGATGGTCCCTTGTTCTGTCTAGCCTGTAAGTCTGCAAAAATATTCCTGTGGGCAGTGCTCTCTATGCAGTTCTGACGTTCACATGGTATATACACAGATTTATCACAGGAAAAATTACCACTCTTGGTCTTAACTTCAAATCTTACAAAACTGTTGCTTGTGTGATTTATGTCATGTATATTAGAAGGTGCATGATAGCCTCTCTTTAATATGGCAACAAAATGCTTCTGGCATTTCTTCTTTTGCAGATTTGGGTTCTCACCGTCAACACTGCATTAATTAACATCTCCTGCTTTTACACAATTAAAACAAATGCTGTTAAGTCAGCAGAGTCTTTTGCAGTACAGGAGCCATGCTGGCCATTCTGAAAACTCATCAGCAAATACTCTAGATTCCACCTCATTGCTCTGCCATGATACTACCTCACTCGACTTAGGGCATTAGGAAGAGTTACTATGAGGATGGTGGAACACTGGAACAGGTTGCCCAGGGAGGTGGTGGAGCCCCCATCCCTGGAGACATCCACAATTAGGCTTGATAGATTCTGAGCAACCTGTTCTAGTTGAGGACGTCCCTGATTACTGCAGGAGGGCTGGACTAGATGATGTTTAAAGGTCTTTTCCAGCCCAATACATTCTATGATTCAGAAAACAGATTGCAAAAAAATATGCTTGCAGCTGAGGAAATGAACCAGGCCACTACCATTTAAATAAACCTACACTAATGAATTAAATCAAAGTATATGAAAACTTGGTAAGTGTGATTTCAGTATAAACAAGAAAATTGAGACTGACGTAGCCACAGCAGATTCTGCATTCCAGGAACCAAGTACTTTTTCAGACAGAGGCAGGGAGCCCAAATTGCTAGCTGAAGAAAACAGGCAACAAAATGATTCTTAGAAGAATCAAGAAGGAGTCTTAAAGATGAAAAGCTGTTGTAGAAAATGGGCATAATTATGTGGTATTTTTTATTCATTCAATCCCAACATCAGGGCCAACTACAGGTTCAGTAACACCAAAACACTGGAAGGTGTCCTCAAGGATATTTACATGCTTAACTGCTATTTAAATGCCTCATCTTCAGTAAAGTTCAAAAGAATATTTTTAAGGCCTTAAAATTCATGTTACATATGCTACAACTCTTCAACTTTCTTTTTTCATTTTAACCTAGTGTTTCCAAGCAGTGCCTGTGAACCACTAATGACATGGAAGGTGTCATGTGAACAGATGTATTTAAGAGTCAAGTCCCTCTGCATCAGATTCAGAGGAGGGCACAACCCCACCCCCTTTTATCCTAAAGGTTTGACTGTTATCAAAAATCTTACAATGGGAATCATGCACTGGCTTAAGATGACACTTTAAATATTCTGCACAATTAAAAAAAACCCCAAAAACCAGAAATATTGTTTGAGCCAACACATATGACTAAAATTATCATTGTGAAATATAATTGAACAGTTTCACAGTAGCTGAGTTACCTAATGGCCACCAAATTCTTTTACTTACGAACATGAAAAATTTGCTTTGGCAGATGACCTTGGGCTGTTTTCCTTCATTAATAAAACCTTTCCACTTCTGCTTCAAAGAACAGAGCTGTTTGTCATTCAAGTAAGAGTAATATATGTGTGTGTGTATATGTATATATATATGAATGCAATAGGTCTCTGATAAATTTCATGATTAAGATAATTACTGTTACAAGACCCCTTGGAGCAGCAATTGAAAAAAAACCCCAAAACTAAATTAAAAAACCACAATCAACAACCAGATTTAAAATTTACCACCACAAAAAACTTCTCAAGATGTTTCTTTTCTCTTTCTCTTACAAACCTTACCATCTACTATAACATCTACTGGGAGATGCTGGTAAATGATTTTTAATTTTGTTTCAATCTCAATTTCTGTTTTAACGTCACTACATTCACTGCTTAATCAAACATCAGTAGGGTAGGTCTGGCAAGGTATCAGAGTAAATTGCTAGTATTCCCTAGCTAATGATTGTAAGCTGTAACCTGGACAAAATTAAAAAAAAAAATAATAAAACAATTTAAAAAACAATATTCAAAGAATAAATCTTGTGAAAGTGTGATCCTCTTACTAAACAAAGAAACTCCACTGTCTCCACTGCAAGATACTCAAACATCACAAGACAAATCTCAGTTTTTCAGAGTAACAGTAAGATTACCCTGAAACACAGAGCTTCCCACTCAACTGTGCAGCAAACAGAACTATTAAATATATATAAGCAAATAAAATGAGTAGATGAAAAAAGCATGAAGTAGCAGCTGTAAAACGAAAACTGAAGTTTGCTAACACGATTCTATGAATTAACAGAGCACCCTGAAAAATATTTTGGTGGTTATTATTACTAGCGTACAATCTCTCTAACACTAACTGCACACACAGATAAAACTCTCTTCACATGATGCATACAGCCTGCACTGTTTTTATTCTAGTCCATATATTTACACAGCCAAAGATTTTCCTCACCAAAAGCAATCTTTTGAACAGTGAGTTTTGCAGGCTACCAGCCATACTATAACTATGTTATTTTCACTCTCTACTCCAATGAGTTATGAATACAGACTCTATCAGGCAGTAGTAACACATCAGTGCCTGATTTCACTGCATTAGTGGTTCTTATCCTGCTTGATCCCAAGCTCTAGTAAATGGTTTGAACTGCAAAATACCCTGCTACATTCAACAATTTACAGAGAATAAGAGGGCTGGGGCAAAGACTTCATTTGGGACAAGATTAAAATAAAAAAGTAAGGTAATAGTTGGAAGAAACCCAGGTAAAGATACGAGTAAACCATTCCCACTGCTCTCTCCCTCAATCTATTGTGAATTAACCCAATTAGTTTAAGACTATTTTCCCCCTCAATTCAAACATCTTCCTAGATCAAAATAGAAAACATTTATTAACTGATGCTCCCAACTGTGACAAAAATTACAGTCATTTCTGTAGTACAGATGGTGTAAAAATGCAATCTAAAAATATGATTAAAAGCTCAAAAGATGACTAACCCAAGTTAATCTTAGAAATGGCTGTTTGGATGCTGCTAAAGAAATGTATTTGGAGTTAATTAGCTGGCTTTTTATCTGTTCCTCAATTAAGAGCTTCTTGCTCTCCCTTAATAATGAAACAGCCATTAAATTTAACAGACATGTCTAGATGACCTTTAATAAGAAGAATAAATTAGCAGAAAAGTTTTTTTTTAAATATGCAAACGATTTAATAAAAATAAAGGTACTAAAGTGTCCCAGTCCTTGTAGACTATGTCATAGCAAACCAATTCCATATATAACATTTTAAATGCTTCCTGTAACTCCCATAAAATAAGTATTCTGGAACACTGTTTATTCACATGTCCTAGGAGTATATTAATTCTTTTCACTCTTAAAAAAATAATACAAAAACAGGTGCCAAGTCACAGCAAGTGAGAGAATACAGAGGTGAAAAACGCAGTATTTTGATCATTAACACCACACTGCAAAGAATTAGCGTAACAGGGAAAAGTCTGTGATTTGAACTACTATATACAAAACAAGGACATACTCTCTTCAGTGTACTTCCTTTAAATCCCACTGTGTGCTGTTTTTTTCCCACTAAAGTCTTCACGTGTCAGAGCAATCCCTTTAGGACTGTCTCCTTTGAGAAGTAATCTCGAATTCCTGTGCTGAACGTTTTCCCTGTGTGACTATGGAAATAATGAACTACAGAGAGGTACAAAGCTGTACAGGGACATCCACAGATACATGCTGCTTTCTGGTGTATTTTAGAAATATTCCTTCTTTCGGGGGCTAGACAAACCATGACAGATCTGCTCTGCCAACTTCATTCATCCCAGAATTAATTCACTTGATTAGCAGTTGAAATGCTCTGCTTAAATTTCAGTATGAAATTGCAAAAATGGCAACCGTTGTTAAATTAGATCTTTGAAAAACACAGAGTTTTCCTGGGTACTAGGTTTGCCAAAAGTAATGAAAATACCTTGTCATAAATATAAAATAATATACCCACTCACAATGTGGCAATGGGTTGGGGGAAAGAACAAAAAAAAAAGCACTGACATCCTAAACAAAGTCACTTTACCCACAGGTGGGTGAGTGGAAGCTTAGATGCAGAAGCCCACCTAGAGTGGCTCAAACAGTTTGAGACATACCAGACTAAGATCTGAGAGAAACTATTTGGCACCTATTTTGTGAAACAAGGGCCAGGCCTTCACCTCTCCATTATCCACAGCTAACATTTAAAGATTTGCTCAGAATGAAGCTTTGTCCATCACACAGCAGTAGAAAGGCTAGTTAATATTGGTGACAAAATTAACTTCCCAACACACAGCTAAACAATATGATGCTTTGCACCCCAAACAAATAGGTCTTTCTGAAGCATTGGTACCAACTCTGATCATGAACCCAATTTGACAGTGCTGTGAAATAAGATTGTCATTACGTGTCCCCTAGAAGAAATAAAGTATTAAATACAGATGAGAAATGAACTGCCCTTTTAAGATTGGGGTGAAATGACAAAGGAATGTGTCAAGATTTTTAATCTAGATGCCTGACCTCAAGGCTAATTGAGAGTTCCTGTCAACTGTACTACATAGCCAACAAAAATAACAATGAGAAGACAACAATAAAATGGCACATTATCCAGACTTACAAATTCCACTTATTAAACAACTGCCCCTGATGATGTTGCAGATAAAAAACCAGCAGCATTCTTCACCTTGGGAAGGAGTCATGATAGCGTGCAGCTGCAAAGACAACTGTGCTAGGCATTAGTCATACTGCATTTGCCTGGAGGTTAGTGAAGATCAGCTTCTATGGTTCCATGACTTGGTTTACAGCAGTCCAGCACTGCTGACTATCAAAATAATTCCTCAAAGTAAACAATCAAAATGTGGTGAGATTGGACTGCCTTAAAATAATTTTCTTTTTGTGAACCAAACTGCAGTGTTGGAAGCCTGACTTGGACTGCTCCACTACCACCTTTGCTACCAACTGATGTATCTAACTGCTAAAGCATTCTGCATGTGGACATCTATTACCATAGAATGGTTTAAGTTGAAAGGAACCTCCAAGATCATCTAGTTCCAACCCCCCACCATAGGCAGGGATGCCTCCCACTTGAACAGGTCACTCAAGGCCTCATCCAACCTAACCTTGAACACCTCCAGGGTGTTACAGATGCAATCTCCCTGGGCAGTCTGTTCCAGTGTTTCACCACCCTCACTGAAAGAACCTTTTCCTAACACCCAGTCTAAATCTCCCCTCTGCCAGTTTAAGCCCATTAATCCTCATCCTGTCATTACAAAACCTTGTAAATAGTCCCTTCCCAGCCTTTTCATAGGCCCCATTCAGATACTGGAAGGCCACTACAAGGTCTCCTTGAAGCCTTCTTCTCCAGGCTGAAAAGCCCCAAGTCTTGTAGCCTGTCCTCCTAGCAGAGCTGCTCCAGCCCTCTGAGAGTCTTCATGGCCCTCCTCTGGACTCTCTCCAGCAGTTCCATGTCCTTCTTGTATTGGGTGCTCCAGAACTGCACACAGTACTCCAGGTGGGGTCTAAGGAGAGCAGAGTAAAGAGGCAGAATCCCGTCCCTTGCCCTGTGAGCCATGCTGCTCTTGCTGCAGCCCAGCACATAGTTGCTGTCTGGGCTGCATGCACACACTGCTGGCGCATGTTGAGCTTTTCATCAACCCAGACCCCCAGGTCCTTTCCTCAGGGCTGCTCTCAGCCATTCACCACCCAGCCTGGATTTGTGCTTGGGATTGCACTGACCCAGGTGCAGGACTTTACACTTGCCCTTGCTGAATGTCATGAGGTTAGCCTGGGCCCACCTTTCCAGCCTGTCCAGGTTCCTCTGTATGGATCCCTGCCCTCTAGCAAGTTGACCGTGCCACACAGCTTGGTGTTATCTGCAAACTTGCTGAGAGTGCACTCAATTCCTCTGTCCATATCATTGACAAACAGTCCCAGTACTGACAAAGAACATGGCTGAACTCAGTTAAGAACTCAGAATGCCAAACTTTTTGTAGTCAAGGCAAGACCTTAAGATATTAAATGCGCAAATCCGACTCAGCCTTGATGGTTCATGCCATCTTGGACAAGACAGCAGAGGGTATCCAACAGTAGTCTAAACTGTAAGCCAGTATAGGTAACTTTTAGGAAATACAATTTGAAGGAGATGAATATCATTGCAGTGCCACACCATTACTAAACACTGTCATTCAACATCCCACTACAGAGTGTGTCAGTGCTATTCTTTTAAACAAGCATTCAGTGCCCTGGAAGCACCTGCATCCACAGCCACCTGTGGATCACAGAATCACAGACCTCCAAGAGACCAAACTAAAGCACCAAGTGTCCTAAAGGAATCATCCTAAACATTCACCTTTACAGCTTCAGAAGTTGGCAGTATGAGAGAACACACCGAAGATAAAACACACGGTTTCAACTCCAAGGAAAAGAAAAGGTAACTCAAGACAAGTTGTTTCCATAGTTTTTGAATATGATTTAAATAACAGGCCTGTTTTCTAGCCTTGGACATACCCTCCAATGCACATGCTAGTATCATTTCCAAACTGGGGGAGGGGCAGGGAAGACTAGATAGTGCATTTCCTACCACTCACCCCCCCCTTTTCAAAGTTGCTATCTTCTTTGACCCAATGCCAGAGTGATAGTTTCACATAAAACAGGAGTGTAGGAGTGTATTACTGGCACTAAACCATGGGAATAACCTGCGGGAGGAAAAGCATTTTTCTTATTCCTTCCTCAAGTATGACTTCTGAAAATAAAAAAACTGGGGTAGGGGATGGGTGGTGGTGGACAGAAGAAACGTGGGTTTTAGCACTCTACAGAAGATAAAGAGGTCAGATGAGAAATAATCAAGTATGGGAGGAATAAAAATTTTACAAGACAGTACTTGGAAAACTGCTTCAAAGCAAATAATTGATATTAAATTTAATTAAAGGAGAGTTTATTTTTCCCCTTCCCTACCTGCAACATAGGAATTAGATGGCTCCCAGAGATTTACAAAATGTGCTTTATGTGTATGGTGAAGGGGATTGAGATGGCTGGCTGTGGTAGGTGTATGGGAATGACAACTATGGAGCATGACCAGCAGGGTGCTGACTCTGCCTGGAAAACACACGTTTTCCAGACCCTCTAGCCATCAATGTGTGAGCAGTCCCACAAATTCAATCACAAGAACTCACTCCTTCATCTTCCTTCAGCTGATAAGACAAGTTGAGCTAGAGGGGAAAACAGTTCTTAATTTTGTTCCCCTGTTCATGCTTCCTTCTACAAATCCCTAAGAAGAAACTGGTAAGGGCAGGGTATGGTGACAAAAAGTATAAGGAAATATGGAAGCAGATTACTGACTTTGTTCTCATGTAACACTGAGTCTCAAGCTTCGCAACCTGTGTGCATCTCCCACAATCTCACATTCTAACTACCTGCCCCTATCCCTTTAACAGACACCAAGACAAAGCTGCTGTCAGTACAACACTCAGGATTTTTCTTTGGCACAGTGAAATCCTTCTCCACTAGGTAAGAAGAGGTTTTTATAGAACTCTCTAAGGAGGCTAATGAAACCAAAGCAAGCTTTTTTAGGTACCTCCTAGCTTCAGAACACCACCTGTGTGTTTGTACCACCCCTTCTCATTTTAAGTATTTGACTAGGAGGAAAATTTCCTGCACAGAAACATGAGGAGGCTTCCTTGCTCATATTATGAGTTTCTTTATTTAAAGGAGCATCTGGTCTAATGTGTGGGTTTTAATTAAATGCAATCATTTGTAGTTCTAAAAAACATATACAAAAGGTAATACTGAGTCAACATAACTGCAGTCAGTAACATCTATGTTCCACAAAAAAACAGTAAATACTCCACAATAGTACAGTTCTAAGATATAAAAGGGAGGGAAGTCATTCGAATGAGTTATGATCTGTGGTTCCTGCTGTTATTTAAGGAAAAAAAATTATATATCTTTTGATCTTTGCTATAAAGTACAAACAATACTTGTGCTGCAGTGCAAAGAAAACCTGGATTACTACTGAGTGGAGGCTGAATTCAAATTAAAGAAGGAAAAGGTGACTGCATGGAAACCAATGCCATGAATCATTCCAATAATTCAAAGCTATGCCACCCAGCTGCACGTATCTCTTAGAACCATATGCAAAACATTAACGCACTCAAGCAGGCAGATTAACTCAAATAATGCTCTAGCCTAGCAAGAGAGACCTCTTTTTGTTGGCTTGAATAAGCTCATACAACTTCATAATATGCAAATTTGGGAGCAGCTTAATTGTACTTGATTGTAAGAGATTTTATGTATGGCAAGTGATAGAGTTGCTTCTATTCCGGAAAAAAAGGGACAGTTACACCTATAAATCACAATACTAATCAAATAAATATAATCCAAATGCCCCTCTGAGAAAATACCAAATTAACATGCTTTCTTGGGTTAGTGTTTCTATTTCCACTTGCTTCTAGATATTTTCCTCTGGTTATGCCACTTTTTTCTTAATTGCCTGACCCATTGTCCAACCTCAGCCTTGCATCACTTATGCACCACGCTCTTCCTCCTTGCCAGCCAGAAGAGCAGAGGTTCTTCCTTTCACTACTAGGAAATGAAAATGAAAGAAAAAACCTGCAAAAGTTGATTGTATATGCCGTACTTTGGTACTTCCTAAGAAGGAAGCAAGGGAGGAATCAGAGAATTCTCTTTGTTTATCTAACCAGTTTTGTCTCCTTAAGATGCAGTATAGCTCAGGAAATCCAAGATCATAGAATCATAGAATGGCTTGGGTTGGAAGGGACCTCATCTAGTCCAACCACCCTGCGTGAGTACGGACATCCTCCACTAGATGGCTTAGAATGTCGAAGTGAATGAAATGGGTTGCAACACCTTATCCTTCTGGGAAGTTTAAAATAGTGGTGGGTGTAGCCACAACAGTCTAAAGAGACAAGAAAAGCAAAGTTCATAGAGTAAAAGTTTTACTTTTTGTTTTTAAACCAAATTACATTGGTTGATACAACTGAGAGAAACAAATGAGCATTCAACAGCCTCAAAATTTGCCTGTTTTTTCTAACAATAGCAATTTGTCTAATGAAAAGACAGTATCTCTGCATACAGACTGTCTCTACAAACAGTGAAGTCATCAGAGAGCCTTCCTGCATTTTCAGCATATGGCCCAACTAGGAATGGAGCTTATTTAACACTGATTCTTCAGATATGAACCTCACTGGCTTTGACGGACTTTCCCATCCTGTAGAAACGTGTGGAAATTGTAGGACTACTGCATGTCTCCTGCACAGGGATTTGTAATTCCACAGTGGCATTTAGCTGAGGTTTTCAGAGCTATTGCTTTGACCCGTATATTTGACATTAGATATATGACTTTAACAAACTTCCTCTTCCATGACAGTGCATTTGTGAAAACAATCAGAGCAGTGTTGTGTTCATGTGCTCTTTGCCTGCAGTTTATGAAAGGCCAGTGAACTACTCTGGTCTTTTCTGAGGCAGCAGACGTCTGACTACTCAGTAAAATGTACAACAGTTAAACTTGGACAAGATGGTGCTTTCAAAGAAGTTTTACATAAAAAGACAATTCCCCTCAAGCACTATCTTTAAAAGGTTTTCTCATTCAAGAGTCATAGAATGATAGAATGGCTTGAATTGGAAGAGACCTTAAAGATCATCTACTTCCACCCATCCTGCTACGGGCATGGACACCTCCCAAAAGAGTTTGCTCCCACAGGTTGCTCAAAGCCTTAACCAGCCTGGCCTTAAACACTTGCAGGGTTGAGGAGTCCACAACTTCTCTGGGCGATTGGTTCCAGTGTGTCAACACCCTCAAGATATCACATTACACTAACTCTAACACAATCTTTGTCTCATTGTGGCACAGAAATAAAAAACATTAATTTACTGTGCATCCACAAAATGACTTTGTATTTCTTTTCACCTTGCAAATATAAAGCCAAAACAACATAAGGTAAAGATCCCATGTACTGCAGATTTACTTTTGAATTTTCCTTCAGAAGATATAAATTACAGTGGATGATCAAACAGGAATAAAACCCCCTTGAAAACTGGTACTAAGATTCACCTCTAAAACTAAGTGTACAAAGTTGAAAGCCGTGACCGAAATGCTATAAACATCTGGAAATCCCTGGTATGGCTTTAAGACAATAAAATAAAAGCAACAGCAGGAAGCTCCCCTTTAACTATCTAAATGCATCATGTCAGGGTAGTGTTAACTGTTCTCTGTTGCTTTGCAGAGGTTTGTTGCATGCAAACATGGAGATAATTTGGAACAACGGAAATATGCCTGTAAAAACCAGGTAGATGATGACTCAAACGCACGTAATCTTCTCGGGATTTAAGATTAAGCAGCAGCAGCCAACTAATTACACATTCTGTTTGCTTTAGATGAAGGAACAATGAAGGTTTTACAGTTGCTACATTCATGACACATCTTTCAGTGCTGTGTGGCAAACAATATTTATGTCTCTCCTCCAAGCAGAGCAGACATGGAGTCTGGTAGGACTGTGGGTTTTTTCCTAGCATTTGTTTCTTCATTTGCTGGTTTTCTCATATGCAAGTCTCTTGAGGTATATCTGAAAGTACATTCACTTTGGCATTCATAAACAATGTTTAGATGAGTCACATCATTTGCAAGGGCATTTCCCCATTCACACCACTTTTTGAGGAGAAGGTGCAGACATTAAAAAAAGTAATATGCATTTATTATTGACTACACGTGGTTGGTGGCTTTTAAATATTTTTATTTTCCTTTTTGTTTGGCTTTGTTTTCACTGACTGCATTTGCAACACTGCTCCTTTCATCAGTAGCACCTTTTTTCTAGGGTTCCCATATGTGGAATATTTAATTGAGAGCAAAGACAGTATATAAAATATACAGGCACATGCTGTAGTCTGTGGAATACGTTAAAGAAAAAGGAGTAAAAGGTGCAACAGTATTCTGTGTTTTTTTAAAAACAGGAGATCTAAGTGGAGCAATTTTTGCTTCTTCTTGGACCCCAATGGGAACCTCACCACAGCTGGGATGTGAGCAGCACACAGTGGGAAAACCCACCCAGGCTTTGTCCAGTCCTGCATGATTGTGCAATTGTCAAGATCTGAAGAGACATAGTATTTACTCACTATCTCTTCCCCTCTTTTTGTTCTACCCTACTAAAGTGGCTATTTTATTTAGCCAATTGTTGTCAGGCCTTTTCAAGGAGACCCTGAAAGAACCCTTCCTCCTCTCACCCTCCCTGCTCCACTGGGAACAGCACCTCTTCTAGATACACAACTGCAGAGCATGAAACTCGCATCTAAAGGACATACCTTCTTATCCTTTAAAACCATCTGACCATCCCCGCCCCAGGCAACTGCTGCATGATATTCTTAAAATATATTTTAAAATTTTCAGGAACAACAAAGGATTTCTTCACTTGTGTAAGAAAAAGACTTCATTATACTAAATGGACACTTTTGAAATGAAGCTAAGACTCTCAAAATCTTCAGTTACAAATTCCACAAGACTGAAAAAAGGCAAGGAAGACAGTGATGCCCCATCTTGTATGCTTGTGGCATTAAAAAAAGCTTTCTTTGCTTTACATATGGGGTATCTAATTTCATAATACAGTTTGTGTTCCGTTCTTAGACACAGTTTGCTGTCATTTGGTACACAAACCCAAGCACCGTATAATTGGGATTCATGGCTTCACACGCTGCTTTCATTATGCATGCTCGCTGCAAACCATTTCAGTGTGGCTATCATTTTCTTAAAATAAAGTGTTTAAAAATAATTAAGTCTTTTATGCAAGGTCACTTTTTCTCAAGGCACAATGTGCTCTTTAATTAATGCTGGAAATCCTGTATCTCTGACAGAAACACTAATAACGTGCAGACTTTATAAAAATCCTAAAAATTAAAAAGTGGAGCAAGTGCTTCAAGTTTCTGCAGAGACATGTGTAGACCTTTTGGTTCCAATTTTGAAGTGCCTATTCATTAGACTCTTTGTAAGATAAAGCTGTGCACAGAGTCAGTTGGCTTTCAGGTACTTTTGCTGCTGTCCAATGTCTTAAGCTGTGAAAGTGGTGCAGCATTAATAATTCAGATGCTGAAACCACGAGTACAGTTAAACAATAACAAAATTGAAGGAAAAGGCTTGAAAGCAAAAAAATAGCAGTAAAACAGCCAGTAAAATAGTTCTTCACCAGACACTGGAAAAAAAGCAATCTACGCTAAATCAATTTTGTGAAAGAAAATGAGAAGGCTGCATTTGAACAATTATCCAGTAATTCCAAATCTCACCATGCTGAAATTAGAAACAAACAAACAAAGAAATAAAACCCAAGAAACAACCTAGACACTGTCCACAACAAGCCACCAGCAAAGAGTTAAAAATATTAAACCAAATAAAACTCTACTTTGATCTCTCCTTAATCTTTCCACCATCAGAGTATCTTTAAAAGTGTTCAATTGTAGATATGTAAGTTAAAAATAATTACTGTGGATACAAACTACCACGCTGTTTAAAAGATTTTCTGCTATATAGCTCGTTTGTATACAGACTTGTATTTGTGGCATAGCACGGAACACACAGCAATAAATCTGTAATATTTATATACACACACTTAGGTGTAAGCCCAAATTTACACCTCCAGAGACAAGGATATCACTACTAACAGAGCCTCACTTGGAATTTATCCAGCTTTTGAACTGCAGATTAAGTACTATTTTTATTTTCTTGGAGAAATAAGGTAAAATCTATCATATTCAGGCAAGAACAGAGTGACAGGGTTCACAAGACAGATGGTGCCTGGGTACCACAGCAGTTGTCACTTCGTTGTTCACTGCTGAGGAAATACAGCAGAACAATAACTTCTGACTGGTATTTGACATAGACACACAAATACATGTCAGCCAAGGCTTTTCCATACATTCATATATCCCCACATGCCTAGTATTTTCCCTGTGGAATGCAAATTCTTTTCTCCCCCTCAACAATAAGCTGCTAGCGATTTTTAATTCTGGATCATTTACAGGCTTCAGCTTAGAAGTCAAAAGCCATCTTATTTCCAGAAGAAAATAGACTGATACTTTAAGTATTTCAGCAGAATCAGGATTTTGGCAAGGTTCTGAAAGAAAAGAGGAGACTGCTTCTCAAAAATCAGAACTGGCACCACAGTACACAATTACATAGGTAATGACCTTTCTATTCTCATTGGATACAGGCTTTTATTTTCATGGAATTGTGTTCTCAGGACTATGGTAAAGCTGTAGTGAAAAAAAAAATGGTGCACCAAAGCACAGCTGATCTCTTTCTAAAGGTAATCTTGCAAGCATTCTCAACAGAAATTACATACATATATATAGATATATATGCATATACACACATACATATATGTGTATACATGCACATACTGTTGTGGTAGGCCTGATAGGTCAAAATAGCCCTGAACATGTCCTGGCCTGCACAGATATGTTTTTTCTGCTCTCCCTCCCTCTGTTTTGTGGAGGAGCAATTGTAGCATCAATGAGATTTCAGTTCTCAGAAAGACACTAGCCAACGTATTTTACCTCTTTCTCCATGTTCTGAAGTGTAGTACAGGAGTGAATGTACCTCCTTCGTACCTCACAAAAGGCAGAGGATCCTTTGCAGGATGCTACTACAAACAACTGCTGTTTTTACTGTAGGCCTTTGCTACCAACAAAGTATTGGACTGCTCCAGCTTCCACAAGCCTGTACAGTGATGCTGCTATTCCAAGTTGGAAGCTGGATAATCACAGAATCAGGATCAGAGAAAACATACAGTTGGAAGAGACCTCAAAAAGCATTCAGTCCAACTTTCAACCCCGTTTAGCTTCAATCCTAAACTATGTCCCTAAGCACCAGGTCCACATACTGATTAAACACCTCCAGGCATAGCAATTCCACCACTGACCTGGGCAGACCATTCTGATACTTGATAACCCTCTCTGTGAAGAAATATTTCTTAATATCCAGGCTGAACCTCCCTTGTGCATCTTGTAAACATTTTCTGTGGTACTGTTGCTTGACACTAAGTAGAAGAGGCTGTCCCCTCCTTGCTCCAATCTCCCTTCAGGTAGCTGTAGAGAGCAAGGAGGTCTCCCCTCAGCCTCCTCTTCTCCAGACCGAACAACCTCAGCTCCCTCAGATGCTCCTCACAGGCCAGGTGCTCTAGGCCCTTCATCACCCCTTTTGCCCTCCTCTAGACCACTCCAGAACCTTAATGTCCTTCTTGTAGTGAGGGGTCCAGAACTGAACACAGTATTTGACATGTGGCCTCACCAGTGCCTAGTACAGGAGGATGATTACCTCCTTGTTCCTGCTGGCCACCATGTTTCTAATACAAGCCAGGATGCCACTGGCTTTTTTGGCCACCTGGGCACAGTGCTGACTCATATTTAATTGACTGCCAACCAGTACCCCCAGGTCCCTCAATGAGTCACAGCTTTCCAACCACACATCTCCAAGTCTGTATCTTAACCATGGGGTTGTTGTGATCTGGCACTTGTCCTTGTTAAACTTCACACAGTTAGCCTTGGCCCATTCGTCTAAACTGTCCACGTCTCTCTGCAAAACCTCCCTAGTCTCTAGCAAATTGACACAGCCCCCCAACTTTTTTACTGAGGTTGCATAATGGGGACACTGGGGAGGAGTATGCATGCTGAAGGCTTCTTCCAGTCTTGAAGATCCAAGCTTTTGTTAATAGCCATCAGGGACCTTAAGAGCAGATGCTGATAATGCATGTTGGCAAAACTTATTTTTAAAAAATTCCACAATGCCTTTGAGGTAAACTATAATTGCACTGAGTTAGGCAAAATAAGGTGGGAGTTCTGGATCTGGGAGGTGCAAGGCAAAATGACTCAAGATCAGTCATGGATTTACTAGAGAACTGTAATTCAACACTGGGCACAGTTTGTTCAGCGATGAGGCCATGAAGATTCTTTATTCCTCCTTGGCACACACATGAAGATGGTGCTTTTGTAATAATCATTAAGCAGGTTTTGTTTATCCTAATTTTCAGCATCTACAATAATTTAACACAGATTACTGGTAAATTATGATTCTCTCAATCACAGTTGTCCATCTTAAAAATCTGTGAGACTACAAACAAACAAACAAACAAGCCCTGTCTTTAAATAAAAGTACAAGAAAACACTAATGTGTTAGAGCACGACAACAGAAAGAGCAGTTTTGGACAAAACAGTGGCAGCAAACAAATGTGAAACAGGGTGCTCTAAGCACCTGCATCGTGCTGGGAGCAGTAAGTCCTTAGGGAGCTTTGTATCTTTATTAAATATAATGACTGAATTTTCTAAAATCTTCCTCAAAAAGAGTTTCTGCTGTAGTATGTCAAAGAGCTTTCTAACACACCATTAGTTTTGAACTCTAAATACAGCTTTCCATTATAAGGAATTCATGCCAGATGTCTTAAAATAAACCTATTCTACTCTGTGAAGGGACATCATCAAGCCTGGCAGAAAAAAAAACACATTAGAACAGGAAGTTTTGCTTTAGTTGGTGAGATTACAGACAAACATTGCTGTACTTCCTGCTAAGTTATACCTGGAATTCTGCATCCTATTCTTAAAATATTTTCACAAGCAAAGCAGAGGGAATAATAAATCTTAAAAAAAAAAATAACTCCCAAGTACTTGCAAGCTCTACTAATGAGTCTACTTAGGAAAGGTGAGGGAAAATGAGGGAAAATTTTAAAAACAAACCAAGAAATAAACCCCCACCAAATCCAACCCCCCAATAATGTGATTTAAAGCTACCAATGAAAATGTGGTGGCTGTGATACTTCCACATTGTTTGACTGGTTAAGAAACACAAAATAATGCACTCTCAGCCTCAGTCTGACCAGTAAATGCTGGACTTGGGGATACAGCAAATGTGTTCACTGGACTTGTTACTGAGAGTATAAATATTGCTGTGTGCCCATTTCATGATGTGTTATATCCATAGCAATATAGACGGGAGGGAATCCATGGCAGCTTCTTATCCCGTGGTCTTTGAAAACTTAAATGGCAAAGATTAAGCAGATTCTGAATCTTAACATCCAGCTCATGGCTTCAATGTGACAAGACATACCACAGGGCAGATTTTTTCTTAAGCCAAATCATAAAATACCACAGAGTGAATGTAAGCTACAGAGGAGGAGTACAGGTAACTGCTTAGTTGTAAATTAGAAAACCAGATAAAATCTGCAACACTGAATAACTGCACGTTATCTGGTTAATTCTTGGCAGACTAGTAATTTTGCTAATCTAACAATACAATACTTCAAATAAACTATAGTCAAATTCTATCAGAGGCCTTCAATATGGCTGATTATTGACTTTTGTACACTGTACGGTACAATTAAGATCCTTACGTTTTCCACATGATGTGAATTTAAATACAATGATTTAAAGATGTTGTTCACACAGAGAACTTAAAAACTGATTATGTTCTGGTTTAGAAACCATTGTCTCAAGCTATGTTTACAAAGAAGCAAGGAACTTCAGTGTATCGTCAAAGCAGCAGAAAGAGAAATGTTAAGATTTACTTAAGCCAGTTGAGATGCAACTCAAACGCTTTAGACATTTCCATTGTTCCTAACAAAAAACAACATCAGCGAAAGGCAATGACTATAAACAGATGATGGAAAGCAAAATAAAATAAACCAGTAGTAAAATCCAAATATGGGGATTTTAAAAGTAGAGATTACTATTTAGAGACCTATCTAGCCAAACACAAACTGTATGGCAGGACTGTTGCTCTCTTTTCTATGGCTGGAACCTAGAGGAATTAAATATGCCAGCACATATATATACACACTTCTCTTTTTCCACATACATTTACTTATTAAAAAAACCTGTCTAAATTTTCTTAGTTCGGCATATGATTAATGCAGCCTATCAGAAGCCAGATGGTGCAAAACCAGAGCCATCAATCAAAGTGAAAAGACCAGTGAGTGCTATCCAGAGCAATGTGCTTTCAAATGGAATTTCTGGTCATAGACCCTAACACGCACCACGCAGGGGAAGCCATAAACATCGTGGCACTGCCCCTGAGGAACGGCCAGAAACACATCAGGCTTTGTTAGGCTAAAAATCTGCAGAAGTAGTACTTGCTGCAGGCTCTGACTGAGAAAGCCTTTGCCAGCCAAATGTATGTACTTTAAATAAAAAAATTAAAAGCGAGCTCTTTAATGAGTTTAATAATGTTTGCACTGATGACAGTATCTGTCAAACTGTGCACTTGCCATTTGATTTAATATGGGATTGTGCCATACATTAACAAAGCATCTGTCACTGTCTGTCTGACACGTGAATTGGTACTTAATGTCTGTTCCCGCACAGGACTTACAAATGGTTGATATTTTTAGTTTTGCATTACACATTTTCTGCAAATGTTCTACGGAAAACAAGGTTGGGGCTTGCAATGTAAACCAGTGATGGCTTCTGTTGTGCGAGGTTTTGTAGCAAGTAGGCCTTTTGAATTAAAAATAAGCTTATTAAAAAAAAAAAAAAAAGGCATGGAGGAGCCTAATTTGCCATGCGCGTCTTGCAAACGATGCCAGCAATATTAATGGAGAAGCAAAAAGGAGCAGCAGTAAGAGCACAAAATAGCTGTTTTTTTTTCTGGAAAAAGCATGACAGTAAGAAATAAAGGATTTGTCAGTGTGACTGCTTGTGTTTGCAGCCTGAAGTGTTTTATCACAACATCTCTCTTATGTGTGCTACATATATCAGATTTCGCAGAAAAATATCTTGGAAAAAAATAAATAAATCTCATGATATGTTTCAAAGACTTCTGTGGACTACTTGCATATCCATCTTCCTTCCCTGTGAGGCTAAATGACTAGGTATGCCTACCTTGATTGTATGAGGAATGGGTGAAAGAAAAATTGAACATGACCTAAAGCAGCATTTATATGAACTAAAATGTCATCTTTAAAGATCAACCTTTTAGCTGCTTTCAGTGATATTAGAAAATGCCACATTCCTCACAAAGAAATTGCAATGCTCCTTTTCCTTTAAAAAGATATAAACCTCCCATTATCACCCTGATGGATCATGAAATACCAAATGTTAAATTTGCCATTGGCCCTACAAGTCTTGTGTAAGTCAGGTACTGCAGATCAAAGAGAGGCAGTCTCTAGAAGCACAGAAGAAGCTACAGCTTCTTGGAAAGATGACTTTTAAATATTTTTTTTTAATGTTGGCAGTTCGACAAAATTTGAAACGAAGTATATTCCACAGAAGATGGCTGCCATACAGGCCTCTCAAGCTGGACTCTTTCCCTGAAAAAATCCATGGAAGGATGGATAATTTATTTTACCCATCCTTGGATGGATAGTTTTTTGGATGAGAACTATTTCATGTTCATAAAATACCAGAATACAGAGGAAAAATAGTATGAAGCACATGTCATATTGCAGGAATAAAATATGCTTTGTTAATGTCTATTTGTAACAAAACCCAACTTTGCACCTCTTTTCCTGCTGACAGCACAACTCATTCTTTTTGATACACTAAACCTCACGTACAGCTAAAACTGAATTGTGTTCTAGACGATTTTTTCTGCCCTGAAGTAGGACCTAAGCCTACACAATATGTCTACACTGCAGAGTGATCTCAAAGTCTACTGACTCTGAGCCTCCACCCCTGAACTAGGTTTGGAAGTCTTTCAAGTCAACTTTAATTGACATAAGTAGAGTCTGTATTAGTATCTGGGTAACGTAACCGAATTTATTAGCTTTGCTGTAAGCCCATCTACTCAATCACCCGAGCTTTGACATCCTTCAGTGCTCATCCTACAAGTCTCAAAAAGGATAAGCAACTGGTAAAACCCATAGGACATTTTTCTGGTTCTATCTGAATACACCTCTCTCTCTTCCCTAAGACCGTGAGACAGACACAGGCAGATTGAGCACAAGACCACTGAGAGAGCACATTTGTAAGAACTCAAAATTTCTCAGGCAGCTAAGATAGATGCTTTGCTGCAGATGACAATCACCTAGATTAACTACGCAAAATCCACATGGTTTGCTTGAAGATTCTGAGACTCCTCCTCCAGCTGCCCTTCAAAGTAGAGCATGAGCTCATGCTGAGAGTGGCCTCACTGCAGTGTGCTGACAGACAGTGGAACCAGTTTCCTGCAGCGAACTAATGCCCAAATTCTCTAGGTAATTTTATATGGTGACTGCACTCAGTCTTGAATTTTGCACTGCATAGTAACTAACTCTTTCTTCACTCTTTTAAGTGGGGTATAGGACAGCAGGGAAATTATAGCAAAATAAAAATTACAGGAGCATTTCTAGTTCTAAGGGAGGTTGGAGTGAGGAGGGGGGCAGCCTCTTCTCCTTAGTGGCAAGCAACAGGACTAGAGGAAACAGTTTCAAGCTGTACCAGGGAGGTTTAGACTAGATGCTAGGAAATACTCCTTCACAGAGAAGGCTATTGAACATTGGAACACTGCCCAGGGCAGTGGTGGAGTTGCTATCCCAGGAGGTGCTTAAGCAGTGTATAGACCTGGCACTTGGGCATGTAGTTTAGTGTTGACCCTTCAGTACTGGTCAAAGGCTGGACTGGATAATCTTTGAGGTCTCTTCCAACCAGATGTTTTCTGTGATTCTGCAATTCTGTGAAATGACAGCGGAAGATGGAATCACAGACAGTGCTGACTTCATACAAATTGGAAGAAACATGATCCTATCCTTTCCTGACTTATTTGAAATACACCTGACTGGCTCCAAGTATCATCCAGAAACAATCTCAAACCAGTTCTTTATTGATGATGGGTTTGGTTTGCATGTGTGTGTGTGCATATACATAATGCTATGCAGAAGAATGACAGAAAAGTTAAGGTGATCAATGTTTCCATACTCGAGGCCAGAAAATACGCACCTTCTTCACAGCTTTCTATCAAAGGGGAACAGGAATAAGAAAGAAGTATAGTAAATGGAATATGTTCACTCCGCACAAGATAACCCCCAGGATTATTGGTAATAACCCAAGATTTTGGGTAACAGAAGACTGCTTGAAATATTCTGATAAATACCAGAAAAATAGATCTGTTTAAC
This sequence comes from Psilopogon haemacephalus, assembly GCA_013396835.1. Classification (NCBI taxonomy): domain Eukaryota; kingdom Metazoa; phylum Chordata; class Aves; order Piciformes; family Megalaimidae; genus Psilopogon; species Psilopogon haemacephalus. Next base: position 1,281,486 of record VWZI01010423.1, read on the forward strand.
CTAAACAAGGAAACACTTCCCTTCTGCTTATCACTGGGGTAACAATCCCAAACAACTCAGTTAGCATCAGACAGCTTTATATAGCCAATCAGAGCAAAAGTTACTAGCACTGAGTACAGTTCTAAGCAAAGGATTAAACATATCCGCACTACCTGTTTTGCATATATTTTAGGTTTTCCTAAAACAACAAACAAACCATTGGCTTTACAGAAATAAAATCAGGAATTGTGGGGGGTGGTTTTTCGTGTTGTTTCCTTTTTTTTTTAGGTGTTTTTTTTCCTTTTCAATTTTCTGGATGCAGTATACACTTCAGATAAGACTGCGAGTCTTTTAATCCAAAATTTCTGCTACAGTGTTAAGACAGAGCAGATACACATTTTCCTATATAGCATATTCAAGAAAAAGGTAAGGCCCTTCCTTGCATTGCCTTTCTTGCTTGTTTTCCTATTCTCTGCAAAACCCCAAACCAATTCCTGGTATTTGAACATCCATTTCTAATCTGTGCATTAGCTCACTCTGTGTTACAGATGACAAACTTGAACACAGCTAAGAGTTAAGTCAAGAAAATGCAGAAGCTTTTCAGACCATTAGATTTCTCTTCACTATCATCAAGTAATGTTCAAGTGTCCCATTAGCACAAGGCCACTGCACTTCTATTCTAAATAGAAATAGCTTTTCTCTTTCAGTAGTCTTCTTTCAAGCCTTGCATCATATCAAGAGCACAAAACAGCTTTATGTAACCCTCCTCCAATAGCAGTTCTGAATATAAGGGAAGGAAAAAGAGAAGAATGGATTTAAGTTACAATATTTCTGTAAAATGCAGTCATATCTGAGATCTGAGCTATTAAATTAAACCTGAAATCTGTTATAAGGCAAGAGATAGCAAAAGGCTCTGTCTCTTTTCACCAATAACCTACAAATACTTTTCCATCTTCCAGAACAACAACTCAAAGCACCTACTTTAGCAAATTCAGGCTACAGCTTACATCACAAGCATTGCAAGTTCACAGTCACCTTAAGATTTCATACAGTATGTTCTTGGAATAAATGGAAGGCAGATTAAAAGGGTGTTTGGTATTTCCAGAATCCTGTATCGAAATCATTACCCAAAAAATCCAAAGGCTGAGACAGCCACTCAAGAGTGCTTTCTTTTTTTTCTCTCTCTAAAGTAAAACCTACACCTCCACTGCATTACTGCTGCACTTGCATATCTTACGAAACAGTTAAGAGCTGAGAAACATTACTGTCCGTAGGAAAAACAAGAATTACTTGTGGTTTTCAGCAGGTCTGGAATCTCCCATTTCGAGACTCAAAAAGAACCCAAAGCTGATTTACTTAAACATGTTAGCTGCCACACCTCATACTTAAACCCAACCACTTCCTAATGCCTGCGGCTATGAAAGATGGCCAGCAACAAACACAGAAGCAGAAGATGGCAAAGTCTGGGAGGTCAGGAACTATACAAAAGGTGCAAGCATAGAGTTCTGAAATATGTAAATCTCACCTGCCAGATATGTTTAATGCTTTCAGTCACACACTAGCACCTTTTAAGAAAACTCACCCACAGCAACACTTTCAGCTGTACAAGGGCCCAACATTTGCACTTACACATCCTCTCATGCAATCAAATCATACCACAGCACAGACACAGCTTCAAAAACAAAACTTTTAGGATCTAAATAACAGAGTAGTATGGTGACACCTGCCATCAGAAAGTTAGCCAACACCAAGCATTTTAGAGTACTTTCTTTCAGTAGGTACCAGAAGGTTCAGTTTCCCTGACCATTAAAAAAAAAAAAAAATTAAAATAAACAGGTCACTACCAGAAACCTGGTCCCAAGAGAAGCCCTTAACTTCCTGTTTCCCCTTGGTTCTGCTGTTTAATGAAGCAGTCATCATCATGGCCAAGATAGATGCGCTGGCTCTCAGTGGCACCCTCTCACCCTGCCTCGTTGCCCTGCCAGTCTGTGATCCCCAGAGATCACCAGCTACAGAACAGGGGCCAGAAGGAGTGCAGGACTTGACCTTGCTACAAGATACCTAGGGATTCCAATCCTTCAGACCTTAGATAAGACTTTCCTCTTGCTTTTGGATATTTCATGTTTCACACAGGTGTCCATGACAATTTTCAGACAATGCCACAGTCTTGGGCACTGCTGTGATTAATATTTTGTGTTAGTGTCAATGAAAATCACTTAGACCACCCCGGCATGCCTCTACAGGCAGTGCCAAAAGACAGCCTACTTGTTTGATATTGGCTCCTGCCTGTTTCATTGTGAAAAACCAGTTTCATCCCTCATTACTTACAGCCTCTTTCAATGTGTAGCAGCACAGTTTTACATTTTTTCTAACTTAAAAACACCTCAAACTCTTCAGAGCTACAGAAGCCAGCAGAAGAAAGAGGTGCCCTACAACCACACTTTAAGGATGGAGCAGGAGTCTGTACACTACTGAAATAATTGGTTGAAAACATGTTAAGTCTGGAAGTGACAGCAGACATTAGCACCTTAACTTTAAGCATAGCCATACATGATCTTTTTATTAACCTTCCCTAAGTCAGTTATGCACATATCTACCTTATCAAAGCCAGTGGAATACAAGATCAGCACTTTCCTACCTCCCAGAATTGCTTACAAGGCTAAGAGCTAGCAGAAAAACCTCACAACTGTGTACCATAAAGCAATGGTCCAAATAACTCACCAACCATACAGGCATTGTCTATGGGGTTTTAGTTTCTTTGAGTGTTTTAACATTTCCAGAACACATTAATAAAGAGGATTTTAAAGCATAAGTCTAGGGGAACACATACAACTATTATACCAACATTTTGAAATAGTAATGAGTCTTTATTAACCCTGAGCACTTTCGACCAGGAGAAAAATCTCTCAAAAACTCTTTTCAAATCAAATGTACATTGATTTTATTTCTTACTTTGCTGGATGCAAGATATACTAAATGAATCACTTACAGTATCGGACATGACCTTATTTTTTTCACAAATCATGCCCTATTCTTTAGCACAAGATCCAGGTTGCAAAAGGCAAAAACAAATCCAGAGCTGAGTTTTAAGCACAAGCCTCAGAGGATTTCTCACTATAACAGCACAATGCTGCCAGAGGCATGTATGGACATGCCCTAAGGTCTCTCTTTCTGGCTGTCCTCTCAAGAAGGCAAAGCAGCAAAATGAATGGTAGTTCTGCTATACTCTGTTTACTGTATGTAAAAACATTCTTTTACAGAGGATAAATTGAGGATTATAGTTTTAAACAACTGCTCCAGGGCTAGACTGAACACTTAACTCATCTGACAAGGAGAAAAGGAACCAGGACTCTGTGCTGCTGAATTTGGACACTTGCTGCGTATTGGACCCTGGAGCATATATTAAGCTCCTCAAACCTGTGGTTTTGACCAGGTAACTTGCTATCACAACTGCCTTAACAGCTTTTAAAAAACTGGGTCACAAGTTTTAAAGGGCAAACATCATTTGGGAGAATGATGCTAAGGGAGTTAAACATCCACTGCAGACAGAATAAAATTCTTGCTGTGTGCAGAGTGGAACCTCACAGTGTACACACAAAAAAGATTCAGCAGAATCAAACAATCTTCCAGTAAACAAGCTAGTGGAAAACTGGCCAGATTACAGCTAAGGGTAAAAAGAGAACCCCCAACTATCTTCTTTTAAATTTTAAATCACTATCGATGGTACAGCATTATGAGGATATGATTTTCACCTTACCTTTCTGATGGTCCTAGAAAAAGACAGACTGTACATGTAATTGGAACAACTGGTCATGTAATTTGAAGAGATGTTCTATTGCTAATGAGAGTAAAGTTACAAAGCAGTCAGGACTTGACTCTGAAAAAAACAGACTATACATCCTCCTACTCTATATAAACACAGGAAAACGCAACTGTTTCAGAACAAGGAATGGCTTCATCTACAATCCAAGTTCTATGCATTTTCACACATGCTAACTGAAGAAAGTTTGAACAAACGACAACCAAACACCCACCTGGAACAGCTTTTCATAATCAAGATATAGCTCAAGACTTCCTAAATACTACATTTTTGAGAGAGTGAATTTTAGAAAGCGCTTCTTTTAACAACGACAAAACAAGCAAGCAAGCAAGCAAGCAAACAAACTCAACCCCTCCACACAAACAACCCAAGAAAAGCGAGCTTTTTGTATGCATCTGACATCAAAGATTCAACATATTTCCCAGGCACTCAAGACTGATCTTTGTCACACGGTAGATGGGAGGCACACAGGTTTTGTAGTCAGAAGCTCCGTAAGCACTGAGGTCACACTAGGTGAATGAGAACAGGATCAGACCTCCTTGGATAGGATAAGAATACAACCAAAGGGCAATTTTTGAGGTTTCATGTTGTGTGGTTTAATCTCAACAATGAGAAGGGAAACTAGATGGTAAACCATACATATTTAAGCATTAAAGAATAAAGCTTAACTTCTCCTCTGCTACCCACAGAGGTACAATACCTCCCACTTTTCTAACCCTTCTGCATAGATGATTTTAAAAGCTCTACCTTCTTTGCTGCTGAATTAAGGCCTCAGCAGATACAAGATAAGGCTCTACACCTGAAAGGGGAAGGGAAAGGAAATCCTTGTTTTCCCTCTCCATAAAAGAGCTGGAAATGCAGAACCACAAACATTTAAAATGTCCTTTGGGATGCAGTACCTTATATTAGATAGGTATGTATTGGGGTGAATGGCCATCCAGGAATAGCTCCTAATTGTAATAGATATTGGTCTCCTGACCAAGCATAAATAGTAGTAAGGTTGTGTACTTACCCCATAAAAAATTCACCTTCTAGTTTATTGAGTGAAGCATAACCTTGAAGAATGAACATTTTCTGATTGATTTTTTTTCTTTTCTCATCATAAAATAATGAGCTCCTATAGGTCCTATTCTAGCCACTATGGATCATGAGCTGCTTTTTACATCTGTTTTAAAACTTCTGCTTTGGATACTACTATCAAGCTCCAATTTATCCTTTAAGGCTCTCTCTTTTCTAGTTTTGACAGGTTCTCAGAGGAAAATCTTCTAATCAACCAAATAAGAATCCTGTATTCCAGTAATTTATGTCATACATGCCATGATCCTGCATCATCAACACTTTCATGATGTCATCATAAATTTTGTTTATGCTTACTGAAAATAATCTACGAAACAGCACACAACTACCCCCAAACACAACCCTTCTGCCAAGTAAATCAAACAAAATAGAGTAAAACTAATACAGACCTCCACTTGAAAGAACTGTATTTTCAATTAATGTTGATTATTGTTAGATTTAATATAAAAATTAAAAGCCCTCCCCTGGAGGGCAGCTGAAGTGGAAATTAAAAGAACTGAGCAAGGAATCTGCAGTGAATTTGCTGCAGCCACTACAAATACAGTAGTTAGCAGACGGAAAACCTTCACTGTCAAATGGAAAATAAGGAAAGATCATCTTTTTAATAAACTTTCCTTCCCCCACACCCTCTTATTCTCACATATATATGCTGAATGTGCTTGGAAGCAGGAAAAGAGTGGAGCTTCAAAAATCACTCATCAAACAATTGTGCTACTTTAAATAATTTATTGAAGGTCCTAAAACAAAGATCAAAAGGGAATATATCTAAGCATTTATATTCAATTCCACATTGCCTGATGACTAATTTGTAAAGAGTACACAAATCTTCACAACTGAAGCCAAAATCATTTGAGGGTACTTTGATATAATGCCACAAAGGATATAAGCAGGAAGGCAGCAGGAGTTACAAATGGCCAAGCTCCATTAAAAGTGCTAATAAAAGAATAATGGAATTTCCTCGTCCTATGAATAAAAAGTGTTTGGTACAGGAGAATTTAGACACGCAGAGGAATATCAAAGCTTCTGGCTCATCAGTTGCTTCTCCTTATTAGATCTTAATTGATTTACTATTACATTCACCTTAAAATGCTTCAACTTGAAAAAGCAATGATCCCACTCAATCTCATCACAATAATTTCCTTTACTCTTCATATTTCTCAATTTTCACAGGCTCTTAATATCTGCTTTACCAATCCTTGTAAATAATGCAAGCCTATCTATAAAAAAATATTTCAAAGTGATGGATATAACTTGAAACGATATATAGCTGTTAAAATTACAGAATCCACCTAACGTTTAACGATGTTTGAGAAAACTGTAAATTGCCAGGCTGCTGGTAACTACGGAACTCTCATAGCAACAACTTACCTGACAAATGTAATCCATTCATATTTGCACAATGTATTTCCTTCTCATAGACATATGAATAGCTACACACACACGTGCACATGTTCAGACACAGAGATAGGTGCATGTATATAGACACATCTATCACCTTCTCCCTCCAAATACAAAACCCAGCTGTTTTTCCCAACGCCTAACTTCAGGAAAAAAAAAAGGTGTAGAGTTCAGAGCTATCCTTTGGAATCTTTAAGCAAAAAAATAGTTTCAAATCTTTTTTGAAATGAATACTTGCAAAGTCACACACGCTTTGCAAAACAGAACTAGCAAAGGCAGTCATACTGCTGACAAATTGCTAAAGGATTTAGTGCACTTGCTTAAAAAGTGTGCACACAGATACACCCAGGATAGGAGGAACTTCCCCAAGATATTTACAAACCTACTTAACTCTCCGTCAATCTGCTGCTTAATCCTCTCTTTTGCATAAAAAGCTCATGACAAAGCTGTAACAGAGAAATGTTGTGATCTCTCCAAATTTTTAATGTAACAGCTTTAACTTTTTATTTCACATTGCAACGTCACTATGAGAGTGACATTTATTATATTGCATACTACAGGGGAAGAAAACAAGGTTGGATTTTAAGTTTTGTTTTGTTTTGAACCTTCCCAGGCTTCTCAGGCTTAACAAATAAGAAATAAGGATCAGCTTATGATGATGATGTGTATTTCTTCTTTCCCCAGGCAACCACCAGGCTGTTGAAGCAAAGCAGCCTCTTCCAGTGATGCCTCCAGAATCAATAAGTAATTCATTACTATCATGTATCTCAGGGCCTAACTGAAACAACAGGCTAAGCAACATACTCAGGAGCAGCACAGTTTCTAAATACAGAGGAAAAAAAAAGAGGAATCTGATACCACATCTGGTCACTTTTCAGGATTTAGTGTCAGCCTATGAATTATACTGCTATGAGGTTAATGTGAGTCATTGGTTTCACAGATCGGAAAATTAAAGCTTTTCAAGCTTGGCTTGAAGAAACAAAGAAACATTTATATGATAGCAGAATTTAAGTAACATGAAGACCCTAGCGCTTTCCATTTTATAACTCCCTCTCATTTTTGCATTAAGCATGAAATACTGTTACAAAAAATGTTTGGATTTGTTCGTCACAACAAACGAAGGCAGCATATTTTTTCTTACCTTATGATCATATGGACTGTATGAATGAAACAGCTGGGACAAATCCTTTGTTCTCTGCTTTTTCTGAAAAGTAATATCAATAAATAAATCACATTAGAGAAGTTAAAGGAAAGAGACTGATTTAAAAAAGCTGTATGCAGGTACAAACATATTCTCTCCCTACTTTGTTAATGGAACTGTAGGTATGAAGAGCGCTATATGCAGATTAAGGATATTAAACAGCACAGGAAATAATTAGCATATATATTAACAATGTTAAGAACATATCCTTAACAAATAATAAACACTAATCTGTGGAGCATCAGTGCAATGAGTAAACAATTCAGATTTGCTTTAATTTCTGCACAATAAATCATAAATAGAATACAGATAACGAAATTTGAAGATCTTGCAAAGACTTGTCCGCTATTCTAGCACGTACATGCAGTCCTGCTTTAAAGCAGATTAGGTTTAAAGGAAGTCACTTTACAGAAGAGTAATTTATTACTTTAAAAATTTCTTTTGATGCTAATATTCTCATTGCCTTGATTGTGGAAAATTAATAGGCAGTGTGCCATTTGATGCCAAGGCAAAAGGGGGAAAAAAAAAATCTCCTTTTGTAAAGAGCAAAGTTCAAAGACAAAAACTGCTTAATCCCCCTTCTGAAATCAATGAAAGAGCTTTCAGTGATTTCAGCAGATGTTAAATAGTATCTCTCAGCTGCATTCTAGGGAAGTGGGGCAGGGAGAGGAGAAAAACATCATCTTGTAATTCAGGGACAAGCCACAAATAAGCCCTAAGTTTTTATTACATCAAAATTGATGTTACCTTTTCTCATAGCTTGGGAAGGCAAAGAATTCCATGTTGAAAAATGCGTACAGGGGAGACAACTACAAGAACTCCTTGCCTATAGACTGTACCATTTTATTTTACTTTTGTATCATTTTAGCCTTCAGTTCTGTGAAGTAGACAGCAAAATTGTTTCATATTTCCAGCATGCTGGGAACTAAATAGACAGCTGAAAGACCAGAGTATTTTAACTTCTGGAAATTACAGGACAATTCAAGAATTTTTGATAATACACAGTGAACCATCTATTCCCTTTCTTTACTCAGTTTTAACTTTCAGATGCAGCCACTCTCTCATAAAAGCTGCAAATTTAGATAGTAGTATAAATTTATGACAGCTGCATATTTCTGCGCCATTAAAGGTATCAGATTAATATTACTACTTCTGCTGAGGTCCCTGCCTATGTTTTAGTTATGAATGCTGAAGAGTTAAGAAAAAAATTTTTTAACTGTCCCTCTTCAAACAAGAACAGTAAATTTTGTTTCCAGTATGAAAAGGCTACTTCTATCATAGACAATTCTACTAAATTACCATAAGTAATACCTAACAAGACTTGTTTTCTGACCCATTAAGAGGCTTTTAAACCAAATAGACATATTTTAAAAGATATTTCTGTTAGTATAGACTTCCTCAGCAATGAAAAACCTTTGCCAAAGGAAAGATTCCCCTTAGCCAAGGAACTTTTCATCCTCTAGCTCCCACTAATACCTCTTGTATTTCTAATACAAAGAAATAGACTCAAAACAAAAGCATCAGGTAGCAGAAAACAAATTCCATCACTATCTCTGCAATGACTTCTTTCCTGGTAGTATATTTACGCACAGTGGAAGTGCTTAAAACACATTTGGAGAAATGTGATAATAAATTTAAAAGAAAGATCAAAATTATTATTAAACAATTACTTCAAAACTTAATTTAATGCAGAGCCATGCAAGAAGTTGACAAAAGCATTTTAGCTTAGAATCTGGAGATCTTCACTAATCTTTCCAGGAAAAAGTCCCACCACAAAATCCAGAAAAAGTCTAATTCTTGGTTTTTCTTTCTGAGACCATTTCTCTTCTACCCATTCTGAATGCACACAAAGTGCTTTTGAGAACTTTTACTGCAATAGCTTTAATGACACTCAATACAACCACATGACAGAAACCCTCTTATCCTACACCCTCTGACTCTGGCCAAAATGTTATTTATGTACTTAGCTAAAAAAAATGAAGAAAGACGATGGCGTCTCTCACACAACACACTGATGTAGTCTTCCACCTTTTCTTTTAGGCTATTACAGTTTATTTCCTACCTTTCCACAAAAGACAGGGGTTTGGGTTTTTGTACAAAACCAAAACACTACTCACTGGGGAAATGCTGGAAGTTCATGACAACTTGGAGCTTAGAATTAAACTTCTGGTGACACACATGAAAAAATACTGTCCCTCATAAGCTTAGCTGATCTAAACCTACACAGCATTGGCTACTTTGTAGGAACTCTGAACACCCACAGGCTTAGTGGTATTTCGTGTCTTTCTGGAACAGCAAGTTCAGCTTAACTCAGATCTCAAAAAAACAGAAATATAAACCATTTAGAAACAGAGACTAAGAAAAGGACAAGGAGTTCATGCTGCTGTAGTGATTTCTCCTTCAATTCCTATAGCAGGCATTAGCCATATGATATTAATAATCCTTTTTTTTTTTAAACATGAAGGCACAATTCCCAGCTCACCTGCAACTAGTGTAAAGCACAGAATAAAGCATGTCTAGACGTGACAGAGGGAAATACAAAGCCCAAAAGCATCTCCTTTATTGCCTCCAGAGGACCATTTCAGTCCCCAAACTGCCTATCTACATACATTTCCCCAGAATTTCTTCCCTTTAATGCAGCTTCATGCTCCTGTTTCTCTTTGTTTGGCTTAGTCCAACATGCCTTTTGAGTACTCTCTTAACCAATATAAAAATATTTTCAATCCCCCTGTCCTACTGTATGCTTAAAGTATAGTAGCAATAAAGGCTCCTTTTAGAACACATCTGCAATGATGATACCAATAACGTGGACTATACAGTGGATGATTATTCTACTTTTGATCAGGAAACATCACTTAAAGAACAACTAAGTAGAATGTAAGAAAAAAACCCAACCAACCAACAACTAAACAAAACACAGGATGAATATCTCAAAAAAGTTTCATTTTAATTTTCTCCACAAGTTAATCAGCATAGATGTGGTGGTTTAAGCAGTTACCTGCCCCCCCCCCAGCCCCGAAAATAACCCAGGCCAGGACTCAGTTGGCTGGAAGTTAATAAAGGAAGCTTTATATTTACAGCTATGCACAATATACAAGCAGATATTTACAATGTATGACAGATATTTACAGATATACAGAGTGAAAAGGTAATACAGAAACACCACACCCCTCCCAGAGACCAAAATCCCTAAGAAGAGTTTCTAAGCACCCCATCACCTTTCTCCCCTTCCCCAGTCTTATCTCACCATCTGTTGATGCAGCAGATAGGTGAGAGTAGATCAGCCAGGGGGGTTAGCAGTAGAAAAGAAGTCAGTAGAATTATTAAGAATCGGATACAAAAGGCAGGGAAAAGGAGCCATGCAAGAGGAGCAGCTACAGCCCAGAGAGGCCTGAAGCAGTCTGACTTATCTATATTTGGGTTACAGCTCTTAAAACAGTTTTTCTTCCCATTCTCAGTAGAACTCTGAGTGGAGCAGCATCATCTGTTTTCCTCTCTCAGCCTATAGCCTAATTCCTAATCCAAATCCTCAAATTACTTCAAACCAGCACAGTAGAATTTTGTGTGGACTGCTTCCAAAAAACAAAGCTGGACTTAAAAAAAACTATTATTTTTGCATATAATGATGTGAAAATAGGGTAAAGGTATCTTAACAATACATTTTTTAGAAACAGAAAATGCTTGAGAAGTAACTATACCAAATACTAAGCAGCGTAGGCTCACACATGCATATTACACTTCTGTAGCGATGCGCTTTTCATGCTCAAGTGATAATTACCTGCCTTTCAGATTATATTAATACAGCCTAAAATGTGTTTGTTTTCCTTTCAAGCACAGTATTGCTCTATGATGTTTAATGTGAAGGAGAATTACAATACCGCCAAGCTATTTATATTAAAGATTAGTTAGAAGCAGCTGGAATGGAATATTCTGGTTTTTCATCTAGAAATAAAAGGGACCCAAATTACTCCCCAATATGAAGGTATCACTGGTTTCCTCTAGACTTCACATCCCATTATAATTAGTCTATTTTCACCCTCAAGGTTCTTAATAATTCCATTACTAATACCATTATAGATTCAACCAGTTCTGTTGAAGGTGTCAGCCTCAATATATGGCCAGAAAGGTTTTCTTGCTTTAGTTTTGCTGCTTCTGTCATTTAAATCGCTCCAGCATATGAGGCTGCCTTCAGTAACAGGAACACATATCTGTTTCTTTCCAAACACCCTTCTTTTCCTTCACAATCACAGCTAACAGTAACATTTGTCAAGGCAACCCAATTAATCTCTTTACTTTGGTTCTCCTCTCTCACCTAACATACTCTCCTCCATTTATCTTTTTCTCCCATTTATCTTTCACACACTGCTGATCAGAATTAAAACACAGTTTTCTTTTGCTGTGGGAACAATATTTAATTTAGAGCTTATAGTGCATTTCACACACTTCACCATGCTAACAAGCAACAGCAACAGTGCTTCTCTTTCAAACACAGGAAAATCACATTACCTGCTTGTGTAGTATCTTATGGATTACATAATTTAGAGTTTAAACTACATTAAGCTTTGTGATCCAAGGTAGAATTTACATAGAAGTTTGATAGACTTCAGGAGAAGAGTGAAGCAGCTTTGCCAGTATTTTCACCATTTTCTTCCCCAGTATTACCAAAAGCACAGAGGCTCCATCAGAACAGATGAGCTAAAACCGTAAGATTGGAGCTTTTGTTTCTGAAACAGCTCACCTAACACATTTTGTCTTCAGTACCATGCATTTTCTGAGCAATAACAAAGTTGTGTCTGTCTTTTTCTCCATATTACATCTGTGATCTCAAAGCTACAAAGGCCTTGGGTAGTTCTAAACTCTAAATTTCATAAAGCAAAATGGAATTGGGAACATCCTATCTAAAGGCATCAGCTGGCCTAACTTTAATTTCCAAAATGTTACTTGGCAAAACACCAGAGAGAGATGTAGCAACCCCTCCAACCAAGATACATTTAAACCTCTTGCTTGGACAGTCAATCCAATACAGCCTTAAATTTATGTACCTATAAACCTATAACCACAATACAGATATGAGCCAAGCTACTGAAACTGCCACGTTATCAAAGTTTACAGATTGCTTTTTGTTCTGCAAGACAATTTGGGGGGAAAAAAAAAAAAGTGATCAGAAACCAGTGAACCATTCTCTTCGACCTTGAGTTATTCAGTGTATCACCTTCTTAGAAATGATCCTGGAAAAAAATAAATGCTGTGCCCCAGCCAGATTTCTTGATACAATCTTAACTGGTGTTCATCAGGCTCTTGTGTTTGTGCCCTGGAAGGTTTGAAAGGGCAGAAGTGACAATACAGGCCTAACAAGTTTTCTGCTTTCTACAGCTAGCTCCCTTCTACTGACGTTATTCCTGTCTTTCTGATCACATCTATAATGAAGCATACAAAACCATCTGGGGATTAGCTAATCTTTCTGATCTGACCTAACTGAATTATTACATTAAAGTAGACTCACTGCTTCTACTGTAGCTATCAACACATGCATGTTGCATTATTTACCTCGGATCAAGAAATTACTTTTTAATCAGTTTTGATCCATACATTGAAAATGTCACTTGGAGTACAAAGTACTACATTCAGCAGTTTCCCTCAATGTTCCAGGATGGTAGGCTTTTTTTTCAACTCCAGTTAACAACAAAACTGCACATTTGTAGTTCATATTTTATATACGCTTTGGACTTTTGTATACTCAGTAATTGTTTCTACAAGAATTAGAAAGAAGTTGTAAGAGTCCTTGTTTCTTTTTTTTTTTTTTCTAAATAGAAGGAAAATATATAAAGCTCTCTATCAACTGCAATAATCTCAAAAATTATGGCAAACATCGCAGTGATTCTGTCTTGAGGATTATGGCAACATAAACAGTCCTGTTTAGTCTGTTTTATATTTTAAGTTGAGATACTTATTTATGGGAAAATACAAAACCAGCACAGGGTCTTTGTAGCATCACCTATCAACCTAGTTGAAAATAATTACCTGAAGAGTCCATCTTCAATTAAGCCACATACATTGCAATGTTTCCCTTCTTACCTCCCATATAAATTCAGCTATGTCATACAGACTCTTTAAATGCACATATTTTACAAATATCAGTGAATTCTATTCCTTCTGGTACATTTGAGTTCTTTAGTTTAGGATTAATGTTTGTTGTTCCTGTCATCAGAACAAAATCTCACTCATAGCAGAGAACAGATTATGCAAAATTTATTCTTAAGACTTGCACAAAGACATCCTTCATTTCAGAAAAGGCCTTCAACACTCATTCATCTTGAGGGTCCTTAAATTGTTTGCAAATGCTCTGTCTCACTTCTGATAAGATTTTAATGTCTGAAATTCTTACAGAAATTTCTGAGGCAGGTATTTTCTAATGATGCCATTGTAAGTGATAAAGAAGACTGTTTAGCTCAAAAAGATTTTGTACAACAAAAGTACGTACCCAAAACTTGGCAAGGGGTATCAGCCATATTCCAAATTAAGAGAGACACCAAATCAGAAATAAAGTGATTGGTTGGAAGGGACAGTATGAGCTTGGGTATATATGTAGTTATTGCATCCAGTTATGCAATAATATAAGCCAGAATGAAGTGCAATCTATGTTTCAGTAATGAAATGCAATTTATATATATATGTTAAACCCAGGACATATATGGACCTATACAAATACTGCAGTGTGCTTTTCCATTTTCTTAATCTGGTGATATATCTGTATGCTCTATTGCACTGCAGCAGACTTGAAAGCACTAGGTTTTATAGCATCACAGAAACAACTAAAAGAACAGAGAAGAAGTGCTTCAGAAGGTACAGTGTGTACAAACAGTGAGTGACAGTGTTCAAGTGCTGGCTGTGTGGGAGATACCACTTGTGTAACCACAACAGACAAATTCACTAGAGACACACAAATTGTCCCTGCTTTATCATAATCTGTTATTCAGTCCTCCACTCTATTTACAGTTTTTCAGCAATTCAAAGTTCCATGCCAATTTTTAGCCCAATGACTGGAGAAGTGCAGAATGGCAGAAGAGTTCCAAAGCATTCAGTGACCTGATTGGCTGTGATGGCTTGAAGGAGTGTACTTGGATTATCAAAGACAGATGAAGTTCAGGAAGTCAGCTCAAGATACTTCAATGTCCTTTTCTTCCAAAGCACACTTTATGGACCATCATAAATGTCACATGATTTGCAAATGATAGACAAGCTTAGTGACCTCCACAACACAAGGAAATTAATGAAAACAAACGTACATTAAAATTACTTGACCGTGAGCCAAGAAAACCAATGCCATTCTGGGTTGTATTAGAAGGGCTGTGGTTAACAGGTCGAGAGAGGTTCTCCTCCCCCTCTACTCTGCCCTGGTGAAGCCACATCTGGAATATTGTGTCCAGTTCTGGGCCCCTCAGTTCAAGAAGGACCTCAGGGAACTGCTTGAAATAGTCCAGTGCAGAGCTACAAAAGTTATTAAGGGACATCTTCCTTACGAGGAGAGACTGAGGGAGCTGGAGCTTTTTAGCTTGGATAAGAGCAGACTGAGAGGTGACCTCATCAATCTTTATAAATATGTAAAGAGTTAGTGCCAGGAGGATGAAGCCAGGCTCTGCTTGGTGATGCCCAATGACAGGACAAGGGGCAGTGGGTAGAAGCTGAGGCATAGGAAGTTTCATGTAAACATGAGGAAAAGTTTTTTTCACTGTGAGTGTGACAGAACATTGGAGATATTCAAAACCCTTCTGGATGCGTTCCTGTGTGATGTGGTAGAAGTGATCCTGCTCTGACAGGGGTGCTGGACTGGATGAGTTCTCGAGGTCCCTTCCAGCCCCTGACATTCTGTAATTTTCTGTGGTAATTTAAACACAAGCTGTGGGTTTAAAAAAGTACAGCGCTGGCAAATTTTATTCCTAGAGTCTAAAGTAACAGCCACAAAATGAATATACTCAACCAAAGTCTATTTATGCCAGGCAATAAAGACAATGAAGTATTAAAGCTTAAACTACTTCAGTAACGTAATTAATATCAGACACGAAGAGGTTCTTAATTTGCTATCTGTATTAAGTCACAAATTATTAAATCTAAGCCATGTTCTCATTTGAGGGAGTCTGGAATTGCCAAAGCCAGGAGGGTTTTTGTTCAAAATGGATAGATTTTTCTGTTCTACAGCATACATCCAATTTCAGGGATTAAGTTATGGACAATACCACCTTATGCCTGCAAATGCTAAGACCATTTCCAGCTCTGAGTAGAGTGGTTCATAAAGTGTACTAAAATTCTCTCTTAAAATAAAAAAACCAAACAAACTATTCTACCTTTTCTGCCTAGAGTACCTTCCTTTCCTCTTGTTCAGTGCAGTAGCATACGATACATGAAACTCTTGATGCTATTTCAGTTTTCTTGCAACTAAAATCTCAGAATTCCACAAGCATTTCCAGATAGACTTACAGGGAAAGGAGGATAGGTAATGAGCGGCCACTAAAAATCTTACAGGACTGCACTTTGCTACAATTATCAACTCTCAAAACTGACTCTGGTGATGCTTTCAGAATCCTTGTAAATTCTGTAACTATTTCTACCCTGACGGTAAAGTTCAGAAATAATTCTCCCTTTCCCTCCACTTGCACATTCGACATGGTTTTCTGGTCTCCATTAATTCTTTTTCTTAACAACGTGATTTAGATTGAACTCAAAGCTGTAAAATTACTTTAAGATGCTTGAATTTTCGTGTTCAAATTGTGTAAAGTTTATGAGGAAGCCGTTGGCAGTTTTCACTCCAATCTGTTTCTTCCATAGTACCAACACAAAATTACAAAAGTAGAACACCAACTTGGTTTCCCAAGTGTATTTTCAATCAAGTTTGAACTTTGACTTGTTTTCTCCAGCAAGACAGTCATGCTCCTTGAAAGCATAAGACCAGATGCCTGAAGTACAACAGTGCAAGATTAAAGAACCACGGCTCCAGGCTTGAGTCTAAAATATTTTTGTCCTTTCTCAGGGGTCTGATCCTGCACAGCCCAGCTGTGACTGTGCAATTGAACTCATTTCCCAGATCCAGCTATGAACTGAATTCTCAGCAATTCCAAAGGCAGACCATTTATAGCTTCCCAAAAGGGTACAACCTATTTTAAAACCTGATAGCTCAACTGTCTACCACCACAACAAAAACAGATTTACGTTTCAGCACCTGGTTAAATAACTTAAAGTGGTTTGTAGCAGAGTTGAATATAGCTCTAAAATAGAACTGTCCTTAAACTTTTGTAAAATTCTGTTTATTAGCTTTGTCTAACCACAAACACTCTCCCACTCTCCACCTTCCTTTGAATTCATCAGACAAGCTTGCAGTTCTGTCTGCACACCCATCAAATGATGAGCACTGCAGTAGATTAAAAGGTATAGCATAAACACAGTCAGATGTTTTGACCACCTTTAAAACAAAAGAAAAAAAGAAGAATCCAGGCCTTCTACTTTCACAGGTCAGTTCATATATTTCCAGAAAAAAAACATGCAACACTACTCATAAGGATCCAGATAGTACGAGAAAGACTCAACCCTCATTTGCCACTAACCAACAGCCTGTATCAATCAAAATTAACCCCATCAGAGAGTAACTGAGTTTGTAGAGAAATCATAGCTATCTTGATGCTTTATAAGGCTTTTTGTAGTAGCTCACATGTTGTTTTCACAAAAAAAGACATGGAATTATGCTGTAAGTGTAACTACTACTGAGCAAGTACAAAACTTGCTTGAAAACATTAACTTGGAATACTACAATTGTTCAGCAACAAATATGAAGGATTATGCATTGGTTTTTCCTTCATGGTCTGCCTTGCCCTCTAACCTTCACATTTCTAACTCTGTGGTCTCAAACTTGCCATAAAAGAATCTTCACTAGGGTCTTATTCTGGCAGAGCTGCAAGCAGTAAATAAAAGTGTACTACTGAAAAAAACAAGTGTAGTAGTGTCAGCAGTCAAACTCAGACTTTAATCACTGTTGGCTTTTCTCACATATAAAGTACATCCTGCATGTGACACCATGCATTATTGAATGTGTTGGAGGGGATGGCAGGGGGCAAGTATTATTGAGACACCAGAAGCAGTTATCGTAGCTGCCATCTAGTTCCTGCGGCATGTAATGCCATTTAGTCAAACCACTTAACAAGAGAGCTCAAAGGCAGTGATGGCAGACCAGAGCAGCAGTACTGTTGAAAAAGTGTCATTGCTCCTTTCTCTACTTGTTTTTCTTTTTCTTCCATTTTCTCACACTTCCTGACAGCCTTATATCCTTAATTTTAGACTATCCCTATATATTCCTATTGGATTGGTTACCATTAAGGTAAGGCAAGAAGTATTACTGATTCTGCTATGCCTGTATTAGAAACAAGGGAGATGATCTCTTCCTTTCTGCACATTTAAATCACATTAACTTATCAAACACCATCCAAAGTTACACACTTCTACTTGAAAGTGCTTAAAAGTGCAATTGGTTCTCCCACAGAGCACAGAATACATGAAACTCTATAAAGTTATTTCCAAATCCATCCTTGACAGCAGGCAAATTCTTTCCCTGCCTTAGCTGTAACCTTAGCTTCTGTAGGCACAGTGTCACATCACTACCCATTAAAGCCTGAAGCACATGCTCCAAGGCAGAAGCAGCCCTCAACTGTCACCTCTCCTTACTGTCTGCTCAATGGGGAGCTTACCAGCCTGTTCTTTGATGGTACAACTGCAAGGCTCAGCTCTGCTCTCTTTTCCTTTAGAGTCATGAACAGAGCAAAAAGCGTCCTTTGCACAAGCAATGCTATTCCAGCTGCTGTCCTGCTGCTTTGGGTTAAAAAGTGCTAATACTGCCACAAGAATGTGGCTATTTCTCAATCAGACAGGGATAGTTTGGTCACACATAGACAACTATTTGTTCTGAATAGGTAAAAGCACGTGAGCTACACAGAAGTCTCATCTGTTTCTGCATGAAGCTTCAGAACTGCAAAACCTATATCCATCCAACAAGGGACGGATAAATATCATACTCTATCTGCTGGTACTTAAGAATACCTATTTCTAGTGCCTCATCAAATTTGAATTGATGAACAAAGGTGTGGGGGATCTACAGCCACGAAGTCATGAAAGGGTGCAAGGGAATTCTTGGCGATCAAACAGTAGTTCAGTTATGAAGTTTGTAACTTGGTTACTCACTTTGGTATAGAGTACACAGTTCTTAATATAACTAATACAAAGAGAAAAACTTAAGGAGAGACTCTTCAGAGGAATTAAAGGAAAGGTTCAGTAGTAATTTTCTAGCTGGGAGCAAGGTAATTATTTGATGATATATAGAGAAGGAAAGAGGTTGTAAGAGGAGGTGAATATATAATCTTTTATCTAGATATCCCAATTTAAAAAAAAACCCCAAAACTGATGACACCACTAACTGAAAGTGGAATTGCTAACACTACTGGAAATACATAAAGGTTGGAAACCACACTGCAGTTGAGGGTAGTGTAGTCACGAAACTGCTGCCACATTGCTGCTCTCAAAACAGCTCCTATCTTCTATTTTCAGCAGAGATGAACCTAATTGTACCTTACTACGACCCTTATTTTTGAAGTGGCTATTTTCTCTTCTTTCCATGTGATGGAAATACAGCTGAACCTAAAATGGCGATGTCCCCTAATGCTTTCAAGCAGTTGTGATGGACCAAATCTCAAAGGATGGAGAGAGAAATCTCTCAAGTCCCCAGACAAGGAATAGCTACCTTGAGAATATAAATTTAATGGAAATTAAAATTATCAAGAACACACAGTGCTATAGATCCTGAACTGTAGAAAGAGTAATTTTTACACTTGGAATTAAAGCATTCTGATCCCTTGCAATGCAGCTAAAGATAAAATCCCTAACAGATGTGTCTAAATCAAGTTCTCTTACATTGCTTATTAAAATAGAACAGACTAGAATCCATAATTTCAGTTATGCAGGTTTCAGCATGATAAATTTAAAGATGGAGTACAATAGGGGAATTGAGAAATTCAGATTATTGTTATTACTATTAATATCAACTACAAACCCCAAAACAATAACAGTAATAAACACTAACAAACCTAAAATAGCACTTCAGACGTAACACACTTTAGAGTGAGTATTTTCTACAGACAGCCTACTGGAGATAATGAGCATAAAATTGGTAGATAAAATTGGGGTGGAAGTCAAGAAAAACAGATTTTTGTGGGAACATTTAAATTCTAAACAACATCTTGAATTGTTTTTCATGTAGACGACTCAGTAACATTGCAATTGCTTCTAAAAAAAAAAAAAAAAAAGTCATGTCCAGTTTTACTTAACTGTGCTCTAAGTTTCCTCTACACTGGAGACAGCATTTCTGGTAAGCATAATCTAATTGATGGTTATGAAATGATGAGAGCATTTACACAGATGTCTGATTCTCCATGGACATTTTTTCTCCAGGAGAAATGAGAAAGGCCTGCAGCCTTAACTGTCTTTTATGAATTTATGGTGGCAGAACTGTCCATCTGGATTAGTGTCATCTGCCCTTTTAGAAAAATATCACTGCCTATAAGGCTTTCAAAGATAAATTGATAAATTATCTCTGTAAAGGGAAGATTCCATGTTGATCTAGTGATTTTTTTTTCTATTAAGATAAACTTATGTGAGGGTTTCCTCCAAAAAGGCAATTATATTTAAAACTTCCATCAAAACTACCCGTTAAAAATTTGAATGCAGATAATGTTACTACACTCAGTGCACCACAATCTATTCCTAAAAGTCAGAAGGTCTTTCAAAAAAAAGGGCTAACCTAGGAGGAACTGCCAAGGCAAATACAGCTATTGCAGCTGTGGTGGTACTTTGGCAGCATCACTGAATCTGTCTGGAACCAGAGTTAGAGAACTGGACCTCACTGCGGCGGAGCAGTTTGCAAATAGCAATTTGTCCATTGCAGAAGTACTGCAAAGCTGAGGTAGCATAGCAGTCTTTACTAAAAAAGAACAAGAATAACAACTGTTAAATAGCTTGCTCACTGGTTGAGCATCTGTAGTTAAATAATACAGCCAAAATTCTTTTCATAGAAGGAAATCCTACCAACAGATCCAGCACAGAGTTATGAACATCCTGCAAAAGCACTAGCTCACAAGTTCAGTCTGGCAACACAATATACCACATGTACACTCAGATGCTTGCACATAATGGTTGTCTGTCATTTTGTGTCTTACTTCTTTTGCTATGCAAATGCAATAAAATAAAGTCAGTAAGATGACACAAATAATATTTTATCAATGGATGAAGGGGTAAAGGTGCATAATGAGGATAGTAACACAGAATCAGTCCAGGCTGGAAGAGATCAGAAGGGTCATCTAGTTCCAACCCTGCAGCCATGCCCTAGATCAAGCTGGCCAAAGCCACATCCAGCCTGGCTTTAAACACTTCCAGGGATGGGGCCTCAACCTCCCTAGGCAACCCATTCCAGGGTCTCACAACTCTCATGGTGAAGAACTTCCTCCTCATGTCCAGTCTGAATCTCCCCATCCCCAGCTATGCTCCATTCCCCCTAGTCCTGTCACTACCTGATAGCCTAAAAAGTCCCTCCCCAGCTTTTTTGTAGCCCCCCTTCAGGTACTGGGAGGCCACAAGAAGGTCACCTAGGAGCCTCCTCTTCTTCAGACTGAACAGCCCCAACTCTTTCAGTCTGTCCTCACAGGAGAGGTGCTGCAGCCCTCTGATCATCCTCATGGCCCTTCTCTGGACACGCTCCGGCATGTCCACATCCCTCTTGTAATAGGGGCTCCAGACCTGGAACATGCTAATTCTGTCTCCAGCCAGGGAAACATATCACAGAACCACAGAAACATTCAGGTTGAAAAAGACCCTCAGGATCACTGAGTCCAACTGATATCCCTACTCTACAAGGTTTCATCCTTAACCATACCCCCAAGAACCACATCCAAATGACATTTAAATACATCCAAGGTTGCTGACTCGCCACCTCCCTGGCCAGCCCATTCCAATGCCTGACGACTCTTGCTGCGAAAATATTTTTCCTAATATCTAGTCTAAACCTACCCACTTGCAGCCTGAGGCCATTCCCTCTTGTTCTATCACTATTTACCTGTGAGAAGAGACCAAGACCAACCTCCTTACAACATCCTTTCTGGCAGCTGTAGACAGTGATAAGGTCTCCTCTCAGCCTCCTCTTTTTCAAACTAACCAGTGACAGCTGCCTCTGTTGCTCTTCATAAGATTTATTCTCCAGGCTCTTCACCAGCTTCATTGCCCTACTCTGCACTCATTCCAGTATGTCAACATCCCTCTTGTACTGAGGTACCCAAAACTGGACACAATGCTCACCAGAGCCAAGTACAAGGAGACAATCACCTCCCTACTCCAAATATGCAAGTTATACTAGGCAAGGAATCAGAAATAAAATGCCTGTCCATTCATGGTAATGCAAACCTAAGAGACAAGAACAGCCTCTTCTTGCTCTATTTGACTACTTTCCATTTCTACAAACAGCTAGAAGAACAATGGATCTTGTAACGCAGGGTTTTAGAAGGACTACAGAGAGGGTGGAAAAAAAAAAAAGAGAAAGAGATACAAACTCCTATTAATCACAGATTCTCAACAGCACTGGATTAGAGGCCCTCATCTTCTTTGGAGGTTCTGACTGAAAGTAGTAAGTACAAGGGCTACAACTAAGAACGTAAAACTGGGTTAAAATGACATCATTTTCTAAGCAACACTTCTAACCACAGAACAGCTAATGTTCTTTTAATAATTCAGCTCATCACATATTGTCTATGCAGGGCACTCAGTTAAACAGAAGAGGGTAAATTAACTCAACCTATTGGCACCTCCTGTGAAAATGGTGTGCTTAAAAATGTGTGGATGAAGGAATGCAAAACAGAAGCATGGTTTCTAAGCTTCCCAGCTTTCGAAAATTACATTTCTATGATTTTTTAATTTACAAAGGTTTGTGAAAAGCATTATGAAACTAATAAAAACATGTCAACAATGTGAGCTGATTACACCAAGTAGGCTATCTCAACAGCAGCTACTTAAGTGTGAAAAAAATCAGAATGTCCATCATGAGATAGCCTACAAGACATGGACAGCAATTGCTCAAGCTGTACTGCTCATACCTTGAGTGCTATGTCCAGTTCTGGTCCACTCAATTCAAGATTGCTGTTGAGGTAAGGTACTGAAACATGTCCAGAGAATGGCAATGAAGCTGGTAAGAGGCCTGGAGCACAAGCCCTATGAGAAGAGACTGAGGGAACTGGAAAAGAGGAGGCTCAGGGGTGACCTCACTGCTGTCTACAACTACCTGAAGGGAGATTGTAGCCAGGTGGGGGTTGGTCTCTTCTCCCAGACAACAAGCAACAGAACAAGGGGGACAGTCTCAAGTTCTTCCAGGGGAGGTATAGGTTGGATGTTACAAGGAATTTCTTCACAGAGAGAGTGATTGGCATTGGAATGGGCTGTGAAGGGAGGTGGTGGAGTTGCTGTCCCTGGAGGTATTCAAGAAAAGACTGGATGGAGCACTTAGTGCCATTGGATAGGGCTGGGTGATAGGTTGGATGGGATGATCTTGGAGGTGTCTTCCAACCTGGCTTTTCTATTCTATTCTATTCTATTCTTTTCTATTCTATTCTATTCTATTCTATTCTATTCTATTCTATTCTATTCTATTCTACTCTATTCTACTCTATTCTACTCTATTCT
Source organism: Psilopogon haemacephalus (assembly GCA_013396835.1). Lineage (NCBI taxonomy): Eukaryota > Metazoa > Chordata > Aves > Piciformes > Megalaimidae > Psilopogon > Psilopogon haemacephalus. The sequence continues at coordinate 1,304,714 of VWZI01010423.1, forward strand.
ACTCTATACAATGAACTGAAGAAGCCATATTATGCCTTCAGCTCAAGGCCACATTCACCCCATCTTTGAACACTCCCACGTTGAAGCCTTCACAACTTCTCTGTCTGTATGCCCCCTTCAAACATTGGAAAGCAGCTACATGGTCTCCCTGGAGCCTTTCCTTCTTTAGACTGAACAATCCTAACTCTCTCAGTATGTCTTCACAGGAGAGGTGCTCTAGCCCCTTGATAATCTTATGAGCTTCATGTACAAGTGAAGTGATACAAGTGCTGATATGTAATTTTGACTTCACGTTAGTGTACCAGGATGCATACACTGAAAGAAACTTCTTTTAATTTAAATGGATTTACATTGTTGGCTAACTTTCATTCTTACACTGAAAAGATGTAGAAATGGAATTTATGCCGATAATAACAAGTTGAATTACTGTAGAGTCATCAGTGTTGTGTACTTTATTGTCTTGATATTCAGATTACAAAGTGCTACAAATTCCACTTAAAAAAAACCCCAAACCCAATGCCTTCAGATATGATTGCTGCTATTAGTGTTTATTTACATCAAGCAAAACAGAGTCAGGCTCTTTTTCTAATGGAAATTTGAGATGGGCATGTTGGTAGTCACAAAGAGTTACACTTCTCACAAACAGAAAGAAAGCAAAGATCTGAAAACGGAATGATTAAATGTTAGTTTTGACAATGGCCTTTACAGTCGTTAGAGGCTAGGTGCCACAAAGTCACAGACCTCCAGGAGGTGTACCAGAAAGCTTAATTCTTCCCATAAATCCTGCATCCCTATAAAACCTGGCTGCAGAGTCAGCACCTTCCCTTCTCCTCCCCTTTTCCCTTCCTGGCTGCACAGGCTCCCTTATCTGAGGTTTGGTATGCGGGAGGCTCGCAGCCTGGCTTGGCCTTGGCAGAGCTAATTTTTACTGCATCATTTGGGTCTGGGTAGGGAGGTACAGGGGAAGGGGTGGAGGTGGGGGACAAGTGAGGTCTGAGGAATTGAGGCCTGGTTGGGGGAAGGTTTTTGTGAAGTTCTGACTTTAATGAGTCTCTGTGTTAATCCCAGACTACGAATTTCTTTGATATGCTTTGCACTGTACCACAGTAGCACTGTAGTATATGAATTGCCTTTCCACTTAAACTTTCCAATTCTCCAATCCTCTGTGTGTGCAGTTTTCTTTTGCCCTTGTTGGGAAAGGTAAATCTGCCCCAATTTAAATGAAGACAGTCTCAAACATGCAGGCTGAAGGAAAGCAAAGTTTATAAGCAGTGTATAAGGAGAGTGCCGAGACGAAGTTGCCTGCAAGTTTGATATCCAACAAATGAATCAGGTATTTCTGCTGTTCCATTATTAATATCCAGCATAATTACTCCCAATAAGCTTGAGATTGCTAGAGTTGTAAAGGTCTTAAAATGGGGAAAAAAGGGAAAACACAGTGTAATCAACCAACTCTTGGTACTCAATCAGCCACGAGCTGATGGAAAGAAGAACCTGACTCTAGCAAAACCACTATTTTACCCTTTCTATCAATCTGAATGGTAATTTATATATAAAAATGCATTCAGTTATTTGACTAAGCAGTAAAGGCAATTCAATGATTACTTCTCTTACTGGACTACAGCAAATCTACATTTTCATGCACATGGTTTATGTATTTAAAGACTGTATACAGTGACACAAGAAAATGGCTCTTACCACTGCAGCTGGAACTTGATGCATTTTTGCAGCTGGAGTTCCTGGGCGTGGGTAAAATTGATTAATGAACAAGCTGGGAAACCTGTACTGTTCTACAAGTTTCACTGTTTCTTGAAAATCTTCATCTGTCTCTCCTGGAAAGCCACAGATGATGTCTGTAGCGATTGTTATTCCAGGCACTCTGTAAAGAAAGTAGAAAGGAACACTGAATTAAGGACATGTAAAAGTCTTGCTCCCTTAAAAGCTACTGTACGTAGACTTAAAACTTTTTTACTTTATCCACAGAAGTGGAGACCTAAACCAATCTTTGGGGAAAAAAACTTATTAAGATTTTAATACCATTGGTTGGTAATGAAAAATGCATTTGGTTCTCAGCCAAGAGCACATGAAACAGAAGAAAGATCTTGCAGCAAATATTGGATTATACACGGACACACACAAACATATATGTATATATATGGTATAGGATTGCAACAGAAGAGTGAAGACATCTGGATCAACTCTTCCTTCATGTGAAATTCTAGATAATCAGCAGAGTTCATAAATTTCTTGAGTTCTGATTGCTTAATCCACAAAATTTAAACCCAGATTTTGTAAACTATCTCACATTTTATAATGCTGGTATTAAAGCAGAACAGGATGTCCAAAAGAGGGGAGTGGCCTGCCATATAAGCCAGCAATTTTGAACAAAATTGGCTTTGGAGCCTGTAAGACATCTCTTAGTCACAAGTTAATCTCTAACTCAGTACTCCATAAAAATCAGCCTGTGATTGTTCTAAAAGGCAAACAAAATACCTAAGTTTCCAAAGGCACAGGCACTGAATTGTGCATCATCAGAGAAGATGAAAGGAAGATAGTTAGCTTTCTTCCTGCAACTGAACAGCCTGAAGAACCTCAGCTCTCATCTGCAGTAGAGAAGTAGTTGGTGTGAACTCCCACTGCCAAGGGAAGTGAAACCTCTGGAGATGGAAGATGGTGGTTTCTGACATTAAAAGAACTCCCGTCTAAGGACTTATATTGCAAAATATGTTTGTCTGCCTGAAAGTTGGAGAGGAGCAAGGTGTGCTGACAAGCAAAGCATCTGGTCCACCTAAGTCATTTAAGACTGCCAGGAAGAAGATGAAAATTATTCACTGCCACGAGGGACACAGACACCTAGCCGTCAACCTGACCAAACGTCTAGAGATATTTGCTGTCTGCCAAGGGCCAGGATCCAGGATATGGTAGGGCTCATCTGGCCCTCCGACTACTATTCCCTACTGTTAATTCATGTGGGCACAAACGATACTGTGAGGGCAAACCTGAACAGTATTAAAAGTGACTACAGAGCTCAGAGGGGCAGTAGTCAAAGACATGAGGGCTCAGGTGGTGTATTCCTCAACAGGAAACACTTTTTTACTGAGGGCGACTGAGCAGGGGCACATGTTGCCCAGGGATGTTGTGGAGTTTCCTTCCTTGGAGATATTCAAATGCTGTCTGGACATGGTCCTGGGCAATTGCTTCTAGGTGGCTCTGCTTGAGCAGGGTGGCAGTTTGGAGAAAATGACCTCCAGAGAGCCCTTCCAACCTCAACCCTTCTGTGATTCTATGACATGACTCAGGAAAATGAGTCCTAGTTGTCAACAGCCAGATTACTGCACAGTATTGACAGAGCACTCTATGGGACCCAGGAGATATGAACTTGGTTTTATAAACTTGACCCTAGCCAGCTGGAGGACCACTGCCCTGTGAGAAACTCCGAAACCACAGCACTGTTTTACATTCAGCCTCCTTGTGTGAAGTGGGAATAATGACAAACCTCTTCTGCAGAGAGGCAGAAACTAAGAGCTCAGAAGCACTCTATGCTCCCTACTGACACAGATGAGACTGCTTCTAAAACACAAGGTTGATTCTATGATACCAGTAATAACAATGAACTGGAGAATATACGATTTATAAGGAAAAGCAAGAACAGTACAAAGACACTGGTGGTATCTGAGTTAAAGCTGTCCCTCTTACAAGTGGGGGGAATAGATGAGATGACTTTCAGAGGTCCCTTTCAACCCAAATAATTCTACAGTTTTTAAATAGCTGAGACAGATTCTTTTAGGGGTGAATGTCACAAAGACCACTGCCATGAGCAAAGCTCACACCTGAGCTTAAGAAAGGGTTCTTCAAGTCTGTTTCCATCATAAAGAAATATAATCATAGAATTAATCAGGTTGGAAGAGACCTCCAAGATCATTCAGTCCAACCTATCACCCAGCCCTATCCAATCAACTAGTCCATGGCAATAAGTGCCCCATTCAGTCTTCTTGAACACCTCCAGGGATAGTGACTCCACCACCTCCCTGGGCAGCCCATTCCAATGGCAATCACTCTCTCTGTTAAGAACCTCCTAATAATCAGCCTATACCTCCCCTGGCACAACTTGAGAAGGCTTCACTTACCCTCATCAGGACTATAAATACAAATGCATGTAATTCAAATTACATTTACAAGGCATTTGAATGGCCAAAGAGAACCATTGTTTCTTATTAAATAGTACATTACCACAGCAAAAATAATGCTGTTGTTACAGTGGGTGAAGAACTCGAGTTTGAACAGCTAAAAGAAAAGCTTCCTGTGGCAATGAGCACTACTAGAACAGGGGAACCTGTCAGCAAAAGACTCAAGAAAGGGGAAGCAGAGAATATTGTGCTTCGGTGGTAATTTGATTAGATGCACTCTTAGAGCAGGCGGAGATTATATTCACCATAGCAGCCTTCATACGAACAGTACCTGGTAGTCAATATTTGTTATGACTTCTTTTTTTTATTAAATTGATTTTTTATTTCGTTATTGCCAATGAGCTTATATTAAAGCAAATGTCTTGTCCTCCTTTTCACATGTGTTTCCACATATAGTCAGGTGCACTGGAATTTATTAGACATTATATATTAAAATACTCTTTCACCGTTTCCTTACAAAAAATCCCCACCAAAAAAACCCACACCAACCAACCAACTAAAAATAAAACAAACAAACCCAGAAACACATAGCCCCCCAAAAAACCAAACCCCACAACAAGGACAACAAAAAAAGTAAAAAAAACCCCAAATTCTTTTAATTGATCTTTTGAGTTCTCAAACTCATATGCCATAATTTGAGATGAGGTTAAAACACAGTATTTGAGTGACAAATCAAAACTTGCATAAAATGGAACATTTTCAAGGACTTGGTTAATTACAGAATCACAGAACTTTAGAGGTTGGAAGGGACTTTCAGAAATCATAGAGCCTAACCTCCCTGCCAAGGCAGGATCCCCTAGGGTAGTTCACAAAGGAACACATCTGGGAGGGTTTTGAAAGTGTCCACATAAGGAGACTCCACAACCTCTCTGAGCAGCCTGTTCCAGTGCTCTGTCTCCCTCACTGTAAAGAAGTTTGTCCTCACGTTGAGGTGAAACTTTCTATGTTCCAATTTGTAATTGTTGCTCCTTGTCTTATTGCTGCTGACCAGAAAAAAGAGATTGGCCCACCCCTCAAATACTTGTACACATTGATAAGTTTTCCTCTCAGTCTTCTCGTCCCCAGACTAAACAGCCCCAGGTTTCTCAGTCTCCCTTATATGGGAGATGCTCAAGTCCCCCAGTCATCCTTGTGGCAGACTCTTTCTCTTGAACTGGAGAGCCCAAAATCAGACACAGTATTCCAGGTGTGGTCTCACCAGGGTAGAGTAAGGAGTAGAAGAACCTCCTTAAATCTTCTGGCCACACTTTTTCTGATGCACCCCAGTATACCATTGGCTCTCTTGGCCACAAGGGCATGTTCCTGTCCACCAGGACTCCAAGGTCTTTCTCCATGGAGCTGCTTTCCAACAGGGCAACCCCTACCTGTACTGATGCCTGTTGTTATTCCTCCCCAGGTATAGGACCCTGCACTTGTCCTTATTGAACATCCTGATGTTTGTCTTCACCCAGCTCTCCAGCCTGTCCAGATCTCGTTGGACGGCAGCACAGCCTGAGAGGCTGTCAGCCACACCCCCACCAGTTTTGTATCATCATCAAACTTGCTGAAGGTATACTCAATGTCCTCATTCAGGTTATTGATAAAGATATTGAACAAAACTGGACCTAATACTGATCCCTGGGGAACACCACTGGCTGCAGGCCTCCAACTTGATTCTGTGCCACTGATGACAACTCTCTGAATTCTGTTATCGAGACAGTTTTTGATCCACCTTATAGACCAACCACCTATGCTACATCTCCTGAGCATATCTATTGAGGATGTTGTGGGAGACAGTATCAAAAGCCTTTCTGAAGTCAAGGTAGATGACATCCACAACTCTTCCTTCACCTACCCATTTGGTCATGGGAGCACAGAAGGTTAGTCAAGCAAGATCTCCACTTGGTAAATCCATGGTTCTATCATTGTAAGTGGGAAACAGAAGCAGAATATTGCAGAGAAGCACAAAATTCCCCAGAGCTGTTGGCCAAGCAGCCTCAATTACCAGTGCTTTCTTAAAACTGACAAATTGCAATATAGGAAGCTCTGCCTGATACCAAATAACAACAAAATTTGTCAGCTTTAAGGATCCAGTGAGCAGAGGAACACTGTATTCTGCACTGTGATTTTGTTCATATCACAAGTATCTTGTGCAGTAATGGTAAGCCTATGGAAGAAAAAAGTACATTACTTTATAAACCAATATCACATAACATCAGCTGCCATTTCCCAGAACATGAACAGAACATTCATTACTTTTGACAAAACCATTATAATGAAGTTATTTTATCCATTTTAATGACACTACTGGCAACAGTCAAAGCATTTATTACCAATAGTAGTAGTAATACCATCCTTTATAAAGGTTTGGTTGTTTCTATAGCAACATGAATTATAAGGTCCAATCAAGCCAGATACAATAAAATATGCTCTTTTTTTCTCCTTAACACCAGTTGTCACTCAGTTAAAAGGAAATTACATATTTTAAAAATTCATAATCTCTAAAAATGTCTGAACTCCATTTGGTGATAAGGTGTTAATTATCTTAGTAATTAGATTTCTTCCTGTATGGAATTATTACACACAAAGAAAAGCTAGAGTATGAAAAGAGAGTAAGGACGACGGTGTATTCAGCAATAGCAATTAATTATGGTTCAATCCAGAATGACTGCCTAAAATATGACATTGCATGGTGCTTTTTGGTTTTTTTGCTACTGTTGATTATATTGCTTAAAAAGTAGTTTTAGAAAGGGGAGAAAAGCAAGAGATTTCACTCAATAAAATCCAGTTACTGACAAACATCAAGCTCTCAGCCTTTCTCAAAGCACTGATGAACAAAAATAACTACAATTAGTTCCAGATGTGAAACATGATTTCTTAATGAAAAAAGACAGGAAAAAGATATAATTGTGGCAAAATATAAACCACAGCTGAAAATTAGAGAGAGACCTTTGCTCTGACAGTCTGAAAGAAAGCAGCACAAAATTCCTTATTGCATAGATTCAGATGATGTTTAAAAAACTGTGCTGCTATGAAATATGATTCAAAATTACACAAGAACAATTTCTTGTGCATCAGCCAATATTGAAATGCTTTCTAACACGAAATGCAGTTTTTATCAGTTCTGAAGTAAACAAAGGAAAACAACTGCTAAACATCCTCAGTAAGCATTTTGTAACATTTATTACATAACTGCACTTACAGTAAGCCTGAAAATTCAATTGCAGCAAATGTTTTCTAGGGTCAGTAGAGAAGCTCCACAATACTGTTCAGTGAACCAAGAACACGCAGTGGTCTTCAGGAAAGACAGAAGTATTTTTTAAAGTGGGAAGTTGCTTCAAACATACACACATCTTGATGCTCCCTATAGCCCAGCTAACTGAGGTGGTCAGTCTGTTTCGGCACTTCTAAGCATACAATCACTTGAAATTTGCAAGCCATTCTAAACCCTCATAATCCTGACAAACAGCAAGAAAGGTTGTGTGCATAAATCTTGCAAGATTTTTTTCTCTGAAGACATACTATTGTCTCCATTCAGTTAGCTTTAGAAACCAAGAAAAATCAGGGTCCCAAGTGGACTCTCAACTGGAACATTTTACAATAAAACTGTGGAATTTCAGAAAAGACGAATAATTGAGGAATAATCAATGCAGGCTTAATAGTTAAGGCTTCTCAACGTTCTCTCCTTTATCTTCCTCTGTATAAATAAATCTCTGCTGCCTACTCAAGCAGATTCATTCTCTGTTACCCTGAACCAGACAAGCAGTACAATCATCATCATCGCCCTGGGCTGTTCTGACTGTACAAAAAGCAGCAACTACTTCATCTTATAGTAAAGAGAAGTCCATTTGAGTGTGATGCAGTAAGGACAAGCACACCTAGACAAGATCATGAACAAGTGCTGAGGAGAGAGATACACCAAACCTCACAGAAAGGAGGAACAAATGTGCTTGAAAGGACACAGAAGAAATGCACCACCTTACGCCTTACCTGAAGAGGAACCAACTAAGCCTCTTGGGTCAGAGGGAAAAAAAAAAAAAGTGTTCCACCTCTCAGATGAGTGGTTGATGCCTGGAAGTAAAGTTGTGGGCAAACAAAGAACATGGTGGCAGCAACTGTGGCCCTAAGAATTGCCTCCTCACAGCTATCTGAGCAAGGTCTAAACAAGTTCAAAAGAATAAATCAGTTTGAGGTGAGCTCTGTGCTACTACAGCTAGGTAGTTCCTGGAGCTCTGTTTACTGAAGGGGGCCTACAGAAATGCTGGGGAGAGACTATTTACAGGGTCTTGTAATGACAGGACAAGGAGTGATGGGTTTAAACTGGAAAAGGGCAGATTTAAACTAGATGTTAGGAAGAAGTTCTTTACAGTGAGGGTGTTGAAACACTGGAACAGGTTGCCCAGGGAGGTTGTGGCTGCTCCCTCCCTGGAGGTGTTCAATGCTAGGTTGGAGGAGGCCTTGAGCACCCTGTTCTAGTGGGAGATGTCCCTGCCTATGGTGGGGGGTTGGAACTGGATGATCTTTGAAGTCCCTTCCAACCTAAACCATTCTATGATTCTATGATCTCTACTGCATATTACCAAACACAAAGCAGTGCAGGCATACCCTCAAGGTGACAAGTTTCCTGCTCTTTTCTGCCCAGTCGACTTAGGTACTGATGCCAGAGAAAACAGAACCTTGACTACCAGTAGCAGGTAAATACAACACTGCTCCTCTGTGACCTGAGATTGTATGGTCCCTCTCTGGCAGGGGGGGCTGGACCCAATGATCTCTTTGGGTCCTTTCCAACCTCTGATACCCTGTGATCCTGTGATATCAAAATAACAGTTACCACAGACCAATTCACCAACAGTGCGCAGTGAGAGAACTCTCGATGGAAGGTAAGTCTGGAAAGTCAAAATTTGTGGTCATTTGATCTAAGAAAGAAGAAAAAAAGTGTCAAGCTGCCAAAATTAAAATGGTAAAAAAACTTCTATTTCATCAGCAGCAAATCCATGGAACTTGTGAGGATTCAGAGGTTACATGGATTATTTCATGTGGCTTTAGTTACAGAAAACACTTCCTTTAGCAATAATCATTAAAAACCAAATCCATGCTCAAGGAAGAAATTATGTAAAGGAGCTAAAATTCATCAGCACCTTCATGTACTCATGTGACCACTTGAAATTCTTCTGCATGATCACATATTCTCCCCACTTCCCTTTCAGCAATTAACATGTAAATCCAGCAGTGACTTAAAGACACCAACTCGCTCTTAACCGAGATTCCCCACATCCACCCCTCCCAATGCAAGAAAACAGTGGATTAGAATAAGTATCTTTATGAATAAATTTTAAACACTCTTATGTTCTTACAGTAGAGTACAAGAACTGCCTGGAACTGCAGAATAACTAAGATTTAAAAAAAAAAAAAA
>VWZI01010423.1:1314301-1333088 GCA_013396835.1 Psilopogon haemacephalus
TTTTTTTTTTTTTGGGGGGGGGAGGAAGTGGAATTCTTACAAAAATAAAGCCAGTCTTCTCTCAAATGTTATTTCAGCTTCATATGTTGTTTTACATTTTAGAACCTTTCTGCAGTGTATGCCCATTTAGGGAACCTGCAAATGCAATGAAGTCAATGGCTGAAATAATTTGAAGGTATGTGAGAGCAGGTCTTTAAGCATATTTACAGAACCTAACAGGCATCTCACATGCCATTTTGCATTGGTGATGAAGGTAACGTCTGTATCTTCTCCATGACCACACACATGGACAGTTGTCCAGAAGCCCCTTTCCTTCCCTCTTTTTATTCCACAAGGCCTAGTCTTGTGGGATTTTTGACTTAAACTTGCATTGCTCACTGAGGAGTTGCAGGCACTGGAGCTAGCACAAGAGAAACAGACTGCTCAGCTGGAAGCACTGCCTCTTTCAAAGGTTAGTAATAACATGAAACTTCACACTGCCTCTCTCCTGACTATATGGAGATGAACCTGAGAATGAAGCCATGTACAGATCCCCACACTTTCAGGAAGGGATTCAGCCTACTTCTGATCTGAAACCCTTCCACGCCTCTCTCTCTGGTTACAACTGGAGCACAGCACAATATACTTCCCATTTAAGTGTCTGGAATTAGGGGAGCAAACCTGAACATGACTTCTGAAGCAGAGGGTTTCCCATCTTTTTCAGTTTATCTTTTACCCTAAATTATGCAATGGATGCTCAGACTTTAATAAATGGATATCCACTGACAATGTTTTTCTTAGCAATCTTTTCCAGATGTGTTTAAAAGACATCCAGGATGTAGAAGTTCAAAACCTCTGAGGTAGAAAAAAGAGCTCTTTTAAGCTGTCCTATCAATTGCTCAACTGATTTACACATGGAGTGGAACTGAAAAGTACCTCAGTTCAGTGACAATAGATATTTCATGAACATTTCTGTCTGAAGCCTTTTAAGTCATAACAGGGCAAGCCTTACAACTAAGATATAAATGATCATTTGGTAACACTGCTTACCTAAACACAACTTGACATATGAACAGTAAAAGTTAAGAAATGGATTTATAGAAAACAAGCAGTGCTATCATCTCCACCACAGAACTCTTGTTATTAATGGGAAATTGAAATTCTATTTAATGCTGCTATTTCATTTTCCAGTGTTCACTTGCTCTAGACATTGATACTGAACTTATGAGGACAAATAGCAGGAGATTTTGCAGCTAAATGTAGGACATACACAGAAGATCCAACCACAACTTCTCAAGAAAGACAGTTAAAATATTACTATAAACTGCTAGAGATTGTCCTCAGGAGCCCCAGACCCCTGAGGACTCAGAGCAAGTCAGGATAAAGGATGACTTTGCCTTGGCTGATGAAGATTGGCTTAGAGGTCAGTTAAGCAACTTGGACATCTATAAATCTATGGGGCCTGATGGGATGCACCTGTGGGTAGGTACTGAGGACGTTGGTGGAAGCCATTACTAGGCCACTCTCTGCCACCTTTGGTAAGTTGTGGGGAACAGAAGAGGTGCCTGAGGACTGCAGAAAAGCAAATGTCACTGTGGTCTTCAGAAAGGGACAGAAGAAGGACCTGGGTAAAAAAAGACCAGGCAGGCTCACATCCATCCCTGGAAAGTGATGGAACAACTTACCCTCAGTGCCGTCTCCAGGCATATCAAGGATAAGCAGGTCAGTGGGAACAGTCAACATGTTTTTTCAAGGGGAAGTTATGCCTGACCAATCTAACAGCCTTTTATGAGGTCATAACCAGGTGGATAGATGATGGCAGTGCAGTGGATGGAGTTTATCTTTATTTCAGTAAGGCATCTGACACTACGTCCCATAGCATCCTCCCACCTAAACTGAAGAAGTGTGGACTGGATGACTGGATAATGAGGTGGATTGTGAACTGGCTGAAGGAAAGAAGTCAGAGAGTTGTGTTCAATGGCACAGAGTCTAGTTGGAGGCCTATATCTAGTGGAGTTCCTCAGAGGTCAGTACTGTTCAATATATTAATCAATGACCTGGATGAGGGCACAGAGTGCACTGTCAGCAAGTTTGCTAATGGTAACACCAAAGTGCCTGGCACACCTGAAAGCTGTGCTGCCAATTCAGTGAGATCCAGACTAGCTGGAGTGTTGCACAAGGGCCGAAATTTAATGAAATTCAACAAGGGCAAGTGTAGAGTCCTGCATCTGAGAAAGAACAATCCCATGTACCAGTATAGCTTGGGGACTGACTTGTTTGAGAGCAATGTTGGGGAAAAGGACCTGAGGTTCCTGGTGGATAGAAGGATGACCATGGTTCATGTAATATGCCTGCTCAAGATGATCTTGTTCTGACATGGAGGTTGATCTTTGGAGGTCTTTTCTAACCCCTAACATTCTGTGATTCCATGAAGTATAAATAGCAAGTCAGAACAGACATTTCACAGCCTGCAAGAGAATCCAGAAGAACAGAGAGATGACAGGATATTGGAGTGAGCATGGCCAGGGAGTCACACCTCAATAAAAGAAATAATGTAAAAGCAGTATTCATTTCCACTCTTCTATAGTTAGTATTAATATATTTGACTTCAAGCTTTGTTTAAGCCTGAGAGACTTTATGTTTGCTTCTATCAAACTGTTCATTAGATTGAGCCAATTGCAAAGATGAATTTAATGTGTTGTGATTGTATTTCTGTTAAATCTGTAATAAACTGTATTGGAAAAAAACTACATCCAGTAGCATCAGATACAATCACATACCAAGAGAAAAGGATGAAAGCTGTAGCCTCTCCCCCTATAAAAGAAAGTTGCTAGTATTCAGCGTATGAAAATAATTATTTTTGGGTATTATTTATATTATAAATATTTTAAACTATTATTTTAGCACATTTTTGCACATTACTTGTTCAGACCTTAGGTTTTGATTAAGTTTAGCAAATTGAGGTCTGTTTATGGTGTCCATATTTCTATCAAGTACAACAGCATGAGATTCCACCCTGGTAGGATACCTGCTAACATCTTTTATTCATGTTCGTGTTCCCACTGCAAAGCAATTATATTATTTCAAATATTTAAAATGTACTTTATTACCGCCTAACAGAGCTCCAGGTTATCTCACAAATCAGTTCTCCTTCACCTTGCAGTTTGCCTTCATCAAAGTGAAGATAACTTCGTTGCTACTGCTTGTAAAATTCTGTAACGGCTTAATTTGTAAGTTGTGTCACTTGTTTCATCTGACTGGATTGCTGAAGCACTGAACGCTAGCAGATGTTTAAGTAACTACTGTTTTGTTTATGTGTGTAAAATGTATAATTTTAAGGCTTAAAAAAAAAACAACAAACCCTTTTCGTTGCTTGGATCCTATCTCTCTGAAACTGATGCCCGAAACACAACAAACCAGACAAAGAAGTTGTAATGCCACATTGTCTGGTTGGGTCTTTTCAAACAAAGCCCCAATGTATAAACAAACAAACCCCAGACATGACCACAGAGAAACCTCCAGGGCATGGCTTCAGAGTATCCTTGCAGATCTCCCTGAAGAAGGGTGTATGCATGTACACACGTGGGAGAATAATTGTTAAGATTATAAATCCTGGAGGCGGTTCATAGTTAAACACTTCAAACTTCAAGGGTAGCAGAAGCTACATATTAAGCCTAGCTTGACAGATACAGGCACTATGTGCATTCTGCTGCTAGCATTCCACACCCGACAGAGCACTGATGGGTGCTCACAGTGGTGATTCCCACCAGAGCTTTGCGATCGGCAAAGACTGGTGACTGAACTGTAAGCGCAGCTTAAGATGTTGGTCTTGAACTTTGAAGCCATTATTGGGTTTGCTGCAAGCAACCTTAGGAATGCTGTGGAAGAGTAGAAGTGATGAAGATGCAGAGCCTAACAGCTCTCATTTTAACTGACAGTGACAACAGGTATTTTTTATGACTGTTTTTTTTCCAAGCCTACCTCTTGCACCCAAAAGTGCTCTTCTAGAAACTGGGCTGAATGCCACCTGAAGGCACCTAGGAGACCTCATTTCCAGAACTGAACTTGAGAAAGCATAGTTACGGAGGACTCTGTGTGAGAAGGAACTGGGTCTGTCCTTGTTACTAGCGAATAGTGACCTAGATAAAAAGTGTAGTTCATAATTAGCATGGCTCACTGCCTGAGGATGAAAGAGTACAACCAGCTTTCCTCTCTTCAAACAATTACAGTGGAGGTTGCTACTACTAGATGCAGCACCAATGTTTTATAAGAAACATTGTAATACTTGCTATTATTAATTTTCTTAAAAGGACAACCAGTTAAGGCTTGGATCAACTTTATTCAAATATAAGGTGTTCTACTCTTCCCATAAAAATTAAACATTTTACAGAACTTCATTATAGACTTATAACTTCAGATCATCATTGTTTTATGATTAAAAAATGAGCGACTTAAGACAAAAAGCTCAACATCCTTAAACTTCATTTCCATTCAATCTCTAATAAATACCATCTGCTGTGTACTTTAGGGATATAATACCCGTCAAAAACTCAGCCGTATTATGAGAACCGGCACCAAGTTGATCTGAAATGCATATTTGAACAGATGTGTTTAAATTACATCTCTCCGTCTATCCACACGCATAAATTCAGAACAAGCGTGTGTTGATTTAAAATGCATAAAAAAGGGATTTGGAGATGCATCAGAAGTGAACAGCATCTCAATGGATCAAGGCTTGCATTACTAAAGGTCATCACTAAAAATAAAGTTTGAATTTATTAAGGGTTGCACCAGAGAACTGTTCTTGGGAACTGACTTAATGTTTGCTGCACTAAAGGAGCCATGAAAGTACACTAATTTTCTATGACCCTTCACTGTTTAACATCAGAGCTGTCAGGCTGGTCAGAAATAATAGGATGTCAGCCATGAGTAGCTGAGAACATGATATACTTTTTCTCAGTCTGACACGATGCTTATTACCAATACTGAACATCTTGGGCTCTGAGGACCCATCCATGTCTGTTTCAGTGACAGTCATTTAGCTCTTCACTCTGACACAGAAAGCAGGCATATAAAACAAAATAATTAACATGCCTTTTTGGCATGATGAAACCAAATGAAAAAATTGCAAGCAGTGCTCCATTAACAAATGCTAATTAAAAAAAGGAACTGTAAAAAATTCATCTTTCTGAACTTGTGTTTTTCACCCTCTGCAGTCTACAATCCTGTAATGTTTTGGGGACTTTGAAGATAAGACAGATCAGATCACAGGTCCACATAAGTCCAGTACTCTACTACTAGCAGTGGACAGCAGCAGAAGCCCACGGAAGCATTTAAGGTTCAGAGTCCCCCAGAATTCCTTTCTTATTTCAACAACTGGATTTTGTCAGAGACATATTTTTGTAACCAGTAGCCTGTGATATATTTCTCCATTAACTTGTCCAATTTCCCCTTGACTCTAAACCCCTCCATATCATTATCAGAAGGAAGAAAAAAAGAATTTAAAAAAAATTAAAATCTGAACCTGCCACTTGCTAATTCCATTTGACATCCCTAATTGTTATGCCAGGAGAGACCAGTATTGACTCTATTCACCTTCTCAGTACTCTTCTTCACGATTTTATTGACCTCAGTTCTAGTCCCTCTCAATTAGTACTCTTCCAGACTGAAAGTCCCTAATTTCCTTTGTGCGATGGATCTGACATACCTCTGATCATCTCTGTTAAGACTTCATGGTAACTTTTACCATTTCAAGATGTCCTTTCTGAGAGAAGTGTTGACAGCACTTTACAATACAGGCACAAGATAAAAATATTATAATGTATTTATAGGTAAAAAAAAAAATAATTCCCGTAGGTTTGGGTTGTTATCCAGTAAGCAGGTACCAAAATGTGATGGACTTTACACAAGAGAGACAAGTGCCAATGACATTTATTTGTAAGAAAATGCAGAGACAGTATCGGTAAACTTTCTACACCTAAAGAAATGTTATACTCCAAAACCATTGCAATACACTACCTTTAAGACAGGTTGCACAAGGACAGGAAACTGGTGAAAATCCCTTGTGACCACTGTTAAATACAGGAAAAGAGGACTCACACTACTGCTTTCTCCTGCTATGTGAAAACAGAAACTGACAAATAAAAGATGAAAATATTTCTCTCCTCCATAGAGATACAAGCACTATGCTGAGTCCCACTCTAGCTGGTTCACAGGAGAAGCCTGGAATTACCAGCATATTGATATCAGCCCCTGCCTCTTTCTGAACTGTTACTGAAGAGAAAGTCAGAAAAACATAACTGTCATTAGAGAAGACCAAACAATTAATATGCCATCTGAAAAAATAAAGCTGAGCAAAGACCCACCTGAAAAACTCAAGGACTTTGCAACTGACTTCAGCTGGATATTAAATAGTTGGGGAGCAATAGCCCTCTTCTTATTAAATTACTTCCCCTTAAGGTATGAAGCTGATAGAAGTGAATTACTTTTTGCAGAAACACACTGTCTAGGTGAGGCTTTAGAAAATAAATAAACTGGAGCTGGCAACAAAAACAATGCCAAGCATATTTCATAGACTGGTCATAGACAGCAATTTAAGTGTAGGGGGGAACAGAAGAAGCTGTCAAAAGTGTAGTAGTAGGACAAGCTGGAAGACTTTAACAGCGACTTTAAGATTTCTTATCTGAAGCAGAACCAAGAATCGATCAAGAATCATAGAGTCACAGAATGGCTTTGGTTGGAATCTACTCTAACCTCCCTGTCATGGGCAGGGATGTCTCTCAACTAGACTCAGCTGCTCAAAGCCTCACCCAGTTTGGCCCTGAAGACTCCTAGGGAGAAGGCATCCATAATCTCCCTGGGCAACCTATTGCAGAGTCTCACCTCACTTGTACTAAAGAACGCCTTCCTAAGATCCAGTCAAAACCTGCTCTCCCTCAGCCTAAAACCATTCTCTCTTGCCCTATTGCTAGACACCCTTATGGAAAAGTCCCTCTCCAGCCTTGCTGTAGAATCCCTTCAGGTATTGGAAGGCAGCTTTAAGGTCCCTTTGGAGTCTTAACTAAAACTGTTACTGGGCCAGATGTTTCATTCCAACACTTTGGTTCAGGATCACATGTATTAAGAATTTCCTCAGCACAGAGAAAGACAGAATGAAACCTGGCAAGACAGTAATTAAGGCAAAGTAGATTTTGAGGATAACATGCTCAGCTCATGAACACTGCCCTCCAATCACTGACAGGTTTAAAAGAGATGCAGTTCTCTCACATTGTAAGCTGTATGAACAATTTGGGTGAATATTTTTTGCGGTCCTGCTCCTCTGAGAGAACTCATCAATTTTCCAAAACTAGTGTGCTTAAAGAATTGCTTGTGTAAAAAATAATAATTGGAACAGGATACAGAAGGTTCTGGACATCACTGGAGTGGTATCACACAGCAAATATTGTCTTGTAGATCACTGCATCTCAAAGAATCATAGAGTGGTTTCGGTTGGAAGAGACCTCAAAGATCATCCAGTTCTAATTCCCCTGTGCCATAGGCAGGGACACCTCCCACTAGAACAGGTCACCCAAGGCCTCATCCAACCTAGCCTTGAACACCCCCAGGGAGGTAGCAGCCACAACCTCCTTGGGCAACCTGTGCCAGTGTCTCGCCACCCTCACTGTGAAGAGTCTTGTTCATGTTCTAATAGCAACCCAAATTTAAAGAAATCACAGCAGAAACATTTTAACAAACAAGTGCAATTCACTCAGCCTAACTGCAAGGCTGTGGAATGACTGAGAAGCATCTGTTTTGTTCTCAGGTACATCCAAACAACACTTGAGTTCAGAGTATAAAAGACTTCCTTAAATACGCAACCCACAATAATAGAATTTAAGTATCGGTTAATAAAACATAATTTAGAACAAAATACTGTGGCTTCACTTTGAAATGGAGGAACAGGCTTACTCTCCTATGATTTTGGGGTCACTGGGCAGAAAAAGCCAAATGGCCAGGAAAACAACTCTAAAATCTTCCAGGACTCTTTTCAAGAAAGATAGCCTCAACTAACTGGGCTCTCAGGCACTTTGAAAATAGTTTTTCTTTGTCCAGGATTATCAGCAATTTAAGCACATTTCTTTGTACATGTCAAAATCAGTTCAGTACTTTGGGCTTAATGGAAGTAATTAATACCTGCATTCCTTGAAAAGCTTTGAAGAGGAATGCTCAGATGCAAACATACAAACAGAAATACACCTACAAAAGGAAATTAGGAAGAGAAAAAAAGAGGTGTATTTAAATGTAGACCTTTAGTTTGCCAGTGACAAAACAATACACATTTAACAGACGCTGCTGCCTCGGGGATGCTTTTATCATTTTCTCCGTTCAGTTCAGTGAACAATTTCACTTTCGATGTGTCACTAAGTTGTAAATGCCTTAACAATTACAGCTACCACAGCTTACAAGGTAGTCAGCAGGACAACAGTTTATTTTGTCACATTCAGAAAGTTTAAATACAGTGAAGGATTGCTAAACACATAAGAGTTCAAGCTGCCTTTCTTTGAGGGGCTCTGACAGGCTGCCTCAACTCTCAAAGTCATTCGAGCAGTAGCTTTGCTGCACAATGGTAGACCTATTAAATGGAACAACCACTTTGCCGGTAACTGGTAGACTCCTTAAATGTGGCAACCAAAAACATTTCAGACAAACTGAAGAGCAATAGTGCGTATCAGTATGGGGGAAAACAGCCTTCTATTTTTTTATGCCCCTCCTCAAAGTAAATTTAAAGTCCAAATAAAATTTAGAAATTTAGAAAAGAAAAACTGAACCACCCCAGCTATTTAAACAGATGACTGAAATATTTTTGGTTTGTATCTGTCAGATTTCTCCCATTATGCAGTGAGGCAGACTCAATGCAAATGTGTTTCCACCTTTTAAAGAAGCAAAATAGGTGGAAAAGCCAGCTTTTGAAGTTCATATTGTGGGGAAACAATTATTAAGGAAATCTGACACTGTGAGCAGTTGACTCACTTGACTACAATCAAAGGTTAAAGAGAATTAGCACAAAATCAACAATATAGTGTTATCACTGAAGAAACATCAAAGCTAAAATGAAAACCATATTTTATGAAGAAGTCAAACATACCACAGCATTTCAACTATGGCAACAAAGCTCTCTGGCATCACTAAGCCATTAAGATTGGAATAGATGATGTGTGAAAACTGCATTTTGGAAAAAAAGATTTGAGGTAAATTTAACAGCAGTGGAAGAAGAAGAAAGATGTAGTGGAGAAGAATAATGTGTTTTTTTATATGACTGTATATAATTACAGTAAGGGAAAAGATTGCTACCAGCTGGGCTAACCAACTTGATTTAAAGCACAGGAGCAACATCTGAAGATTAAGGGAAATGTATTGTCTTGTATCTTGAAATGGCAAATCAGAAGGATGTGGTACATGCAGTAACAATCCACTGACTCTAAGATTCCCATAATTAGAAGATAAAGCAGGATAATCACAGGATGTTAGGGGTTGGAAGGGACCCTCCACAGATCATCGAGTCCAACCTCCCTGCCAGAGCAGGACTATAGAATCTAGCGCAGGTCACACAGGAACACATTCAGATGAGTCTTGAAAGTCTCAAGAGAAGAAAACTCCACAACCTCTCTGGGGAGTCTGTTCCACTGCTCCATGACAGTAAAGAAGTTCTTCCTCACATTGAGGTGGAATTTCCCGTGCTGTAGTTTATACCCATTACCCCCTGTCCCATGAAGAGGCTGTCCACTCCCTCTTAACAGCCAGCCCTCATATATTTATAAACATTGATCAGGTCCCATCTCAGTCTTCTCTTCACCAGAAAAAAGCCCCAGATCCCTCAGCCTCTCCTCACACGGCAGTGCTCCACCCCCTTAATCAACTCATAACCCTCTGTTGCACTCTCTCAAGTAGATCCCTGTCCCTCTTGATCTGGGGAGCCCAGAACTGGATGCAATATTCCAGATGAGGGCTCACCAGGGCAGTATAGACAGGGAGGAGAACCTCCCTTGTCTGCTGGACACACTCCTCTTAATGCACCCCGGGATCCCATTAGCCTTCTTGGCACAAGGTCACATTGCTGTTCCACAGATAAACTGTTATCCACCAGGATTCCCAGTCCTTCTCCACAGGGCTGCTCTCTAGAAGATCACCTCCTAACCTCTACTGGTGCAGTTTATTATTCCTTTCCAGGTTCTCTCCTCATTAAGGTCTTCTTGAATGTAATGAATAATTTTATAAAAATATACTATGATACAGAAAGAGTAGAATACTAAAATAGAATTGAATGAATTAACTGGAAACAGGAGAGTTTGCATTCGGTGTGCATCACTGATGTCAACTTTATCAAATCATAAAATGTCACATGATGACCTGGGAGCCTTTCCAGGTTCTTTCCAAATGCTTGCCAGGTACAAAGGTGCCCTTTATTGCTCTGCAATACCAACATGAGACATAAAGAATTCTTAGGCAGAGAGATAGACTATGCACAGCATTGGTGCAAACACTGTAAATTCCCCAGATGAAATCAAGTGTCTGGGTACCACTTGGTGGGGATGGCATAGACACAGGCTTTCACCTTGGAGGAAAAGAGAAGGTATGGTATAAAAGGAGATTCAAAGGAAGGGCCAAATTAGGATAATTGAGGACCAGACAAGTGGTATCTCAAACAAGTTAAGCTCATTTCATACATATAGAATATTAAGCAACTACTGCAGAGCTACCCTGTATGTACCAGCATTCTGAAAAATCTTATTACATGCAGGTGGGACAGACAAATTGTAAGGAAGTAGAAGAAAACCTACATATCTTTAGAAATTATTTAGTATGAGTCCACTAATGAAAAATGTTTAATCCTCTGTGATCTCTTATAAGTCTTTGTAATTTACATCTCCCTCCCCCCATTTCCAGGGCCAGGGATTTTAGTAGTTTGGATTTCCAGCTGAGTACAGGACAGAGTAGTTGAGCATCTCACTAAAGGCTTTTGTAGAGTTTTATCTTAACAGAAAAGAACATCCTTTGAAATTTTACACTTCTCAATTTCTAGGTGTTATGGATTGAATTTAAATTTGCTGCTGTTATTCAAAACCATCCTGCCTCCTGCCAGCTTCAAAATGAAAGTGCTGGCTGGAGCAAAGTATTATGGAGCTTGAAGTTCAGATTGTAATAGGAAAGGCTTCCTGTCCTGGTTACTGCTTTTGGGTTCCAGGGTTTGGGATGGTGGTGATATGGGTGGGAGTTGGGTAGCTGCTGGTTTTGTTTTTCTGTTTTATGCTGGGTTTTTAACTTTCCTACATTTCACTGGGCTTTTTCTGCAAGTAGGCTAAGCAAAGGTAATTGTGCCTTGTGATCATGTTATGCTATTTTATATTAAACTCTTTTAATCTCAACTTTTAATCTCAACCCAGACTTTTTGTGTGTTACTTTCATTCACTTCTGTGTTGGGAAGAAATAGGCAGGCTCACCCATTTACCTGTTACACTAGGGCACTTACATTTTCTTGTAGGAATTAACTCAGTTTTCAGCCTAAAAACAGGCTTAAATGTTGGTATTTCACCATTCTGGGGGGAACCTGAACATTCATCTTTCTGTGGTAGAGGTTATTGGAGTAATTGAGAACATGGACTGTGATGTGACAGGAAATCCCAAACCCATTGAATTTAGGAAGAAAATACTCTGGCAATGCCCTTTCAAGTTTCTGGCTCAGGGCTCAATTATCAGGAAGGTAGGATATTTAGATGCAGTGTCTTTTCCTGTCAGAAAGTAAAGGCAGTTTGTTTATGTATGAAGGAAAGTCCACCAGAAAACTTAAAAAAAAAACAAAAAAAAACAACAAAAAACCAACACTTTGAGGCAAATAGCAACAGTCAAATCTATACCAGGTCAGAAATTTCATTCTTGTTTTGATGTGAAATAAACAAACAAACAAACAACCCAGCATGTCAGAAGACAAACCTCAGAGTAGGACTTCAAAAACAAAAGGGTAAACTAATAAAAAGAATTAATCAAATGCATTAGAAGATTTAAAGTGAATGAGAAAAAAGGTTTTGTGACAAACTTAATAAGTAAAAGCAGAATTCCCTAACTTAACCAGGAGGCCCCTTTGGAAGATAATTAATTCCTGTGCAAACTCTACACAAGGGATGAGAGCCTTGTACCACGTCCCCTACAGATGCCATATTGAAAAAAAGAATAACCCAATCTCCAGGCACTATTGATTCGTAAACATCATAGCAGTTTGAACCCACATTTAGTCCAATCAATGAAGCAATTTTTTTGTTCTAAAGAATTATCTGAACACTTTCCCCAGAAAAAAAAAAAAAAGTTTATTTGCATTATTAATGAAAACATGAGGAGATTATCTCACTTAATGTGATAATTACTGTGCTTCACTTTAATACTGTCAAGTAAAAGCTGTATTTTGTGAAAACATATGTTAAAAGACAGAGTTCAGCTTCTGCTAGTCTTGTAATCATGAAAGCCCTCAAAATACCTCAAGTAATTCAGCATTCTGTAAAAAAGTGTGACTAAGTAGTCTTAGACTGTCAACATCGCAAAATCATGTTCTGACTTTCTGTCATGTAACTGTATAGAATGGTGAAGGCGTAAACCAATCAGGAACATAAATCTTAACACCAACACATCCAATTTTATACTAAATTTCAGCATTTTTTTAAGATAAACACCAGACAACTCAGACATTCCACTCTGAAATGCTCTGGAAAGCACTAACTATTCCGTTCACCAAAACAGGCAACGATAAATGACAGTAAGGACTTTCTCTTCACAGACAGGTGTATTCGGCTTACATGGCAAAGTTGTGGCAGTCAGGGTGCTCCCATAAAAAGCCAACAGAAGCTTCCCCTATGTCTGATAAAGCCAATGCCAGCCCACTCCAACTCAACTGGTGGCCAAGGCTGAGCCCATCAGAGGTGGTAGCACCTGTGATAACATAACATTTAAGTAGTGGAGAAAGAAAATCCTGCACAAGAGCTGCTGTAGCCAGAGAAAGGACTGAGAATACATGACAGAAATAGCTTTGAAGACACAAAGGTCAGTGAAGAAGCAGTGAAAGGTCAAAAACTGGAAGAGATTCCCCTGCAGCCTGTGGTGAAGACCATGATGAGGCAAACTGTTTATTTTAAACTTTGTTTTCCTATCCTGTGCATGTATGAGCAACACTGATTAGAAAGTAGGATGGCCCACAAAGACACTTGCCTTTAATCACACGAGATTTTCAATGCTGAAATAGTGCTCTACAAATCTCTAGAAAATGTCTCATCTTGTTTGAAAGACTTAGAAAATAATGTTAGGTATCTGCTTTATGGATTTACACACATTTCAATTTTTCAAGACAGCTTTTAAAGTCTTGTTAAAAGCGATTCTGCATTGAGGGTAATTAAAAAAAAAATGTTTCCCTTCTAGTCTTAGAAGAACTTGAGGCACAGTTAATATTACTGCTGTGTTAAATTCCTAATTTGTCAAATATATATATATATAAATAATATCTATATAAATAAAATTAAGTAAACCCATTATACTGCATGTACCCAAGTGTAATGTTGATACAAGCAAAAAATCAGGTGCAAAATATAAATGAGTTCCTTACTCCATACGGTGTCATTTATTTTAAACGTATTTCTGCTGATAACTATATTGTTTAAAAACATTCTCTGCCACAACTTTTAAATTATGATGCAGCATCCACAATGTTAAGTTTATGCCTAATTTTATTCCTCTCACTGCATATCTACTGTACTTACTAAATGGAGCCACCAAAACTCCTAACAACCCCATCATAACAAACTACAGTGAAAGTAAGCTTCAGAGTCAGATCCATATGCAGACCCCAGCAGCTGCTAAGGCTGTGGTAAAAATCCCAAGCCATTACTCCTGGCTAATTGCAAAATACATCACTCTACACAGTGCTTACAGACTAGTAGTAAAAGGACTAGTTAAAGGAAGGTATCAAGTGAGAAAAGAAACAGGAAGGAAGAAAAGACGAAAAAGAGATTTAAGAAAAAACCCTTACTTGCTTGCCTTGGTTTTGAAACAATAAACATTTGAGAGTATAATGTCATTAAGAGACATTTCTATGGCTACACTTTTCCCAGCAGTAAGGATTTTTCAGTCAATGCCAACAATCACACAATTACAAACTGAAATTAACACAACTAAACAAAGCCGGGGTTTTATTTTCCTCCATTCTCAAGTATGTGGCTACACAATAAGCAAGAGACACAAGTGAAATGAAACAAAGTCTTGGTTCTTCAAGTGTTGCTAGGTATACAGTCTAATAGAGGTGAGGTTGAGATCCATAGAAACATAGTTTGCTGGTTACAGTTCAGATTTCTTAAGTCTGTCTCAGCAATTTTTAGGATTGAGTATGTGAGTCAAATACTCCCCCAAAAATGAAGTCAACAGCATTGGGGGGGGGTCACCCCACTACTGCAATGGAATCATGACAGTCCATTTTTTAAAACCTGAACCCACAGTCCATCTGCGTGTCTCTCTCTGCCGTCTTAGAAACAGTCATTCCCTGACAGACAGCAGATCTCTCCCCAAGCACTGAGGCTAAAAATGACATTCTAATGACTGTGGGACATACATACGCATACACATGCACACAAACACACACAGATTCAGCAGTAGAGCTGCAACCAATCACAGAAGCCATTTTTGCAGTGACGTGTTTACTGCTTTTGCAAATCCCAGAATGTTAAGGGTTGGGAGGGAACTCCAGAGATCATCGAGTCCAATTCTCCCCTGCCAAAGCAGGATCACCTAGGGCTGACCACGCAGAAATAGATCCAGGTGGATTTTGAAAGTCTCCAGAGAAGGAAACTCTACAACCTCTCTGGGCAGCCTGTTCCAGTGCTTTGTTACCCTCGCTGTAAAGGAGTTTCTTCTCGTGTTGAGGTGGAACCTCCTGTGTTCTAGCTTGTACCCACTGTCCCTTGTCCTGTCACTGGGCACCACCAAAAAGAGATTAGCACCATCATCTTGACACTCACTCTTCAGATATTTATAGACATTTATAAGATTCTCTCTCAGCCTTCTTTTCTCAAGACTAACCAGTCCCCAGAACTCTCAGTCTTTCTTCATATAAGAGATGTTTAAGTCCAGAAATCATCCTCACAGATCTGCATTAGATTCTCTCCAGCAGATGCCTGTTTCTCCTAAATTGGGGAGCCCAAAGCTGGAAAAATATTCCAAGTGTGGTCTCACGAGGGAAGAGTAAATGGGGAGGAGAACCTCTCTAGCCCTTCAAAGAGATCAATATTTGGTTTTAATACAAAGCTTTTTGTAGGATATCTATTGAAATCTATTGGGGCTAGCAATGTCCAAACGTTATTGTCAGAAAGCTGACTGTGAGTCTGTATGAAACTGCATTCATCATCTCTCCTGCTAAGGGTCACAGCTTGTTCAAAGGCCAAGCAGGGAGGCATCTGATGCAGCAAGCAAGAAGCCTCTGGGTTTTACCAATAAATATTTTCTCCAGATTTAAGAAGAAAGAATAAGACACTGGCTTTGTATTTTCCCCTGTGTACATTGTTTGGACAGAGTAACTTATTTTCGAGATCAAACTCCCATCTCAATCAGCTTTCTGGTAAGAGGACTGAGAAGAATTTACAGTCATTGCTTCTTGTGCTATGTGCAACCATATCTGCAATATTGTCTTCTTAACAACAGTATTGTAGCAAATTTAACTACTAAACTAGAGTTCTACATCATGATGAGAAGGAAAATATAAAGAGAAAAATTCCAAGTGCAAGAGGTAAGTGATTTTGTTGTGAATGTTAAGCTTTCATTTGCCACATTCTCTACTCATACAAACCTTTCAAAATGTTTGGTTTGTGTTTCCTCTGCCATGCCATACAACTATAAATTTCATTCTCATTACAAAGAGGTGAATGAGCTCAGGAATACCACTGACAGACCAATATAAGCTGCACATGAGTACAAAACTGAGCTTCCATGAAGCATTCTATATTACAGTGCCCAAATGAACATATACAGAAAACTGGATAGCAGAATTATTGTGTCTCTGTATGCAATGCTATTTTAATTGTATAGCTGCAGTTTTAACAACGTCTGTGCATTTCCACTTACTAATTTCTTTATTTAAGCACCTTAGGGTTGAAGAAAATAACTGCTAAAGGTACTTATGGATCAGCTACAGAATCATTACATCTCTTCAATAATTCATTTAAATAAATTTTCCTTGAAAGCTTGACATAGATGTAGCTTAAATCAGTGCTTATTATGTGGCCAACTGTCACCTTCATCAAAAAATCTTCTATTATATTATTTTAGGTGATCAAAATAATATGGCTTGCAAAATTAATTTAATGCCTAGCACTATGCCAAATACTAGAAAAATGTACACATGCAGATAAACAAATACTTCTTTTGATGCAGCAGATTCAAAAATTTAATATCTCATCAGAATTTTCACATCTGAGAACTACAAAGGGTATATACATGCGTCTTGGATTTGTGTATGTACTCACACACTAACACAATAAATACTGAAGTATTTTAATGTATGTTTGGATATGCTTAAAAGCTCAGGAGCAAATTAAAATTGACAGTTAAATGGCAGTTCCATCTGTTATTAAGCAAATAAACATGAATTGTAGTTACTAGTGCTTTTACAAAAAATAAAGACATGCCCCCCCACCCCTCAGTTCCATTCTAAATTATGACCCAGATGCTGAAGCACAATGACAACGATTATATACCAAAAGAAACCCCAAACAACCCAGAAAGTTTATTTTAGTTATCTGGGTTTAAAACACTAGAGTAACAGAGTACCTCAGCCAGTAAAACCAACAGAATTAATATTAAATGTTTTTAAAAGACTCATTTCCAATACTGCATGATGCTACAATTCCTTCCTTTTAACTTTCCTACAGATTTTGTATCATTCAATAAAACCCCACATTTACCCCTAGGCCCAAGCATTACAGAACCATAGAATGGTTTAGATTGGAAGGGACCTCAAAGATCATCCAGTTCCAATCCCCTGCCATAGACAGGGTCACCTCCCACTAGAACATCTAGCCTGGCCTTGAACGCCTCCAGGGAGGAAGTAGCCACAACCTCCCTGGGCAACTTGCTCCAGTGTCTCACCACCCTCACAGGAAAGAACTTTCTCCTAACA
Source organism: Psilopogon haemacephalus (assembly GCA_013396835.1). NCBI lineage: Eukaryota > Metazoa > Chordata > Aves > Piciformes > Megalaimidae > Psilopogon > Psilopogon haemacephalus. Next base: position 1,331,460 of record VWZI01010423.1, read on the forward strand.
TCCCATTTAAATCTCCCCTCTGCCAGTTTAAACCCATTCCTCCTTGTCCTGTCATTACAAGACCTTGTGAGTTGTCCCTCCTCAGCCCTCCTGTAGGCTCCCTTCAGATATTGGAAGGCTACCATAAGGTCTCCTCGAAGCCTTCTCATTTAAGGCTGAATTCAGGTGGGTGGAATAAACAACTGGGAGGAAGATATAAGAAAGGATGAGCGTAACAGTAAAACATCAAATATCTGGGTTAAAAAAAAATAAATATGAGAACAAAAATCTTGTCTTTTATATTAAGTACAGTTATTAAGCACAGAATCTAGTTTAAAAAGACTACACAGGCTTTATTCTCAACTCTTCTTGTGAGTACATGTCTAGGCAAACACGTAAGCAACTGCTTTTATGAAAACACCCTTCAAAACTTCAAAGAAGCCATGACATCATTATTTGTATGCTCTTTAAAGCAAATAACTTGTATATGCTCTTTAGAGTAAATAACTTGCATATAAAGACACAAAGCAGTGTTCCTAGCAAGGAAAAGTCACACTATTCAAGGTAAATAATTTTTGCTGCTCTTTTAAGATTCTAGAAAGAGAAAATCTGATCTTCTAGAGATCACTGCCACTAAAAGTTTTGCTGCACCCTGTGTCCCTGTGTTTTTTTTCCGAAGATTTTCATCAAGCTCTAATCAACATACACAAGGCTGTTATTGTCAGTCATACAGCCAGAGAGACTTCAATAATTTATCTATATACACACATAAGAAATTAAAGGCTGTAAAGCAAATGCAACAAACATTCATGTTGCTCAATACAGATGACACAAATAACTTAACAGATTTTTTTTTTTAAGTGCCTGTAAAGAAGTCTTAAAAATACTAACCACAAGTCTAATGTGATTTCCACATTACCCCCTACTTCAGTTGCATATTTTAGTTCATCTTCCAGCAAATTATGCTTTCACCCAGCACTGTTACAGAAAGAATTTCATAGTCAGGCTTTACAAGGCATAGGACCAGAAAAAGTAGAAAAAAGCGTGCACTTCTTCAGTTGCCACCCTGACATACAGGTACAGAATAAGAGCTTGCAGTCCAGAAAACTCTATCCTTGATGCATTTGACATGAAAAACTAGGCTATAAAATGGTGACTAGTTATACAGTGACAACAGATCTAATTATGTGAACTGTGGCACTAAGAGGCCTCTCCATGAACTAACTTGAAATCTGATTCAACAATCTGCAGAACAGTAAAGACAGGAGATAAAAACCATGCAGATATTTGTAAGTGTTATTCCTTCCCTCCTTCTGTTCTCATGCAGGAAATCTCCTCAGTATAGCTTCTTGCTAGACAATAAGGGTACAGGAGCATTTATTGAGAAAGGGCAAACAAATGCTGTACAAGTCAAAATGGAAAGATTGCCCTGCTAAAATGACATTCAGCTGGCTTTAAAAAAAAACAAACCACCAAACCCAAACCCAACAAAACAAACCAGAAAGATATTCTGGTATGTCTAGTGTCTGACTCTTCCCATTCAGTACCAAAGAAAAGCAGTTTTAAAATTCAGGTAGTTGAACACCAAATATTCAAAATTTCCTAATGAAATTTATCAATCTGCAAGTGTTCAATATCTTTGAAAACTCT
>VWZI01010423.1:1333183-1461270 GCA_013396835.1 Psilopogon haemacephalus
AATTCAGCAACTGGTCTCTTGTAAGCTCAACTTCAGATTTCATGACACCTAAAGACAAGTAATTCTGTGGTAAAAAGAGCTTGTAGTCCATCAAAGACTACACCACTGATCACAAGGGTGAAGTCTAGACACAAAGTTGAATCTGCTTTTGTGCTGCATCTGTCTGGTGAAACCCCCACATCTTAGTTTTTGGTGTTAATTATATACTTTTTAACAAACACTCAATTCATTTAAAATACCAAAAAAGAAGGCACATGTGGTAAAGTGATTAGTTCAGACTGACTGCAGACAGAAGGTGGGGTAAAGAGAGGAGTCTAGAGACAGAGGTATAAAATTACAGATAAATACCAAATACACTCAGCAATTTCTTAGCAGAAAAACGTCATAAGGATTTTAAACAGATGATATCTGTATTTGCAGTAGTTAGACTGACAGAACAGATGTATTAAAACCCACTAGAAAAACAACCCAAAAAATCAGGAAGACTTGTCACGGTTTGCTATGGCCACAATTTGTACATCTGCAAAAGGAGCTCAACAACATCTCTCTGAGAAACAAAAATGCATTTTCAGAAAGAAAATGAAACCTATTCATGCTGTAAATAAGTGAAGGAGCTGTTAAGAGTTACTTCATAATTACCTGCATTCTGAAAGCAAGTAAAGAAATGTATATAAAAATAGTAAATGGCTATTTAAAAATTATTCTATTCATTGCCTTCAAATTCTAGTTTCGATAACTGGCATGATGATGTGATAAAGACAATATTACTGCTATAAGGTCTGGGATAATTTCAAAATTGTAGGTTGTCTAAAATAGCTGCAAATTTGATGTCGACTCATTCTGCTGTTTATCCTTTAGTGTGGACTTAATAATCTTCAGGATCTTAGCATATCAACATCTTTCAGAAGGAATTATTTACAGCTACAAATTATTTACAGTGTCTGGAATTTCCTCGATTCTCCAAGTAACAGTATTTAGACACAAGCTTTCCAGAAAATATTTCTTCCCTGTCCACTATTTCCATTAAAAAAAAAAAAAAAAACCCATAAGAAAATAGAGCCAATTTTCAAGCAGAAGACTTCAGGGGTGGAGAGATGCTTGCTTGCATGAGAAATACAGAGAGATGATGATAAACAGCTGACTGCCCACAAAAGCTTTTATGGATATTTGTCATGATGCCCAGAATAAGAACAAGGTCACAACAGAAGACTAGAACCTGGGAAACAAATTGCTGTTTGTAAAATTGCACAAAAAACCAAGAGCAGCCTCTCTGAAACATACTGGACAAAATTACAATGAGAAAGCAGACTATGGGAACTTTCATTCAGACACTCAAATACTGCTGTACTAAGATTAACATGGATACACAGCATGATTAAGAGAAGACAATATCTGAGCCCACTTTGCTCCCAGCTATGCTATTTCACCCTGAAGCAGCCTGTCTGAATGTCCAAGGAGATAGACTTTGATAAGAGACAAAAGTCAGGCCAGATGAAAAAAAAAAACCCACACTACAGTCACTGCTGAATCTCCCCAGATTCTTAAAAAACAAATTCAGAGGGGGTTTAGAAGTTGCTGAAATTATCAATTGCTGGCTTTGCAAAGCAACAGGGAAGAAGGAAGGCTCCGTGAATCTAGCTGTTCTAAAGTACATATATAATAATACACCACTCGGTTTGGGCAGTCTCTCAATATTTGGACAGTATCTTCAGACATTCAGCAGTTGTCTGTAAGAGTTGGTCAACTAAGATTTGAATTTATACCTGAATGACTGATTTCCTTCCAACCTTGCCATTCATTTTAAACTGCACTGATTTTACTTTTGGTCCTCTACTTATTTTAACAACAGCATGCAATAGTGCATTTAAATATGCTGAAAAATCAATACCCCTAAAAGCAGCAGAGGCTGGGACAGTCTTAATGGTAAGGTGTGATTTAATGGACAAAAGAGAAATAGTGCAGAATTTCTACTTGGTATAACTGTGGCTCTCCACCTTGGCAGCCCAAGATTATATTGGAAAGCTCAGATGTTTCCATTATGAATTATGACACAATCTCAAGTACAGAGAAGAAGCTACTTACAACCAGTATTAGACTTCTATCTCAGAATACAAACAAGAACAAACCCAACTACTTCCCAAGCCAGAAAGGCAAGGGGTTTCAGCCTAGCTCTAAATTTCCTTGCTTTCCTTACTCATCTAGATTTTGGATTGCAATTCCCTTCTAAAGCAGCAGTAACAGAGAAAGATTAATATAAATTTTGATGAACATCATAATCACTTTGAAAAACAGAAGAGTACAAAAATATAGCGTGGTCAGTGACAGCAATCAACAAATTTGGAAAACACATTACAAGTCTACAGATTTTTTTTTACTGGGCATATATTCACATTGCAATTACAGAATATGACATTCAGATCTCAGGTTTCTTTAACTAAAATTCCAATTGTTTGCTTTTATCAGCAAAAGTAAATTTCAGGGGATTAAGTTTCAAAACTTTGAGATAATTAAAGTGCTCTTGCTCTTTCTACAACTACAAACACCACCTTTCAGAAATATAACTTCTGCTGAATCTTGAAAGTTGAGACCACTTGAAAAACAGCTCACACTTCAATATAATGACAGCACAGTTAAAAGACTTTCTGATAGAAGAATAAATTGGTTTCTGGATTAAATTTACTAAGCAGCAACATCTAAGGCTGCTGTATTTAGTTGCAAACATACTGAGATGAGCAACTCATCCAGGAACTGGTCTGGCAAATGAATGGTGCCTCCAGAACCCTTTATTAGATCCTAAGTCTACAGACTGGGTCACTGGTCCCTAGTTCCCACAGCCTGTGCACAACTTGCACTGGATCACCTTAAAAATTAATCAGTGCTTCATCATTCCCTCTTTACTGTTGCTCTGTAGTTTACAAAGAAATCCTCAATAAATACATGTACACATATTGTATCTGCAGATCAGCTACTGACACTTTGCACAGGAGTTATTTGGTTTCGTGGGTTTTTTTAATACTGGAATTTATTGAAATTTAAGCACAAAAGAGAAAAAAATGTCACACAAGGAATTTCTAAAGAAAGTATAAAACGTAACTGTTGTAGTTCAGGCTTTCAGGCTAATGGATTTGTGTTTCTGGCTTTATATTCTATACATTTTGCTGTTGGTGTTCATAATAAACCAGAAGTGTCGTTAACTGGCTGGGAAGAGTGGCTCTAACAAACCAGGTGTTGCATATGAAAAGAACATCAATACTAATATTTAAAGCTTGTTTCTAGGGTTTCTGCCTGAATACAGAGTCTTCAAAGGAAAAAAAAGTCACATGTCTAACTTCAGAGTCTCAGAGGTCTACAATGCCCCATTCCTTAAAAAAAAGTTTCAACACAAAAAAGTAATTGCTTTGGAGAACTCTAGCTTCTCTGTAAAGCTTTCTGTGCTCAGCAGGATGTAAATAAATCCCCCCCCCCCATTCAGAAGGAGATGCCCCTGCAATCATTCCTGGCTCTCTAGTGGGAGGAAAGGCATTTGCTTTTTTTTCTGGGAGATCAAAGTCCTAGAGTTTTGTCTGCCTGATCAAAAAAAGAAAGATTCAGGAATCGCTTTGTATCTTTGGGGTTACAAAACCAAAAAAGATGATGTAGTTCATTCTTATCCTTTTTCCCTTCATTTTTCACTTGCTGTACTTAATTTATATTTGCTTGGATGTTTGAACTCAAGTTTCTAAGTACTTAACTGATAATAATTTAATTAATTGACATGTGGCTTTACTTCTTCAGCAGTCCAGCCTAACTATGGTTTAACAGAGTTTCACATGAAGACATTATCAGTGTAGCTGTTATGTCTTAGAGACAAAAGTGCCATTTTGAATCTACTGATTAAGACACTGCATATTTCATGCAGGAAGCCTCCAGATGACTTTATGGCCCTAGCAATAGAGAAAGGAGATGGAAGGGGTTCTACTTCAGTTTTATTTTTCCTTTTTGGTAAAGGGAAGATGGAAATAATCCCTTTTTGGCTATTAAAGTAGTTCAAACACATATTTAATTTTAGCTATTCTGGCTCTGGGTTCTGGAGCTGTCTGCAACAATGTTAAGCCCTGGCAAAGTTTGTGCCAAGATCTTTATGGGAATATCTATATGGGAAGGTAATAGCTGGCTGCTGCCATGAGAGGAGTGACTACAAATGAACGCACTACACTCTGAAGCGCAAAAGAAAAAAAATAACACTAATTTTGCAGATGTTCAAATATCCAAAACACTTCCCTTGTATAGCTCCCTTATCCTGCTGCCACATGGTACATAGAATTTTCCACCTTAATATTTGGAGAACTGCTTTATTAAAAGGAACTCCGTGATAATGTGGTAGTTTCTTAATAAGCAGGATAAATAAAGTTTATTATTATTTAAAACTAAGCCATCAAGCCACTTATTTCCTCCTTGTAAAGTTCCCTACAAAAAAAGGCCTGTGGAAAAAGACGTATGTCATAGATTATGGGATATGCAAGGACCAGCTGGTTTACATTTGGATATTAAGTAAATTCACTCTTTTCTCTGTGCAAGAGCTGAATGATTTAATAAATTCCCACATGCCCAACATGTGCCAGCTATACTAGGTTATCAAAAAACCAGCTGCTGTTAGGATAATAGCTGCCAATGCTAAAACTACTGAAGAGAATAATGAATCAGCTTCGAGTCAGCTAAGACAAACTGACACAGTTCCCACTTAAGATACATGGGAATACAATACACCTGTTAATTAAAAACTAACACTGACCTATAGCCACTGAAAATTAAGTGCTAAGGAGTCGTAAGCATTGTTGAGAATGGAAAATTAATGTCCAATCAACTCGTATGAAGACAAGCAGCTCTGCTCCCATCAGCTGTCCCAGATGCACAGGGACGTCTTAAAAATTAAGCACACAGCTTGCAAAACACATTTTATTGTGCTGCAGTTTGCTTTTCGTTCTCATATATAATTCCTGTGCAGCTCTTACATGAAATGTTTCACATAGCTACAATGATGGATTTTTCAATGATCATGAAAAAATGATTAGGAAAATGATAATTAAAATTGGACTCTTTTATGTCCAACTATTTTAATGCCATTTAAGAGTCAAGGGTAGAACTCAATCACCCTTAATTCACTAATATGAGCATACAAACAACAACAAAGCAGGTAAAGAGAGACAGTGGGGAAATAAGGTGATAGAAATAGTTCTCCAGACTCTTATTTTTAGGACAACTGGTGCAGAAATAGTCATCAAAATATGTCACTATTAATTTTAAATGCTAAGAACAGACTTCATCAGATATGAAATTATCACTTGTAGTTACGAAAGCTTCGCAGATGAATGTAACCTTCATCTTTAGGTCAGCATAAATAAACACATCACAATACACTCATTTGTTTCTCACAATTACCTCTGCTGCTACAAGAGATAATTTTGAAATGATCCTGGAAATAATCAGTCTTGTAAATGAGATTAGAGTATTACTACATTGATGTAAATGTATATCAGCTATAGGACATAAGATGTTTATTAAACAAGAAAACCCAAACCAACCCATTCACATTTGCTAGAGCTGGATCATCTCCAGTGTACAGAGTATACAACGCTCAAAAGCCACATTAAAGATGACTTCAATAACTTCAACTTCAAGCAGCCTATATATAGTAGTTTAAGCATAAAAAAATTATTTAGGAACGTATTATTTGAAAAAGATTACAAATATATTGACAAATTAAAAACATGTCGCACAGAGATTTAACATGCTTATAAAACCTCAAGCAAAGGGGCAAACCACATCAAGGGGGCTACAGAAAATTCAAAGCCTTTGAAAGCTTAAAGAAACTCATTCTTTTCCATACCTTAATTATGAAATTGAAAGTAATTGTGTTTTCAGCCACATGTTCTTGACACTGCAAAAAGCCAACACTGTTATTTTTTGAAATATTAGCAGACTTACTTTTCTTTAAGGAAATCCACTACTTGTTTGAAGTCTGCTACACAATATTCTCTTTTCATGTCCATGAGCACGCTGTCAGAAGCTGACTGGACTGGTATGTGCAGAAAGGCATAGACTCTGGGATGATTGAGAATCTTCGCCATTTCCTAAGAGTTATTAGAAAAGGAAAAACACTTTACATCACTATGAAAGCAATTAAACATGAAACATCTTTAAATTAATGTACGTGTAAATATCAGCATTACTACTTCAGAAATCCTAGTTTGAAACAATGGATACAAGTGAATTATTTTGAAGAAGTCTGTTTTCAAACAAAATAAAAGGTATGCTAAGGGACTGGATTTCCTTGGAGCTAGGGATGACATTCCCCTACATAGTACTCATCCAATTAAGAGAAAATTTTAGAGGTGAAGTATTGCAAAAGTCAGTGCTTTCAGACAGGGGCTGTTTTCAGTTTCAGAAGATGGCAAGGGTCAACTGCTTCCATGTCAGAGTCAAATAAGTTTTCAGATACCAATATGAGAAAGTCACTAATTGGAGTATCCTTAAGTTTTGACATTTGCTAATTAAGGTACATCTGGCCATTGGCAAACGTCCTCCCACACTAGGCTGAAATACATCACCTGCATTACTTCAGAGACAAAACTCCAGCAATGTAAAGTGTTTTGCTATAAAATGGATACAGTTAATTGAGGGCAACTAAAAACACAGTAAATGCTTGAACATAGAGACAGGACATAATACATTTTCCACAAACAGGAAAGAAAACAAAGTAAAGCTAACAGTAAAATTCAAATAAACCACCAAAACAAACCACTGAGTGAAGCTTGTCAGGGTGATGGAACGTAAGATGGAGAACAGTATATGATGGTCAGATTTTTCATTTCCACAAGGCTGGCCTAGATTCTTCAAAGAATCAGAATCATTACGTTTGGAAAAAGACCTTCAAGGTCATCAAGTCCAATTGTCAACCCAATACTTCCAAGGCCACTGAAGTCCTCAAGTGTCAGGTCTACACATTTTTTAACACCCCCAGGTATGATGACTCCACCACTTCCCTGGGCAGCCTATTCCAATGTCTGATCACTTTTTCGATAAAGAAACTTTTCCTAATATCCAACCTAAATCTACCCTGTCACAACCTAAGCCCATTTCCTCTTGTTCTAATGCTAGTTACTTGTGAGAAGGCACCAATCCCCACCTCACCACAAACTCCTTTCACAGCACTGTAGAAAGCATTGAGGTTTCCCCTCAGCCTTCTCTTCTTCACATCAAACTATCCCAACTCCCTCGACTGCTCCTCATAAGATATTCTCCATATCCCTCACCTTCCATCTCAAAAGGAGATAAATGCTCTTGTATGTTTTGACTTTCAGGTGCCCAGATTTTAAAAGGAGTGGCTTTTAGACAGGAATACATAAGTGTGTTCTCAGCATACACCTTTTATCTGACAAACATATGCACGCAATAACTCAACTCCCTCAAATCACTTCTGAAAGCAGTTTTGAAAGTTTCTGTCTAAGACCTGATTACATAAATGTCTAAGAGAAGTCTTTACATTATTCAGTGGAACATCTATCTCAGGTACATGAGCTAAATGTTACAGTAGTAACTATACTGCTAATGGAGGACACAGAATTGGATGCACAGAAAAGGCTGTGTGCAGTGAACCTGGCTCTCAGTGGAAGCTGGAGCTAGCAGGCTTCATGAATAAAAGAGTAGAGCAAAGGCTACCATGCATCCATAAAAATGTTGTCTATGTCAAATGGAACCATTTGCCTATGCCCTTAATTTCAGACACCTAGCTAAAATATATTTTCAAAACTAAACAGCACTGATCAATTTCTGTAAAACAAAGTAGCAAAATTAGGAAAGCTTGCTTTCTTTTTTTAAGCTTTACAGAATACTGTTGATGTAGTTCATATCAAGCACTGTAGTAGTGATCCAGCCTAAATTATTTTATTATTCTATTTTCTTTTTCTTATCGGTAATAAAATGTTCCTAAAAGGTCAGAGCCTAAGCTATTATATTGCTTATCTCTTTGTTCAAAGCACTTCATTCAATCTTCAAAACCAGATTTATGATATGAGAAACCAATAAAAGTCAAGTTTCATAACATGCTTCTGAATCTGCCAAGTTCTTAAAAATAACTCGCCCTACAACATAGAAAAAAAATTATTCTCACTCCTCTCAAGTTTGGCATCTTCTAAACAGCCTCTGCAATATGTGAACACTTTCTGAATTCTTTTTGAAGGTAATAAACTATTTATTAGAATTTCTAGCTACAAAAGTGTGATTTTTTATTCCAGCTATTGTAAAGCTGAGAATCATTTGATGTGGAAAAAAAGACCAACCACACATTTCTATCCCAAACACACAGTGGGAATACCATGTTTAAAAAATTAAGTTTTTCTTCTTCCCCCCTTTGCACATGTACTAAACAACACTTACTTTTTAAGGGTTGCTTTGTAATCTTAAAATAGGGATGAATTCTTTCCATGACAGTAGCTACTTTCAAATTGTCTATGAATCTAGGCACACATTGCAGGCCAAAAAGAAATAATAATAACAATAACAACAACAATAACTACCTTGAATTTACCTGATAAAAGACACCATACATAGTAAACAATGAGAAACTACTTTGGTTTACAAAGAGGCTTTGTTTTTTAAAGTCACAAGTAAGGAAATTCTCTAATTATGTGAAAATGTTGGTTTCACCTGTTCTCCTCTCCCCTTTGCCTTAAAATGAAAATTTTGCTGCAAAGTGTAGAATGTGAAACCCAAAAAAACCCCAGTCAACTCCAAACCCAGTGGCTGCTCATCTCATGGTAACATGCAGAATCCTGCTGGTCCTTCATCAGGAACGTGGCCAAGAGGGAACTTTTAGTCACTCTTTCTGTCAGAAGAACTAAACTGACAGCATCCAACAGCCAGAGTTAAACAAGACTCTCATCAGAACTGCTTCTTCTGGTTATTCCCCATTTAATGGAAGAAATCATATGGCCTTTGCAATACTGTTAGTATCTTTCGGGACTAAGAACATGACTGCTGTCATTTCAAGTAATTTCACTTGGTTCTGTACTAATAGGACACAAAATGCCTGTCATTAATTACCTGAACTTTTCAACTGTCACTCCAAGTCCCTCTATGCAGTAAGAGCCATGAATGTAAGCTCAGAAACATTACTGACAATTCCACTGCATCATTTTGTACTAGAAAGACACAGCATCTGTCCCTCAGCAGCAAAGAACTTACTTTCTTTAGAAAGTAAATTGCTTATCATACTCATTGAAAATGCACACACAACACACACATTATTAGTCTGGAAACCCTAATACAGCCCAGTTGCCCTTACCAGCGTTTTCAGGCATGCTTTGGACATTCAAAGATCCTAATGGAGTAGAGGAAGCTGCAAACAACTCTTTCTGCTGTGAAGTCATTGCTACAGAAAATATGCTGTGCTTTAGGCACTGACATCCTACTGAGTAGATGAATCTGAATTAAAGGCCCTACTGACAAAGTGATCACTTGTCAAGTACTTAAGGATTGTATTCATGCATTTTGGTGAACTTGGCAGAACGTGAATTACCAAACAAGACAAACACCAGATATCTCACTGCCATTACGTCAACTCCATGATGTCCAATGATAGGACAAGGGGCAACGGGTGCAAGCTGAAACACAGGAGGTTTTGCACAAACATAAGGAAAAAACTTTTTCACCGTGAGGGTGACAGAGCGCTGGAATAGGCTGCCAGAGAGCTTGTGGAGTCTCCTTTTCCAGAGACATTCAAAACCCTCCTGAATGCATTCCTTTGTGACCTGCTCTAGGTGGTCCTGCTCTGGCAGCGGGGTTGGACTATATGATCTTCTGAGGTCCCTTCCAACCCCTAACACTCTGTGATTCTGTTAAATGGATGCAAGCCGTGCCAGGGGAAGATTAGTTTGGCTACTAGGAAATATTTCTTCACTAAAAGGGTTATGAAATATTGGAATGGTCTGCCTAGGGCAGTGCTGGAGTCATCGTGCCTGGAAGTATTCAAATGGCAAGCAGACTTGGTGCTTAGGGACGTGGTATTGCAGTGACCTTGCAGTGCTGGGTCAAAAGTTGTACTAGATGACCTTGAAGTTCTCTTCCAGCCAAAGATATTCTGTAATTCTTTGTCTTTCATGTATTAAGTACAACCAATGTTTTTAAATTCACCTTTTATAACCAGAAACTTGGAGTGAGCAGTTCAGCAGGAAACAGAATCATGAACTCAACAGAAGTTTTGCATGATTACATCAGAAATCTGGGCAAATCTTGTCTTCCAAACTGTGCAAATGTTCAAAAATAAAAATAAGGTTATAACCCAGAGCTTTAAGGTAAGATTGTTCCACTCTCACCTGATATCCATCTTACCCCTATAACTACACTGATGCACTTTACCACATAGGTTTGATGAAATTACAGTTAGGCACTGAGCAGGCATAGTCAATGCTGACAGATATTCCCACACCACAGACTGCACACAGAATACCAGATTTCATCACTTAATAAAACTCTTTAGTTAATATCCCAGAGACAACATGAAGGACAACATGGGCTAATGCACAACTATACTTTACAGTGTCTCAACCTTCTAAGCTTAACATCTGTTTCCTGATGTTTTTTTTGTAAATATACGTATATATAGTTTGGGGGTTTTTTTAACCTAGTGCTTTGCATTACTAGATGTAATTACATGTTTCAGTTAGAAGGCAAAAATGCAATATAGAATTTTATTTCCACCTGGAAACAATAAATTAACAACTTTTAGAAATTACATGACTGTGAACAAAAATTTCTGTCTTTAATCATGACTGAAACAACTGATTGCCTTTTTCCCCCATCTCCTGGAATCTAATAATACGTCCATGAATGAAGGGAAGCACTACAAGAAAATGACATTGCAAGTAGGAACGAAAAGGTCAAAGCTCAATTTGTCTTAAGCTCAATTTGTTTGACTTTACAAAAAATAAGCCATCTATGTTCAGAATCTAACAAGACACCTGAAAAATCTTTTAGGATACTGATCATATAGGAAATATTCTTTTCTAGTTCTTAGCAGCTGGAGTACATCAGAACGCACGGCACGTTGCCAGAAAGATTTTTATCTAGTCAGTATACTTTCCCCTAGCAATTACAGCACACAAATGTAACCACCTAACCAGAAAATCACTCCTTCTGTTTGTAATGACACCACGAGCAACCAAAGAGAATTACACAGACAATAAACATCAGTATCTCTGCATCTTTATGTCAGTACCAGCAAGCTGTTTAGGCTAGGGAAAAGAATCCCTGTCTAAAGTAGGCAGAAGCCCAGTGTTTGAATTATGCCCCATGTCTAAGTCATGATAATTTGACTAACTTGCTTCCTAGCAAGAGGATTTTGTACTCTGCCAGGAGTAAAGTCCAAAGAAACCCTCATCCATATGGAAACATGACAAGATGGCATTCCCGCAAAACCTCCTCTTCCCCTTGTGGCACATGTTAGTTTGGGATATAGCACAAGGGGCGTGGACTGAATGCTGCATTTCAGAAGCCCAGCAGTGCCACCACCAGCATGGTCTGGATGAAAACCAAGTGGCTGAGGTCCATGTTAGAAAGTCCTCTGCTGCAGTGCTGTTCAGGAACAGATGTGGCCTAGCAATGCAGGCATGGCAATGACGACACAGTATGATTGAGCCTGGAAAGCACGTAACAGTTTTGTTAAAACTAATGAAGAGGGAACCTTTCCCCAGATTCCCACCCCCCATGATTAATGGGGTTGTAAAAATCTCCAAACATGTAGGACATATAATTGCAAACCTCCCCAAGGACACCAGTTGGAAGGCAATGCCTCTCCCTCAGCTGTATATGAAAGATGATATGTAATGAAGCCATATGATGAGCAAGCTTAGTGGCAACCCCTATCCCATGTAATACGACATGACTTATGCTCAGGTCTTTATCCTCTAATTATGATATAGGGAGGTCACACTGGAGCAGTTAGAAGCCCCCACAATTCTGACCAATGTAATCTGAACCTTAAAATCAAATCTTTGGGTTGCCAGATGGAGGGCACAAATCTGTTTTGTCACATGGGAAAAATGCCTTCCACCTTACCAAACGAGAAACTGGTATTAGCTCAGGCCACCCTTAGAAGTGGATATAAACCAGAATGCAAGCTGTGATCTGCTGATAGGAAAACTATCTGTGAGAGCCATATGCTCAGCCCTAGCTGTTCCCAGCTGTTCTCCTAGGTGTAGAAGCTCTCCACGGCTCCCAGCCTCAGAAAACAGACAACCCAAGCTAGCTCAGCAAGTTTTTTTTTTTCTCCCTTGTGGCTACATATTAAACCTAATCACTTTCAAAACAAACCAAGCCATACCAAAAACATCTACATGCCTTCAAAAATTTTTATTAGAAGTGAGGACAGTCTAGCAGAAGTCCTTGCTAGAAAAGTGACATTTGGGTACACTACTACAATTCAAATACTACAGTTGAAAGTTGTGGTCAATACTTCCTGCATCGCTTCCCCTGACTCAGTGCATAAAGAAGAACACACAGAGCACCAAACACCCACTACCCGAGTTTTGCTTTCAAATACAGAATTATCAAGACCTCTCCTATTCAGTTAAGAACTGCTGATCCAGGAATACATTCAGCACTAATGGTATCACACGGATTTCCTCAAGGTATCCTGCACCTTCAGTTCCCACACAGGCTGATGGAAGTTGTGCAGCTGGAAATGTGCAGCAAATGGTTCAGCACTTTCAAAGATGAGAACTCTTACTGCTGCTGTTGCAGCCATCATTGAAACCCTAAAGACACTTAGTCAAGTTTCATTGTACAGTTTCAATAAGCAGATTCACTTTAAGGTAAAAGGTACATTAAATTAATAACTAGAGCGATGTTTTAATGACTTTAAACCAGTCAGCGAATAACTAACAGTAATTCCTTGTGAAATGATTACTTCTGATATGGAATAAAATATGTTTATTTTGTCCATGGTACTTTCTAACTTCTCATCACTAAGCACTCCTCAAAGGAATTTTTTCTTTTCCCCAGAAGTAAATTAATGTTCCTCTTTGTAGTATGTATTAGAACCACATATTTGGAAGTTCCCTAAAAAGGTGATTTATCACAGCAGCAAACTGTAACTTTAAATGATGTTCTCAATCATACTTTATCCTAATCAAAACTTGAAAAATAATTAAAGCATAGAGAAGCACACACATACAGTAGGTGAGTAGGACTGTCACAGCACCTTTGTCTTCAGAAACCTGAATGAGAAATAGATTGCTAGTTTCATCCATAGTATGCAGTTGTTCATCACCTCAAAAGTAGGAATCCAGTATGATATAAAAGAATTGACAGTTTCTCCCTAGAGGGAAGCCACAGAATATACAGCACACCTCACCAGGGTTCAGTGGCACCAAGACAAAGCAGTGCCAGAAGCCTCTGTATTGTTGTTTCCCTCTTTTTCAAACAGTAAGTACAATACTTAAAACAGCATCTTCTTTATAGCAAGTTGCAGTGGAAGGAAAATAGCGGCAGGTTTTAATACAAACCTAAACCTTTAGGCAATTTCTATCACTTTCTTTCGTAGTTATTCAAGCTACTGAGCTGCATTTCATGGCAGACTCAAACAGAAATATTCAAAACCATAACGACAAGATTGGTATCACAAAATTTACATTCTTTAGCAGCCCCTCCACATTTCACATCACTAAACTAATTGAATTCCAAGACTGGGCAGAACTTTAATGTCTTTGCCTCAATTCACAATGGTATAGAAACCCAAACCCAGTATCACTGTGCAGTTTTATTAGTTTCTGGAACACCTTTGCGATGGGTTAGAGCTCAAGCTGCCACAAGCTTTTATTTTCTTTTTCTCATTTTTAAAGAACAATCACCTCAAAACAAAATCCAACTTTTAACTTTTTAAACAAAGGCCAAAGCCCAATGAAACAAGCAGTTTTACTGAAGAGTAAGTAGATGATGTTGCAGAGCACAGTCAATGTGACACCTCATCTATCAAATCAGACAAAAGGGTTTGAATCTAAAGCTAAATAGAAGCTTTAGGAGCAGCATGTGAAGCAGTGGATATAACTTTTCTTTTTATAGCTAACCAGAAAAAAGAGATCTTACTTATTTCTAAATCAGAAACATTAAAAGATGGCACAGTTCATTATGTAAGCTATAAATTTGAAAATAGCAGCTACCCCAATGCCTTGAAGTGCATGGTAACTGCTAAAAATCTCGCTTCATTTAGCAAAAATGCAGTTTCCCATATATGCACTACTTGTTCCTTCAACAAGCTTCTCAATTGATGGTGATTTTTCTTTTCTGCTAGTAATCCGCCAAAGAAGTAAGCCACAGCTCCAAAGGTCTGCTGGGGATGAGACAGAATTATAAGTAATTGACAGGCAACCTGACACTCAGTACAAGACTGAGGATGGATCTGTCTGCATTTAAATACTCTTATCCTTTTGATATCTAGCGAGCAACAGGAACATTCATACAAGCAAATCCTAATTAAGGTACAGTTAAGATGCACAGATTTAACTGGTCAAGTAATGCGCTACTTAATGTCAACCGGTTTTTGCAGCACCTGTTTTTATGCACAGATTATAAAATACAGCAGAGTACTAAATACATGCATAAAGTATTCTGGTTTGATGAAGAACAGAATCTTACATAAATGAAAGCATTCTTTTTCTTCATGTTTCTCAAAGTATTTTTTCTACTATTACCAAGAACAGGAATGTCATTCTCAGCACCGCAAATATTCCCTTCTGCATTATCTGGAAGCAAACCTTCATGTTTCATCAAAGTTCCTAATTTAGTAACATTGTTAAGGTTTCTGAGAACAGCCAAGGTTCACAAATACAACATAAAACCTTCAAGAAGTGTAAGATGGGTTCTTATTTTGACATTTTTAAGCCAAACCACGTTCCACCAGTTGACATCAAAAACATCACCATAGATATTAGACCTTGTTCATTCCTATATCTTAATACTTTCTATTAGAGAAAGTGGTTGACATAACATATCTCAATGCACAGCAAAGACTCATCCCTTTCCTAACCCCATAATATCCAAATAGACATCCACTCTGGGATGAATTCACCAATGATAAAGGCCCCATGACACCATGTATTAATTTTGATGAAGCATGTTGTATTTGGAAACCCCAAAGACAAAGAACACTTCAGGAGGAAGAAGAGAGAAAGAGATTATTTCAGTAATAAAGAAAACTGAAAGCAGGAATACACGAGGGCATGGAAACACACACATACGGCCTCAATAGGGCAAATAAGCATTTAACATAACACCAATGGAAACAGTAAGCATCCCTTCCCACCTCATTTCCCCTCCCCCCCCCCTATTTTTTAGACTCTCCTTGCTACCACCTCTTAGTATCAGATTTTTTTCAGTTTTAGTGCTAGGAAGACAAGCACAGTTTGCATAGAGACAAATATGTAATTACAGCAAGGGTAAGTTGCATGGTCCACTGACAACAAAACACTACAAAACTCACAGTGATAAGAGGTCAGGAGCTTAACTATTCATTTATTCAGATGTATGCCTCAGTTTTCATTTTTTCTGGTCAAATCAACAGATTTTAATTGGTGCTTTCAAATGCAGCAGTCTATGAAAAGGACAAAAATAATACTGGAAATAAAGGAAATACATGCCCTAAAGGCCCTTTAATTCCTGAAATTATGCTGCCCTTTTATTTGCCATTGAAGAATGTGTGCATATTACTCCTTTTCAAATCAGCTTGCACTCTAGCTTATTCAAAACCTGAGCTTCAAAACAGCTATTCAAAACACAATACCCGAAAACGCTCGGTGCACTCAGGAGGAGAAAAAAGAACAATATGGGAAAAAGCAAAAGTGAATTAGTTATTTTACCGTAATGTATATCTATGTGCTGTGTCAGGACACATTTCGAGGAAGCTATGTGTAGGGTATTGGCTTCAATGAGGTTAAGGAACATAAACACTGAGCTGAGACAAAAAACCAACGCAAAAGAGCAAAGAAACACTACTGCGACTCGCAGTACAGTACTCTTGGCACTCCTTATGCATTTAAAGACACTGCCGCCATGCAGACTCCATCTCAATGGTTGGTGCATCACTCAAATGTCCTGAATTAATAACGGAGATAAAGCCCACAGATGGCATATGGTATGGTTTGAGACAGACTCATTTTGACAGGTGACAAAGATGACTACTCATCTAGTCATGTGAAATTAAGCACTTACGGGAATGGCAGGTGTGAACTGCCTCCTTTATACAGATTTGGAAGCATCCCATCACTCACAAAGTGCTGTACTAAAATCTCAGACAACTCTGGAAGGACAGCTACTGTTCAATCTGCAAGAGATGTAAGCTAAGGCTGAGATATGAGCCCCTGCCCTTTTACAGTCTGGATGATCTGCATTCCCTTCAGACTTGGACAAACCCCAGACAAGGAACGAGAAAGTGAGGTAAAAAAATACAAACCCAAACACAAAACTGAAATGTATTAAAGGCAAAAATTAGTCTCTCACACTAAGCTTCTAACATTAGCTGATTTCAGCCTACTATACATCTGGCCTCATTTTTGACTTTTTGCACTAACTCCTGTTCACCATTTCTCTTCTGCACCGTTTTAATGGACTCTTCTCAACCATCCCTTCTCATCGGTTACTGAGAGAGTATGCAAGACTCAATAGACTCAGCAAATAACTACACAGTATGATTGCCTGGAGGTTCCTTCTGAAGCAGGATGTACAGCTTATGTCACTTTTGGTACATGTTGATACTAGAGGACGATCACATCTTTCCTATCTGTCTGTGTGATTCCAACAGTAGCTCTGTGCAAATACAGATGGGTAAGAGCACACAAGGTAACTGTACACATGTGCATACATTGCTGACTTTGCTAAGACTATAAAATGGATCCTAAAATTGACCTTCTCCTTCTCCTTTAATATTTTGTAAAATAAAAAAAAAAAAAACCAAACATTGAGTTAAAGCATTTTTTCCCTGGCCAAAGTTCATGTCCACTCACAAAAATTTTCTCCCTACTTTTCCTCATGCCATGTGGCATCAGCATATTAAGAGAGGACTGATGCTGGACAAAAGCATGTGTCTCAAATATCTTATTTTGAAACTAAACTTCAAATAAGCAGGCTGCAGGCTTCGTAATGTACACAAATAGACTGAGACAGCACTTTGGAAAACACTGTACTATCTCTGTTGGTTTCTCTGACAGGAAAATTGAGAATGTGTTCTCAGCTAACCAGCAAACTTATTTCTCAATCTTAGTACTATAATTAAGAGAAACAATGCTGGAGTCTCAGGTCCTTCAGTTCTTTTAAGGACAACCAACAGCCCTCTCTATAACACCAATGAACCTCACACAGATGCCCTACTAGCATTGGCTGTGTTCACATTAATGAGCTGGTTTTGAAAGCAGCAGTGAAATTGTGAAGTGCAATTTCCCCCACTTCCTTACAAATCTTGGGTTTGGTTTAGCCTGCAAGGTAACTTTGGAATGAGCAAATCAAATGAATTTCCAAGGAAATCAGAGTAGTGGCCATTCTCCAGGTTCACAGTGAAGGTGCTCCAAGCCCTTGGTGGAATAGCTTTGGAGGTTACAAGAGTAAGACAGTCATAAACTGGGTGAATCTTTTTTACCTGCAAGTAAACTGCAATAAATATGGCAAAACCTGTAAATGAATAAAAATAACTGCTTTTAGGTTGATTCTCTGGGGAAGGTCAGTCCAGATCTTAAAATTAATTTATGCTTTTACATGACTGCTGTATCAGGTGTGCCCATTACTAAACCCATGTCTAGCGGTTATATGTATACAGTTGTGTTCAAATGCTGAAAAATTCTGACTTTTAAAAGACATCCATGGCTGGAACAAGTGTTTCCTTTTCACTGGATATAAAATGTGGCACTCAAGGAATACTTTCTTCCCACGTAAAGTTTTCTTTTGCAGAAAGCCAAACATCCTATCTAGCAACACGAAATACAGGAAAATAAATTAATAAAAAACAGTCGCTTTATAAACAATTAATGGAAGATGTTTGCAACTGACAACGCAGCTTCACAGCTTTCTCAAGAGATAACTACATCTGGATTTTATCCTAATCCACTAATATGAAGGTTAATAAGCCTCTCGTGTAATATATTTTGTTTTTTAAATAAATAATAATTTTACCCCTTCCTCAACTGGAAAGTTAAAAGCACATTCACCATAAGAAGTTTGTTTTGTTTGGTGGAAACATATACAGGAGACTGGCAATGTTCCCTCCTGATCTTTCAGATATAGGTCTAGTAAGTTTGGAAAAGAGGCTGAAGCATAAATGCAGAAGGCAAAACATTTTTCTTTCACACATTTAGTCTGAGAAACCATCAATTTCTCCAAATGATAAACTCAGAAATTCTTGGTTATATGCATTACACAGAATTACAAAGAAATGTGGTTAAAAATAATCCTTAGAAAACATCATACACTGGAAACTCCTGTGTGAAACGCTGCAAAGATGAAGCAACAGCAGATGTTGCTATTGTACAAAAAGGCTAGTGTACACACAATGCATGTGCTGCACAGAAACATTAAGACACACATTTTTAATAGGCTTTCATTAATTCCTCCTGCCATCACATTTAAAACTCCATTTTAAAGAGATTAAAGGACTTTTCCTGAATATGAGTCAGGTCAAACAGAGTCCTACCTACAGCACTTTCTAGAGCCTTTAGAAAATCAAAATCATTTTCAGATATGTGACATGCTCATACTCATTACTGACTGAAGGAAAGCAATAAGCTTCCCACTTTGATCTGATTATAGCAAATTAAGACTAGAACAGTGTCCCTTAGCTAGGAAGTTTCTTCAGCAATTGTTTTTTGTTTTTTTTTTTTAAATAAAGCTGCTGAGAGTACTCCTAGGATGAGCAGCCATGACAAAAGCAGCACTATGCCAAACTACTTTTGATAATGTGAGTTAAAAACGAAAGCAGAGACACTAACTGCGAAAATCGCTAAAAGCTTAATTTGCTTTTGCATGTTGAAAAATGTTAAAATGAAGGGGGAAAAAAAACAAACAAAAACCCCAAACTTGTGACAGGAGAGTTTGAAATAGGTTGCAAAGCTCTAAAACACACAACCAAACCACTTGCTGAAGATTTCTATTCAGCGTGTTGTTAAGACTCTATCTTAGTGAAGTGTACCTTATACCAAAGAATAAATTAGCAGCCTGGGAGAATTCTTGCAGCTTGTATTCTTTAGATGGTGAGTGAAAAACTGCTTATTCTTAACAAGATGATATTCCTCTACCTCATGTACTTCAAAAGGGAGAAGTGTAGTTAAGGCACTCTCACAAGGTAATACTGCCCTTGACATCTGAAAAAAACCTAAGTGCAAGTCTTCATTCTACAGCATCTTCAGGAAAGCAGCATGGACACCAGCTCTATTTGGATATTGCCAGTGCACATGGTTACAAAATCTACCTTAAGTTTCCCTGTCTTTTCCTTCTCTTCATAGTTAGGTCTTTCTATAATTCCTTAAAAATTCAGTAATTCATTTGTTGACAGAACCCAACCTAACCATCTTAAATCTTTGAGACACAACTCTCACTTTCTGCTCTGTATACATCCAATACTCTGTCACATTCTCATTGTACACTTTGTTGCTTCTAATCTCACCAAACTACTAAGTTATAATTTTAGAAAACAAAAATAATCACTGAGAATTTCAATTTCATATCACACTCTCAGAATAGCATTTGACATAGGACAACACTTGGTTGAGTGAGACCAGCATACAGTGTTTCCAGAAATATTCATCTGATGTGTAGCTGGAAGACAAATCCAGTCCCACAGTCCATCACCTGCTGATGGCATTTCCATAATTCCTGAAAACACTAAACATGCACACAAATGCAGTGTCCCTATAACAGTGCTGCAAAGGTCAGATATCTCAGTATCATCATAATTCCAAAATGAATTGAATATATCATCTTGATAACTTGCCCATGCCAGGCAAATGCCTTAATACTATTAGTCCAATTCTATAAACTTACTTGAAATACGTAATTTATTTTAAGCTACCACTTAGAATGAAACACACTACACACAAGGTTCCACGCTGACTCACTCTGTGAACATCTATGTCGGCTTGTAAATGATTCTTTTTTATTCCTTACCTCCAGATGCTCTAAAATATAGGGAGGGTTTGTCATGCCAAGCCTCATCATAGCTCCCTCAGGAATAACTTCAACCAGCTTCCACAGAAGCGTAGGGAGGTCTGTGCCAATGTCTTTGCCATAAGCCCCTGTGTCTTCACTGGTCAGCCATATCTCACAAACACCCTCTGTGAATAAAAGAGAGAGATAATGAACAAATCTGGTTTAGAGCTGTTTATTTTATCATACAGCTGCTCACTCTTTTTAATGCAGTATTTCATGAGGCTATTATGCAGCCAGACTGGGTATTCAATTGCAAGGGGGAGGGAAGGAGAAGGAAGGCTTATCCCATGGGTAGCAGTGGGTTATTAAGTTCATTTTATGAGCACAAGAGTGCTACAACAATGATGTAAATTATCATTGCTGTGGAGTGATTAACATTCACAGCCAATGACTAATTCTGTGCTGCCTCTACAGCAAGTCAGTGAAGTTTAGTACTCTGGGTTTTGAGCATAACTCATTAAACGCAGTATGTGACATTACCCAAGGAAAGACTTGGCATCAGTCGTTGTCACCAGTAGTTAACTTATTAACTGGTAAGCTTCTGGCCAACAAAAAAAAGATCTAAAGCACAGTGATTAACATTCTTCCCAGAATAACTATTAAAAACTTGCATTCTTTAAATTATATAATTAGCAATGCAGCATTAAGGTTGTATTGAGAAGATTAGTGACCACTGCATGAATGAGTAATGGTGGTGGAAAACCTGTTTCCTGGCAGTTAATACTTTAT
This sequence comes from Psilopogon haemacephalus, assembly GCA_013396835.1. Classification (NCBI taxonomy): domain Eukaryota; kingdom Metazoa; phylum Chordata; class Aves; order Piciformes; family Megalaimidae; genus Psilopogon; species Psilopogon haemacephalus. The sequence continues at coordinate 1,354,133 of VWZI01010423.1, forward strand.
TTTCCATTAATCAAGGCCTTAGGAAGCAGTATATTTTATTTATATTGTGAAAAGCTGTGACCTTAAACACTGATATTTGATAATAATATTCTACTGCTCAAAGAGGGGAAGGATTGCACCACCCTCTAAAAAAAAGAAAAAAGTTGAAACCGTGAAGTTTTACGCAGCCACCTCTGTCACTCTGCCCAGCTTCCATCAATTGGGCAATGAAATTCATACCCCTTCCACACCACTCCAAAGCAAGAAAGAAGCCATTCAAAAGAGGGTGGCTGGGAGGAAGATTGCCAGTAAGCTAAGATACCACTAACTCAGTGAGGAATTACATTTCTGATAGAAATGATGAACCAGTAAAGTAAATATCCAAACACTAGAAGGTGCATGATTTGTTAAAGCACTCTTCAAAGCAGCAGACAATTTATCATGAGATGAACACATCTGTATTAAAAATTTATACTGAAGACGAGGAAATCATAAACATGTACACAGATTTCAGTCACTTTAAAAGTAGTACATTTAAATAAGCATAAGTTTTACCAAAATGTAAATTCAAGACTGCCACTCCTAAAACCACCCATAAGGGTGGACAGGAGCCTGGGTTCAGGATCAGAGTTAAATCTGTTGTTCAGGAAAGTCTTCAAGATCATTCATTATTTAGAACTAAGCATACTTAAAGGCAAACACTTAAGGTGTTCTTCAGGAATAAGATAATGAGAGACCTGTATAACTCTGTTCTTGTAAGAAGTCTGGTGGAAAGTATTCTTTAGTTAACCAGCCTGCATTCACAACTTCGAGCTCCCCCATGCTTGATGAGGTATGCAGCAGTACACAATCACACCTCAAATTCCACTGCAGCTGCTAATGGTTTTGGAATTCATCTCACCACAGGCAGCAGCACACCATGAAACACACTGTAGGGTTTGCTGCCTGCCCTACATTTTCCTTACACAGGGAAAATAGAAGTAAATTATCTATGTTACGTTTTAAAAACAAGAGAAACACAAAGGATGCAAATAATGGCTAACCTCCTGGTTCTCCAACAGTCATTAGAACACTGCAAAAAGAGAGGAATTTACTTGCCTATTTTCTACTGAAACACAGGAATTCTCATTTTTAAGCTTTCATTCTAAACAGCTACATAAGTTTGGGGTTTGGTAGAAGGCTTTATTCTTGAAAATGGCTAATGGAATAATGCCTCACAGTTACCAGATGAACACTGAGGGGGAAAAAAAAAATAAATCACTGGCTAGGAATGGAAATAACATTCCGGTGGAAAACAGCAAGCTTTGAAAGCTGCATAGGTGGGGACCATTAGCCCCCTGGTGGGTTGCAACTTCCAATTCAATCACAAGAAGAGGAAGCAGCTGTAACAGTAAATCAGCAACAACAGGAATAACTGTCTCATCTGCTCTCCGATCAGGGTGTTGAACAACAAGCAATGGGAATAATTCATGCTGAGAGAGCCAAGGATGTAGCTGTAATACGGAGAGGGGTGGACACCTGTACTTTAGGAGAAAGTTTCGCATCCCAGTTTCAAGGCTGGGAAAATGGATCTTCAAGTACCAAAAGCAGTTTTGAGTGCTCAGTGTTCACAAGCAGGGTAAAACAACTTTGTACACAACTGTGTGGTGACCACTATTGTCAACCACTGTTAGGCTGTTTATACTAGTAATTTGCACTCGGAGTTTAGGAGTCTAAACTTATATCCTCTCAAAGAGTATTACTAAAATGAGCCAATACTTCCTATTCTCACTCTAGCCCCTTCCTCTCCAAACTGCAGCTCTGGGTTGGAACCTATTTAAATCCACTGGCTAATCACAGATAGCCATTTCCCAATTCTTCCCCCCACCCCCCACCTTTTTTTCCCCAGTCAACCTACTTGATCATTCACTATTCTTTTACTGGGTAATTTCAATGCTAAGAAAAGCAAGCTGACTTTGTAAACAAGAAAATTGATCCAACCTGCAGAGTTCGGATGTGCAAACTCAGGGCATTTGTTACAGTATTAAGGCCAATTATCATTATATTCGAGCAATTACAAGTCTGCCTTTGGTCACAGTTCATAGTTTCTTCCTTGCTCTGCCATCACTACCCAGCACAAAAGTGTAACCTCAAAAGCTGGCTTCCAATCTCTGCTCTGCTGTAATTGAAGATGATTAAGAATGAAAAATGCTGGGAAAAAAATAGCTTCCAAGTAAATGACAGACATTCTGAACCTATTCCTTCTCCAGAGTCTCAGTATAATCATTGCAGATTATCTGACATGGGTTTCAGTGTCCTTTTTGTGGCCTAAACAATTGTTACACAAGATATGAATTTCTGACTTAGAGACCACTTGAAATAATTCACTTCTTTAACTAAAAAAAAAAATAAATCTAGCTTTAAAAATTTATTTATTTTGCTTCACCTTCATTCCATTATTGTAAACACTGTTTTCAGCAGCAGCAACCATCTTTTAAATTGAAGGGAAATCTACTCCATCTGAAGAATGAATTTCCTTCAATCTACAAAAATATGAAGGTATCAGACACTAATCCCACTGAAATTATCCTATTTGTTAACTTACTGTACCAGCATACAAATGAAATTCAATCACAAAATCCCTTTATTCTTCTTTTCTACTCCACTTCTTATTTATTTCTTCTCTTTTATATAAGATTTTTTTTTTTTTTAATGTGAACAGCAGTGGCTTGTCCAGCAGCACAATTCACTGGTCAGGCTGCTTGGGTGGGAGGCATCCCAGTTCTGACCTTCTCAGCAGCTCAAATATGCTTATCAATAACCAACTAATAACCACCTGACCTCCTTGCTGTTCCTCCTCCAAATCATAGGCAAAGATGAAAAGAAAAGCTTGGACAACTCAAATTTATTTAAAATGTACTCATTGTTCAGAATGAGCTTATCCTACTTAAATTTATTTTCTCCTCAATTATTTGAGTTTCTCTTTATTTATTCAGCATGGATTTTATAGGCACTATTTATATAGCTGACACAGTGCATGTGCTGCATTACTTTGCTGAATCAGTGCCTTAACTGAGAAACTTCGAAGACATCTGTGTGCACACCTTACCACTGTAACAGCCTGAACATAATGCAAGTTAAAAGAGAAACTAAGACTTGGAGGAAGCAAATTTCTCCTATACATTTGAAGCAATGATTCACCATGTTGGAGCCCAGGCCCCCTCTTAAATAGTTCAACTACATGGATCACCACTGAAAGGTCCCACTGCAGGGACTCCCTGAAGGAATTTCTCAGAGTGAAAGCAATTCACAGGTGCTAATGGAGGTTTTGTAGGACTAGTTTCTAGTTTACAAGGAAATTCCTATTTGATCTGTATATAGACAGGACTTCTAGAGGAGAGAGAGCACCCTGTACAAATTCACCCTATCCTAGACTCAAAAAGTAATTGATACCAGTCACCATCAGAAACTGCAGCATATCTGGCAAGCAGATGACGAGAAAGAAGACAGGTATAGGTACAGATCTTGGGAAAGAGGCAAGGTCCCAGGCTGTGATCTAAAGGATCAATGTTCTTTCTGTACCTTGAGAAGTCTGGGCCAGCTTATGAACCGTCAATGTGTCATGCAGATGAACGCAGAACTGCAACTCTGCTCACATCATACTACATACAAACCCATCCTTAATGTCTGCCATGCATAGCAGAACAAGATCTGAATGGCATCATGAATGTTGGCTTACCTACTGGAATGCAATGCTTGAAGAAATTACTATTTCCTTAAACCTCCTGTCAGAAAAGAGACACCCTTGCAAAAGAATGACTGGATTTATCAACTCTTTACAACCCAAGAGGTTGGCTGAGTGGCCAGAAAAGACCATTTGGCATCAGTGCACTTTCAAATGAGGACCAAAAAAAAATTTCTTTGAATTTTCATTATTAAGAGTCATCATCAATACTTTGTTTTTTTTTTTTTTCATTGTATCTTTAATAGCATAAATTGTTTTGTGGCTTTGATTAAGATTACTTCCCTTCCTGGAAGCGTTCAAAGCTAGGTTGGATGAGGCCTTGGCAACCAGTTCTAGTGGGAGGTGGGGGGTTGAAACTAAATGATCTTTGAGGTCCCTTCCAACCTAAACCATTCTATGATTCATTCTGTGATACATAAAGACCAGCCACACACAGTGATGTATTTTAAAAGCCTGAACAAATTCCTTTTCATGTGGTCATCAGGAAAGTCAAAAGATAAAGACAATTCTGTACACACAGTGAAAATTGTTTTCATGGGATCACAGAATAGCTTAGTTGGCAAGGGATCTCGGGAGGTCACCTAATCCAATCTCCTGCTCAAATCAGGTCCAATTAGACAAGATTGCTCAGGCCCTTGTGCAGTTCTGTTTTGAGTGTTTCCAAGGACAGAAATACCACAGCCAATTTGGGTAATCTGTTCCAATATTTGACCACCCTCAGGGGAAAATATTTTTCCTTGCACCTAATTGCCATTTCCTGTGTTCCAATATGTCCTGTTATCTCTCATTCTACCTCTTTAAGACATGTCTGGCTCTGCATTCTCTACATCCTCTGCTTAGGCAGTCATAGACAGGAAAAAGATTTCCTCCCTGTTTTCTCTTCAAAAGTTCAACACATTTCTCTTAAGTCACGCTCTAGCCTCCTAATCATTTCAGTGTCCTCTGCTGAGTTGCTCCAGTACTTCACTAAGCCTTGTCCTGGGATGCCCAAATCTGGACAGAATACTCACTCTGTGAGGTCTCCTAACTGCCAGACACAAGGCAGTAGTCATCCCTCCAGGCCTGTGACTGCACTCCTGCTAATAGCATCCAGGAGACAGCTGATAATTGCAAAGGGATTTCATTGCTGACTCACGGTCGTCAGCTTGCCCAGAGGAACTCTGAAGTCCACAAAGCTGCTCTCCAGCCTGTCAGCTCTCCATATTCATACTGGAGGATGTTGTCATTTCGTCCTGGATTCAGGACATTTTACTTGCCTTTGTTGAACTTAATGAAATTAGTCAGCCCATTTCTCCAGATGGATGAGGTCTCTTGCTGTAACAGCCCTATCCTCCAGTCAGTCAACCACTCCTAATTTTGGTATCGCCTCCCAAATCACTGAAAATGCACTCAGTCTCACTGTCCACATTGTTAATGAAGACACAAAATACTGGTCCTGGTATCAATCTCTGCAAAATAGAATCAGAAACTGCTAGCTAGATTTTATACCATGGATCACCACCAGGTGAGTCTGGTAGTCCAGACAATTCTTTTGACCACCTTACCACCCCCTTGGCCACTCCATATCTCATCAGTCTAAGAATATTGCAGATTATGCTGAAGACCTAAGTACATCTGGGGTGGAGTGGGGGGAACAAAAAACAAACCACCACTACATTCAAAAGTCACTCAGGTTACTCACATGCTTTACCATTGGCAAAGCTTTGCTAAGCTGTTCCCAAAAACCTTCCTGTCCTTCAAATACCTAGAAGTCACTTCCAGGAAGGTTAGTCCTATAAAGAGTGAGTTTCAGCTGCCCTGTAGCTCCCTAGATCTCCCTTCTTGCTCCCTGCTCTTCCTGAAGGGCAGGATGACATTTTCCTTTTTACCAGTCATCAAGGTTCTCCCCTGATTGCCATGCCCTTCGAATAATGAGAGAAAACAGCCTCGCAATGACATCAGCCAGCACTCTCAGCACACTTGGATGCCTCTCACTGCAAGACTATTTCTGTCACTTCTGGATGTCCGTCTGCAGTTTCGAACGCTCCAGCTATGTTTTGCAAGCACTTAGTTCAGTACAAGTCTTTAAAGCGGCTGTGGTTTCTACTACCCACACAGTGACACATACATTGGAGTGCTCAGGAAATGAATGAGCACACAAACTGTTATGGTCTCTCTATTTTTGAGAACAAATGTGTTTGGGATCTGATTTGAAGTGACATGCAGACCAAGTTACACTGAGTCAGACTGCTCCGACTTATGTAGGCTAACTCAACAGTATTTGGAAGATTCTGTTTGGCATTGTTGTTTATTACACTTAGAAACAAAATTAGTGTTTTCCTTCTTCATGTCAAGATACTTAAGTAAATGTCTGCACACACAAATGATTAAACTTCTCAAGTACTTATATACATGCTATACACTAGCATATATCCATGGTATAAAATTTCCAAACTATATGAAGTCAATAAGGGGCACTTGATTTAAAGGATCATTTACCACTGATGTGGCATAGGCACTTAAAAAAGTTCCTGATGCTGCAAATTAATGGGGGGGAAAAAAAAAAAATAGGCTATATTTGCAACCCCCAAACCAGAAAAAGTAACTGTTCTGTGGACCACATTAACTCCTTCGGCAATTGCTTTTTCAAAAGTATGAAATGTCACTTGCATTCTGGTTAGATTAAGTTCTCTTTCCAAACAGTAAAACATCCTATCTGACTTATCTAGTAAGCTGCAATCAGAGCTTAAATGAACTCTGAAACAAAAGACCCCAAGAAACATCTTACGAAGTTCAGTGCAAAAGAGTCCAAGAGACAGCTTGATTCTATTTCAGTGAAAATATGTAAATATATTTTTTAAAAATTCATGGTTTACACCTTTTTTCCCCCTTAAAGTGAGTTCATGCCTCTTGCGTCACGTAGCTTACAAAGTCAAATCAGAGCTGGACCACATTAAAAAAAAACAACAACTAGCATTAGGACTGATCAATAAGAACTCTTCTTAATTATTTTAAGTTACAATAACAACACATTCTGGCTTTGCACAAAATTAAACCCCCAAAACTCTCCCTCCCCACCAAAACTAAAACACACACACACACACACACTATTCTACTAACACCTTTCACATTAAATGTTACGGTTACTTTGAAGACTTCACAGAAACAACCACACACTGAAATAGGAGTTCTGGCCCACTGACATATCCACTGCTTAATGATATCAAGGTAACTTTAATGTAAGGACACTCTATCAGCTGCTTTATATTTAGCTGTGAAGTTTAACAGAAGAATCTCACAGCCATAGGGCTAACAGTGGCTTTCCACTTTATCTTCTCTGGTATTGAAAGTGGAGGCTACAAACAGATTTATTCAAGTTTTTCCTTCTCATCAGGAAGATGAAACTGTTTAGAACATGGGTCCACTGAATTTGCTTATTTATCTCAATTCACTGCACTTCACTAGCAGAACAGCTCCTTTTACAGCAAATGTTTCACTTCACATTTACAGAGGAAGTGTGATTGTTGCAGTTTTACAATTTATATATCAAATATTGTTCCTTTTGCTCATTTATCTAAATAGATTGGTAAGTAAAGCAAAGTATTTTGATATGAGGAGTTCTTTCAAAGAAAGACTAAAAAAAGCTTGTGACAGTAGTAAAAGTTTGGTGAAAATTCTTTCTTTCTGTGCTATTTGAAAAAAAAAAAAAAAATGGTTAAAGAGTTCCTGGATAAGAAGCATGCAGCAGATAGGGCAAACTGATCGTTAAATCCCAAAAGAGAGCACAAGAGGTTTCTCTCTCCCACAAAGCAAACCCTTGTCCTTGCTTATAAAAGAGGTCATTCTACCCCTATAGGGACCTCTGCTCCTAATAGCTCACTGCTAGAGCATAAACTGGCAGCTCCATCTTGCTCGTTTTCGAGCTATAGTGCATTAGCAAAGGGGAGAGGAAGGGGGGAAAGGAAAGGGAACAGTATAATAGGTCACTTGCTGCTGCAAACAGCATGAGAGCTGAACTTATTATGAGTCCCAGTTTTATTCTACTAGGAGAGACTCAAAAGGGCACCAAGACAGGCCACAGAAGTTTGCTCAGTGCCAACACTGCAGCATTATGCATCTTGCTTCAAGGAGGATTAATGGTACCATACATCACGATGATAAACTAGATTTTGTAGCCAGTTTGAAGAGACAAAGGAGGAAATTATTTTTAAAAACTGGAGGGGAAAAAGTCAGTTGAATTTTATGAGTTGGTCCTATTTCTCAGGTTGAGGGATGAGAAAGTTGTGCATTAAGAGGGAATGTGCTTTCTCTGCTCACCTGCCTATGACTCTCCTATTTCCATGAATGTGTGCTACTTACACAATGGTCTTTTGAAGTTCAGCTCTTGTAGAAATACACAAAAATTAAAATTCCACTTAATCATTACACTTGTCAGCTGAAAAAACACAAAACTGAAATTTGCCATTTCACATACAGGCATCCTACAAGAACTACGTTGGTTTTCAGAGGGGGAGGACATCTCCTGCTCAAGTTAACAGAATAAAAGTCTTATGTGCGTTAATGATCAGGGACAGAATTTGCTGATATTAATTAGTTCTTTCCTGAACTAAGAACATTGTCGAAGAAGCAAGTTTAATGATGGGCAGTGGCACATGCACTAAGAAAATAAAGCATAAAAGACTGGGTGACCATAGGAATAAGATTTGCAAAAAGAGACTTAAACCCACAGTAAAGCTATTTCAGAAAAAAAAACCAAGCAGGCCTGAGTTTAGAGTTGCTGTTCTGCAGCTCGTATACAGCATCCAACTACACAAACCCCTAAAGCATGGAATTATTCTACTCAGCTCTATGCCTCACAAACACACTTCGTGAACTATTGATATGCTCATGTTGTTCTTGTCTTATAAGCAGCCAGAACTTGACCCTCCTTTGGAAGGGTCAGCCTAGCATGCCGCAGAAATACTTTATCTACTGGAAAGAGCCAAACTTCCATGAACTTAAAAACTAAAGAACTAAGATGTATTATTTGTATGTCTATTGTCACAACACCAATGAGAAATCCGCTTTGAACTCTGAATTCCGAATGAGGCATAAGAGCAATCTTGTTTATGAGTTAGGAATTCACTGGGAAAAGAGGAGCAATGTGCCACTCATTATAGCATACGCTCGCTGTTCTGAAACCAAAACACAGGCGAGCGGTCTGCTGTAGATGAAGCATCAGATGCAAAGGGTCACACGCTGCACAAATTCAAGGAAATGGTCATGAGCTGTAGGCATATTACAGGATGCAGTGCTAATTAATGGAGGCTTTTTTTTTTTTTTTTTTTNTTTTTTTTTTAACTGAGTATCCATCTCTGTAGTGCTAATGAGTCTAGATTAATTTAAACAACATGTTTTCATGGAAACTGATTAATTCTTGGGAAGTGGCATGGCATACCAAGTTGCAGTCATTAAAAATGCTTGTAGCCAAGCTAAATAATTCTCTCAATCTGAGTTCAGAAAGAGAATAACTTACAAATCCTGGAATGGGAGCTTGCAAACAAGCTACAAGAGTGTGTTAGAGGTATCTGACATAGAAACTCATCCCCCAGAAAGCACTGTCCTACCCAAATGCAAATATTTTCAAGTGCTGAAAACTATACTCCTATTTCATTCAATGGGTCTGACTTATAGAAAAAAAAAACAACAAACACAATGCAAAACAAACAAAAACTCAACCAACCAACCAAAAACCAAAACACAAACCACACCAAACAAACAAAACCACATGAAATGCAAGAGTAGAAAGAATTTTTTAATAAATTAAGTTGAAAAAATTGCTTGAAAATAAATTGAAAATAATTTAGGTTATCTTAAAATCTTGAAATTTTAAAATGCAATCAAAGAAAGAAGACAGCTTATATCTGCCTCTGAGTGAAAAGCTAACAAGAACAAATAAATAATCTCTCTTTTGCTACACATCCCACAATTAGGAGAGATGTCTTTCAGAATGTAAATTCTTTTTTATGATCAGAGCATGTAAGAATTAAGCAAAAGGCACTATCATAAGTGACAAGTATAAAGTGTCAAATACGTTGTTTCATTTTAAGTTATAAATCCAGATATAATAATTTAAACCTTGAGTGTCAACATGGAACACAGAGATACTTCAATTAGAAAAACTGGTTTAGTTTGGGTTTTTTTACAACAATTCTTCTATACACAGTCATTCTATATACAGTCATTCTTCTTTTACATTTAAGTACTGAATTCTGAGGAAAAGACTGACTTTAGTTACAATTATGCTTTGTATCAAGTGAGAAAATGTCTCAAGAATCTGGCAAATTGCTACATCACAGAAAAAGCAGGGAAAACAAACAGTCTGTGCAAGGGCAAGGTGGTCACTTGGTGGACCCCAATTCTCTAAGCCAGTGATGCAGAAGGGAAATATGCAAGCATAGCTTCTGAGAATGACAATCTTCCTCTAGAGTTACCTCCTCACATCAGCATAGATTACACCATTCATTCATTGAGAGTAAGACAGCCTGCACCTGCAAGGATGTCAACTTGTTGCTGTGCCTGCTCAAATCAGGTCAATAGGAAGTCCCTAAAGAACCTCAAAACTAACGCGGTAGCTCCTTTTTTTAAAGAGAATAAAACCCTGATAATATACATTAAAATGCATAGATAAGATACAGATAGAAATAGCATCAAATAGATTCCTGTCAACCTCACACATGCACACACTCCTCTGCCTTAATGTCCAGTATTACTTAAAATACTTTCTCAGTCGGATGTTATTTATCCCTGCAATTTTAAATGGGCCAGCCTGACCAAAAAGGAGACTGCCTGTACAGCAGTAATAGTGTAGTTTCCCAATTCTAAATCATGAAGTCATTTAAGTGTATCTACTAAGTTCTCAGTGTGCACCCAGAGCCTCTTCGGTGCACAATCGCCTTAATCTAAATTTATGCGAAGTATTCAGTGATACACCACCAAAATATATCACTACCAGAATGCAGTTAAAATCTGTTGGAGACATCTGCAGGGAGGTCAAACTGAAATAATTGTAGAGTTCTGAAGGATATCAATGTTTTTCTCATACAGATTAATGCTCATTAAGGTATCATTCTAAACAATAATTTGCTTTTTGATGAACTTATTACATGTCAGTGTAAGAACATGAATGAAACCAAAGTTAAGAGAGATGAACTTCTGTTCAGGAATCGTTATCAAAAGAATATCCAAAGTGTAATTATTGAATTTTTCAAGACTAGAATTCAAACAAGAGCCTCATTACTCAGAAAAGCAGTTCATATTCCATCCATAAAAAAAACCCTACATACCAAGTAGGTGACACTGGGAAAAAACCTCTTAAAGCATCAGTGAAATAATCGAGTAATATCTCTGGCTGTATATTCTGAAAATACAGAATCTGTACATTCAGCTCAAGAAGTGGTATTAAAATTTAAAATATTTAGCCTTTTACCACTTATAATAATATTAGCACAGCAGATCAATGACTAATCCACTTAAGAGCAGCACTATATACAACTCTGTGACTGATATGTGGTTTAATAATTCCACAAACAAATCATCTTTAGAGGAACTTAAAGAATAATTTTCTTTCAGGATTCTTACAAGCCCTGAAGACAAATTCCAGCCTAAACTTTACAGAGGAGTCACAAATCAGATACAAATGCTATTCCAAAGTGTTTCTCAGTTTTCTGGAAGAAATATGACCTGCTAGTTAAAGGAGTACTTTTTGCATATGTTTTTGTTTTCTAATAATGATAGATGGGGTATTTTGTTGAGCAGTGCTATGGGTTGAGCTGAAAAATCTGCTGCTGTTATTCAAACCCATCCTGTCTTACGCCAGCTTCAAAAGCAAAACAACTGGCTGGAGCGAAGTATTATGGGGCTTGAAGTTCAGATTGTAACATGAGAGGCTTCCTGTTCTGGTTCCTGCTTTGGGGTGCTGGCTGGTGGCAGGAGGGGTGGGAGTTGGTTAGCTCTCTGTTTTCTGTTTTATGCTGCTGCTTTTCTGCAAACAGGCTAAGGTAATTCCATATTATGTTACCTTATTTATACTAAACTTTTTTTTTTTTTTTTTTAATCTCAATTTTTTATCTCAACCTGGAGTTTTTCAGGGTTTTTTTGGTGTTTGTTTGGGGGTTTTATGCTACTTTTCCTTCCCTTCTGTGTTGAAGGGAAACAGGCAGGTTAATGCATTACAAGCAGTTTTACTGAAAATGCCAAACTGTGTACTGCTAAATTGGATAAAGAAACAAAATGCATACAGTGAACGCACTACTAGGTCATGAAATATCTAACCTGAAGTATGACATACTAAAAGAAAAGAAGCATGCCACCATAAACCCTACACAGTTGCAGAGGAAACAGGCAGCATACACACATGCCATTTTCACTTCTATGTATGCAACCAAGCTCTAGCTTTGCTAGAAACATGAATAAATTTAATGGAAGGTCTTTTCTTCCCCTGTGTTAGAAACGGGGAAAGTGTCATTTTTTGCATAGTATAATTTGCCTGCCAATAATTCCTTTTTAACAGCAGGAATTTTAGCCCTGAGTCATGTGCTGTAATTTTCAAATAGTCTAATAAATATTTATAGTGCCTCTTAAGTCACAGCATAACATCTTTTTCTCCTTACACACAACAATGAAACCAATTTGGCTGCACCTTATAACATGTTGAATGTCTTTTCACTTCTTTTCTGTGAAGGGAAATGGATGGTTAGCAGAAATGGGAATAAAGTGGCTTTTTGTGTTAGTCATATTTTCAGAACGATTCCTTTCTAGGATTTCCTTTCTCCTATCTCCACCCTCTAGTAAAATGCAGAAAGCAATTACCTGTTTCAGTATTTTGCCTCAAAAGAAAATAAAAAATGCTGTAAATTTAAAATAAAGATGGAATGAAACATATAAGCATAAAAGCAAAGATGAGATGAAAACACTGCCCTGAAACCTACAGAGAACCTCTAGACATACATGTAGTATCTTGGCTCAGATACTGTTTGAGGGTCAGCCACAGGGAAGAAGCCTTTCAAGAATGAGGGTCGACATATGAATGCAAACAGAAATCAGGGGAATGAGTAAAATCAACTGTGTTAAATAACACCACACAGTATTAACAACAGATTGGCACAGAAAAATAAACTGAAGCCTCTTAAAAGCCTTAAGAAGAAATCCATTCCTTTCCTCCAGTTGAACAAAATACCAAGTCATCTTGGGATTATAAAGAAATTTGCCCTCTTATATAGGTTTAGACTTACTACTCCAATAAGAGTTTTAATACCACTCTTATTTTTGAAATACCCCTTTAAATCAATCATATTTTTCTGCAGGAATACAGAAGAATGGACAAGCTTGAGCTTCTATTTTTTACAACAACTTATGTTCTGCATTTACTACTAATTGAGTTACCTAATCCCAATATTGTTAATGGAGTCTTCCTATTCAAGTCCCCAGTGTGGACTCAGATTCCTTACACTTGCCTTTAAGAAATATTTAATTTATCAGAATACCTAAGAAAACAAGGCTTGCATGATCATGCTGTGCATGGTTCATTCTATACTTACATATACTGTAACATACATATGTATACATACAGTATACGTACATATCTCACATAACTTTTGAACTTCAATCAAATTTGATAGGAAACTCAGCAAGTTTCCACAAGTTCCATGAACACTAGTAATCACTGAGAGAGCCATGGCCCAAATAAGCAACCCACTTAGGGGAAGGCAGGAAGGGCTCTGCCTCTAGTCTATTTGGCTGCAACCATCAGGCTGGATTAGCTGCAACTCCGTCATGGCAGGGAGATCACAGGCTCTATGAGGAAGGAAATAGGGTTCATACCGGTAGAGAAGAATATCAGCATCACAAAGCACCAACTTTTAAGAAAGCAGGCTTTACCCTATCATGAAAGAGATGGTCTTCATACAAATACTGCAAGTATTGTGTAAGTACAGCCTTAAAAGAATTTTGGAACTTGTAATTATAGTTACTTGTCCAACTACTACTTACACCTAACGAATACTTACGCCTAACGAATGCTATGCAACAATAACAACAGAATGGGACAGTTAAATGATTCTCTGTCTTCAGATTGTTGTTATTCTTCCTCACCAGGACTCCAAGCAATTTATCACACCGTATGCCTCAATGCAAGCCAGTGAAGCAATGGTTTTCCTGCATATTCTCTCTGTGTACGTTTCTATGCATGACAGAACAAATATTGAGACTATCTGACAGTCTCCATTTTATTTTGCAGGTCTGTTCCAACACATTTAACCACAATGCATATCTCCTCTCTTTCCTCCCCTTCAACCTGCCCCGTCAATGACCTTAAGCCAAATTTAAAAGAATCACCCTCTGCTAGTAACGAGAAATAATTCAGCCTCAATGATGGTTTGTTAAAGCTTCTCTCATAAAAGAAAACATATACATCTTCTCAATCATTTTGAATCATACAAGGACCTTTGGGTTAAAAAAAAAACAAAAACAAAAACATTTGCTAGTGAGACTGGACTTTAAGTAAAAGTCCAGAGGAACAAAATTTATTTGTTCCAGTCCTTAATTACAATTTTAACATAAGGGAATTATAGCCTGAGCAATTTCAGTGTTGCAGTTTTAGAATGGCTAAGCTTTGCTGCTCTCCCAGATCAAGATGAAGGTCTCAGTAACTGCACACAAATGCCGTTTTTTTCCCAGCAGCACACAAAATACATGAAACTAACAGCACAAATTACACAAAAATAATCCATAAAATTCACTTACAAGTAAGTCCAACAAGGACATTTAATACCAAACTTTTCTGAAGTACTCTGAAAGGACTGCAGATAGATCTACAAATGGATTCAGGTTCCCAGCTCGTTGATATCCCAGAGCACTGATGTTTACAAAGGTTATTTTAAGCACCTCTGAGCTTACTTTTTGGAGGGAACCTGGTTAGTACATTTTGTATGGGGTCTGTAATTCTTCATCTTCACATGAGAGCTTTTGGTACCTTTTGTGTTTATTCCAATCATTGCAACATAATGATAAGACTGAAATTTTGTTAAGAAGCAAACACTTGCAAAAATGGGCTCCACTTTAGCCTGGATAAGCAATTTAACATGTAACGATCACAATGTGAAAGTGTTATTGATTTAGCAAAGGACAATTCATATGAAAGTGTCTGCCTCGTTAAAAACAGGATCATAAAACAAAAAGCTCTGTGCTGCTAGACACAAACTGTGTATTGTGTCTTGCAGGAGTGTCAAGTCTTGGCAAACATCCAGTTGCTGAAACATTGCCAGGCACATCAGATATATATTAATGCAGGATAATCTGTAAGAAAAGCATTCTTTCATAAACATTTTTTTCTTTGTAAAACCATCAATCAACTTCCTAGCTCAGCACCATGTGGCTCAGCTTAAGAGATCCTCAGGAATGCTTCAGTGTCTATAAACCACTGACTGACTTCACAAGACTTGGTGCCTTTCTGTGCCCATTGTCCTAAGTATTTGCTGAAGTTTTTTGGCTGGCTGTCAGCAGCTAATGCTGATTTGTAACTTGGGAAACCAGCAGCAGGAGGTCGCTCAGACATGACTAGTGACATCCTCAGTGCCAATTAGCCAAGGTGCAGACTGCCACTAAAGAATTTTTTGCAGTTCAAATCATTTTATAGGAAGAACAGAAACATTCAGGACCAGCTAAATATCTGTCAGAAAAAGAACTGCAACCAGAAATAAAACAATGCATGTTTTTCTATTTCCTAATGAAGTTATATTTTTATTTCCTAATAAAGTAGTATTTCCTAATATTCTAACAAATACAAGTCCTTTGGTGTTTCAAGAGACAAGTATTGTAAAAACAAAACAAAGCACAAAGTTTCCAGAGAAATCTTACTAGCAGACAGCAATTTTACAGGAATTAGAAGGACTATACAGGAAAAAATGCACTGCAAGAATGGTTGAAACTGTTTCTACACCCAAAATAACTCTACTGAGATTCCGTGGAGCTTGCAGGGTCCATCTTGAAGAGTTAATTCCTACCTCTCTTTTCCATAGGAAAAGAGTAAGTTACTTAAGCATCTGATTCTCAGAAGAGCAACAGCCATGCCTATGTCATTACTTAACATGTGTGTTAAAATTTTGTAATATACATTAAAGCACTGTTATTTCTACATAATTTCACAATTGTATAAGTCAGTGGGAGAAAACATGAAAAACTTCACTATAGCTGTAACTAGAGTTTTATGAATTTCAGTCAAATTTATGAAATATGAAGGACTGGGTGATTCCATGTAATAGTGAATAGATTTCAGATCAGACCCACCAGAAACTGGAATACCACCCAAATTAGAGCTGACAAAAAAACCTGATTTTAATGGCTTATATATCACAGTTTTGCTGCCTGAATCAAGTTCTAAACTGAGTGCTAAAGAAATACTACAAACCAGTGCACACATACTGCGTTACTGCTTTGGCTTAGGGACATCTCTGGCTATCTCAGTAGCTATCCCAGACACGTATTTGTAGGAAGAGAATACTAAAGTCACATAACTTGTCAGAAACCTGTTAGAAAATGTTGACAAATATTCTGGTCACCTGAAGTTACAGCTTTATTAATTAAAAAACTGGCTTTATTTGAATCCTAATTGTGTATGCTTACATGAGCTGTGTAGTAGGTTAGAACTGGGCTGAGCTGGGGTTAATTCTCATCAAAATATCTTCCTAATGCTGTGTTTTGGAGTGCTGTAGCACCAGTGTTGTGGCCACTGCTAAGCTGAGCACCCAGGCTGGTGTTTTTTTCCCAACATCTCCCTGCCCCAAAACACTGAGAGGACACAGCCAACCAGCTGATCCAGACTGGCCAAAGGGATATTCCATGCCATGTGACATCAGCTCAGATATAAGAACAAAGTGAAAGAAGGAAGTCTGAGAGAAGATTTGTCTATAGTGTCTATTCTCTGAAAGTAACCACCAAGCGTAGAGAGCTCTGCTGCTCAAGACCCAACATGGCCCTGCTGATGGGAAGTGGAGATCAACATCTCTCTCTCTGCTTCTGCACTGTCTATTGCTTTAGCTTGTTGTCATTATTAATTGCTTCTATCTTATGACTGGCTTTTGTTATATTTTTCCCTCTCGCCTGTCCATTTAAGAGGGAGAGTGAGAGAGGCTTTGGTGGGCATCTGTCTCCCAGCCGGGGCAAAACCACCACAAGCTGCAAGAACAACAATGCCAGTAGTATGGTCATAGTTAATTTCTTTTAAAATGATTCTTCAGAAAGAGTCACTTCACATTCTGTAAGATTATTTGTTGATACCTGAATGATCCCAGGAAATAAATAACATTCATCTTATGCTACAAAGAGCACTTAATTAGCTCTCTTCTAAATTGCAGACACTCCATGGCTGTGACTTACTGGAGATCTGCTTTTTATTTCAAGTAATGAATGCATTTTAGAAATTAAAAAAAATTAAAAACTCTTTTAAAAGAGTGCATTCAGCTTGTTTCTGTTTCTAAAAATTAAAAAATGTAAGATAAGTTTTCCCCTTACCATAATCAGTTCTAACATGGTGTAAATATCAGCCAACACAGGGCCAGGTACTCTATAAACATCAACCAAAGGCACCTTGTCTAAAAATCTCACTCTTAAGTCATCTGTTTGGACACTAGAAATGAAAGGCACATAGATGAAGTCTCTCAGACACATTTGTCTGCAGTAGTTATTTTATGAGAGATTTCTCTTTGCACCTTCCAACACACCTTTGTGGACTGAAATTATGACAGAACTTTCAGTTCTGGTTCAGGCTGGAGGCAGGTCTCAGTAGAGACCTCCTCATCAACTGCCAATGCTCCTTAGCAGGAAAGGCCTGACAGTGAAATCTACTTGCACTGCCAAGTCCATTCTGCTTCTTTCAAGCTCTTCATTTTGTTTCTAAGGGTCCTGTCCCATAAGAAGTTTAACAGGATCTGTATTGGATCTACAATGTTCCCACTCTCCTACCTGCTGAATTTTTATGTCCCTTAGTTTACCTTTGTACAAAAGCAAGCAGCAAGCTGAAGATGCAAACCCACCCTTCATCTCCCTTATTAATTTTCTGTTGAAAACCAACATTTTGAAGTGGCCTTCTGCTTGGCTGCTCAATAAGCAAGGGAAGCAGACAAGACAGCTGCAAAGAAGGGCAGGTGACAAGAGACAGACCTGACACTGACCAATGTAAACTGCTGCAGGTAAGACTAAAACTTAACTTCTCCTCATGCCATAAGGCAATTTTTAATCTGGACTGGCTCTCCCATTGTTCACAGCACAACCTTATAGTCCATTACCTTAGAGCAGAAGACACTACTGGAGCCAACAGAAAAGGCCAGAGCAGGAGGAGACTGAAACTGCCTTTTTGAGCTCACTGCTAGCTTCTTCTAGCTTTTAAAGTAAAAATTCACATTTGGCCTGTTGACATTAGGTCTTCTTTCCCCTGAAATCAACTTCACATTTTCCTAGAGCAGGTCAGCAGCAGTTCAACAACAGAAGCACCTACTGTGTTCCAGTTACAACCTCCAAAATTGTAACTGTCACAAGTGCTGCAAACTAATTTTAATTAGACATACAGAGTAAATAAACAGAATCAAGGCAAAGTTCTGTAACTGTCACAATTCCAAGTTCAAACACAGGACGGTGGAAATTAAATCAGACCTGCACCATGTCAAAGGGCGAGAGTGGCATTTAACTTTTCCATTTCTGATGTAAAAGCAGAAGCTATAGTGACTTTCACTGTGGTTTGTTTTAATAATTGATAGGCTGCAAAAAACATTCTGCATAAAGAATGCATCTATTAAGTATTTAAACTAAGTATCCAAAATTAACTATTAAAAATACTATGAAGAATTTAAAACATGAGCGATTAAATACCTTTGAGCCCAAAATTGCATGTTAGATGTAGGTGAGTCTTGGATTTTATTCTGGCACCAGCACATCTACATTCTTCATGAAACAGTCTGCCACATTTGGAACAACTTGTATTTATTTCAGTGATAATTACATCTATTTACACCTATGTGAATTCACACAACAATTATTTTTTTCAGCACTGAGACAAAACAGTGCACATGGATTTCCAAACAGTTTTCAACTGCTCTTCAGCAATAACTTTTAGAGACAGTAATACCTGGCGAGACAGAGGGACTGATGCCTTCACGGATTACCTTGCTCCAGACAGAGGGCAAACATTAGAAGTAATTTGCCAGTTTTTACAACATGGACAAGTTATCAGGAAAACAAGAAAAAATATCTGGTAACAGAAAATTATCCTTGGGGAAGACAAAGGTAAATTCACTGTACCAACTTGCAGAAACTATATTGAACAAAGTGATAATGACAGAGTGGATAAGGGAGATCGATTTTTTTTGAAAACATTATCTGACTAATTAGCACCAATCAAAACAAGCTGGCAGAATGTTAACGCTGAATAAAGAAAGAGTACAGAACTAAGAAGATGCCAAGGCTGTGCCTTTTAACACATCCTGGGTATTCCAAAATTCTGGATTCCACAGTGACACTGTTTCATAAGAATTATCATCAAGACGGCTGTAATAAAGTTGACACATGAAAAGAGATTAAGTAATCTGCAGCTCTGTTTGTGAATGACAGAAGCGAAGGAGAACACAGCAAAGATCTAAAAAAAGTCATGAACTTGGGGAAAAGATGGTCAGGAAAATGGCTGTGCCATTAGGAATCCAAAACCTAATCCAACCAGTGAGTTTCTCAGGCAGTAGCCTCAAGTCAAAGGAAAAGGTTTTAGACAGCATGATTACTGATTACAGAAATTATGAAACCCACTGCTACAGGCTGCTGCAGAAATTGGAACCGTAAGAGCCTACAGGACATACCATTGAACATGATTTTTAGGCTTCAGCCTCTGTCATGGGAGGGCCCTAAATGCTAGGAGATTATGCAGGATCAACTTGGGCTACCTTTTTCCCTTCACTGTTCCCAAAGCATCCAGTATTCACCATCACAACAGGTATGCAGAACAAGCTAACTGTATATTCATGCCAGTTCCCTGACATGACAGAGCAAAACTTACTCATGTTACCACTTCAGTCATTTGTCAAGGTATACACCAGATAAGAGAAGATGAAAACCTTCTCCTGATTACAGATGAATCTATGATTTTCTAATAAAAGACTGTACTGAACAGCAATTCCAAAGGTGGCTACAATGTTCACACCTTAGCTATTCCATGCTTTTGTCACAATTCAAGGAAAATCTGGACTTAGGAAAGGCATACCAGGGAATCTTATTCTAAGGCAAAATTAAATACAAATATGGAATTAAATTTTCCTCAAACACTTTGTCAAGATGAAATAAACTAAACTGAAGTCAAACTGAAGTTTCAAACCAGAAAAAACTGAGTAGGTGAGCTCTACCTAAGCACATACGAACAAAGTCCAGTATCAATATAGGCTGGGGAATGACAGCACTGAGTCTTAAGGAGATAGAACTGAGGGTACTGGTGCATGAAAAGTTGGACATGAGTCAACTATGTGTGTTCATCCAGAAAGGCAACTGTATCCTGTACTGTGTCAAAAGAAGTACAGCCAGCAAGTCCAGGGACGCGACTCTGCCCCTCTTCACTCCTCTGGTGAGACCTCACCTGCAGTAGTGTGTCCAGCTCTAGAGTACTCATCACAAAGAGGACACAAACCTGATGGACTGAGTCCAGAGGAGAGACCCAAAAATCATCAAAGGGCTAGAACACCTCTCCTATGAGGAAAGGCTGAGAGAGATAAGGGTATTCACCCTGGAAAACAGAAGGCTCCAGGGACACCTTATTGCAGCCTTTCAGTAGTTAGAGAGACTGATAAAGATGGGGATAGACTTTTTCACACTGGAGGTGGTGAGACATTATCCCAGATTGCCCAGAAAAGTGGTAGATGCCCCATCTCTGGGAACAACAGAGTCAAGTTGGATGAGGCTCCGAGCAGCCTGATGTAGTTAAAGACATCGCTGCTCACTGGAGGGGAGGGGTTGGACTAAGTGACCTTTAAAGGCCTTTTGGAACCCAAATCATCCAAAGCATATCACTCTTTCTAACAAAAGCTAATTTTTCTGTTTCAAGTACTGAAATACTTGCATTTAAAAAGCTGAGGCCTGCAAATGCAAGCAATTAAGATGCTTAAATGTTGGTGTTTGAATTTGGTCTAGTGACATTTATCAGACTGCCATTAGGCATCTAAACAAAGTACAAACACCATAAAACCAATGAGTTTAACATGTCACAGACATTACTTGAATCAAGCATGGCAGAAAGCATCAATGTAAGTGCTGACAGCTGTGCCACTTGCATTCAGGCAGTAAGATGACCACCACTTTCTTTTATTCCAAGGAGAAAGAACGGCCAAAAACCAAGAGGTCTGGGCTTGCTTAAAAAATACCCATCCAACTGGGATGATTTTAGATGAAAGAAAATGGGAACTGTATAATTATATACACTTACCTTGACAAATAGAAAGCAATCTGTGATTAGAACATAGTAATTAGTTACAAAATGCTTCCCATGAATTTAATTACCCATCAGTCTACATGTTTCTTAATTACTTTTATCTCATTGCATCAGTAAAAATTTCTGCCTGGGGCAACTGCCACTCACTTATTTACACAGCTTCTAGTTTTTACAGTGAATATATTATAGCAACATGGCCAAACAATGTTAGAATTACAGTTGAAATTTCATGCATAAGATACTTCTCACTCAATTTTCTATGAAAATTAATTTCTTTGGTTTGAATTCAGACCAAACGTTACTAACCATGTGTTCAAAAGTTTCAAAACACCTAATAAGTAATTTAAAAGAAAAACTTAGTTTTGTTTTTTTTTTTGGACAAAGAAATAATAATTAAAAAAAAGATAGGCAGAAGTATCAATCTTTTCAGAGAAATGCACGAGACTTCTAAACGGTAATCAAATATTAAGATATGAAAACTTCTGAGAGAGTAGAAGTGACACCAAAACTGCTCTGTTATCAGTAATAGCATCCATCATGAATATGTCCTCCTTGACATTGGTACCAGCTAAGGTCAAGAGATATGATTAAGCCACCCAACCTGCACAGAGTAAACAGCTGGTAGCATGATTTGCATGGACAGACAATGACAACACAACTAAAAAAAAAAATAAAATAAAATAAAATCAACTTCTTATTAATTCTACAGTTACGAAGATCTAATCGGTCTATGTGAAACCCAGAAAGTTCTTTTCATTTGCTTGCATTTTGAGGTGTTACAGGTATAGTTGTTGCTGTGGTGCATGACTTTTTGCTCTAATAGGCTCTTTGCAGCAACAACTTTATCTTTTTCTCAAGACATGAAGTGATGGATACAATACTCCTACTATCTAATAAATATTTACACACTGTATACATTTCTATAAGGTAACGCATACTGACAGAACTAATATTTTCATGCTTGAACTTTTCAGAATTTAGGAACAACAAAAGCATAAATGCAGTTTAAGTGGAAAATCACAAGTCTAAATGACAAAAATAGACATACTTGACAATGGGAAAACACTGGTGGTATTATAGAAAAAAAGGAAAATAAAAGAAAATTAAAAAAACCAAAACATAGGCTTCTCTAGATGGTAATATATTGCTACACTTTACCCCAAAAAACTATCTAAAACGTCATGCTACTGTCATGAAGCTTGACGAAGATTTCTTTTATAATGAAGGGCTGTTTGGGGTTTGTTTTTTTCAAGGGGGTGTGTGTTTGGTTTGTTTTAAGCTGTGTGGAACATATCCTAGTGGACTTTGTCTTTCAGTATATCACAGGATGTTAGGGGTTGGAAGGGACTACCACAGATCGTTGAGTCCAACACTCCGCACCAGAGCAGGAGCATAAAATTTAGCTCAAGTCTCAGAGGAACACATCCAGATGGGTCTTGAAAGTCTCCCGAGAAGGAGACTCTGAAACATCACAACACCTTGCTGTACTTCTGCAAGATGTCATCCACCTTATTATTTCAGATACCATCAATTTCATAGCACATTTGCATAAGTCTGTGAATTAAAGAACAAAATGAAAACGCTAAAAATGGTTCAGCAGATGCTACCTTGCTGCATGCTTCCCTAAGCATTTCTCTATCATTTTAAGAGTTTCAACACCTTTGAAAATATAAAGTTGCTATTAAAAAAAGGAAAATATGTCTATAGTCACAAGAATTCATATGTGAGTAAAAGACTGCATCTCTTGCATCAAGTTTTTATTTCTAAAAAACATAACCTTAGATTTAGTTTCTCAAGTATTGAGAATGTTTCCATGAGAGTAAAGGAAAAGGGGTTGGAGCACAAGTTTCTAGCAAGAAAAAAAAGCTAGCATCTGGTTTTGCAGTCATCACTAGAATCAAAGACAACAAAGACAGTCAAAGACAGTAAAAAAAAAAAAAAACAAGGAAAAATATAGACAAATGTTATTTTGACATCAAGTCATGGAGTTAAAATAATCAGCTGCTGTACTCAACAGACTAGTAGAAATCACAAGTATTAAAAATTAAATGCTTTTGCAAATCAGTCTTCACACATTAGCAAAGATCTTCATGGCATCTTCTGGAGAAAAAGCAACACAAAGCAGTATGCTCAGCTAGCCAAGGCAAGGCATTAGGCACCATCACCTGCCCCCTCCTTTGAGGACCTGGGACATCTTACCTGCCTCACACAACAACGTCCCTTCTGCCTGGCTCTTTTTACATCTGACTAGTAATAATCCCAGGTTACTGGTGTGAATCTGAATGTACATGTCTCAACTGGACTGCCATCAAAAGCCAGATTGTCCACTTAGCTTTAGTAGTTAAAAATCAATGAGTAAAGTAATCCTAATGTGCAAAAGTTGCAGGTTTGTTGAATTATTAATAAGCAATACAACTGTAAATGCTTTTGTTCACCATTCTTCAGTGCACTTGCAAATGATTTCAAAATGAAAGGTGCTGAAGCATGAAGACTGTAGGCAGCCATTGCTTTCTGAAATCACAGTGCAGGGAATTGGTGGAATTCTTGCCTGCCTGGGTTATAATCAGACGTTGTGAACTTTCCTTGAAAGCAGACTTCAAATTCACAGGGGTCCCCAGCCTTCAATCAAGAAAATGCTTGAAACGACCTCCATCTGCCATTTTAATGTATTCTTCCCAAAGACTTCCATAAATATTTAATATAAGAAATGCACTGTTTAAACACAATGAATAGCTTGTGAAATTAAAGTTGGCTGACGGATTACACGATATAATACACAGTAAACAATGGTAGAGAAACCATAGGCACAGCCACACAGTTTTCTTCTGCTCTTCAGCTAAATGAATCAGAAAGGAATGTGAAGGCAAATTTCATGATGCAAGCTTGCACAACAGCCTTAATATAGAGCACGTTCCTAGTCTCATGTGTGCATGACCATACAGCAGACATTCGCCTGTCAGCTGTGTAGCAAAGGCACACACAGAAGCTTTTCTTTTTATTTCTGAACTGCTTCTTTGCGAGCCAGTCCACTCTTCCTCCTCAGCTTCCCCAAACAGCTACAGTGATAGAGCTCTGCCCAAGACTTTAAGTTAGCATAACTAAATTACCCCATTTTGAAAAAATGCTAAGCATCAGAGAACACTAAAACCACAGCAAATGCTTTGCAGGCTGCCTGACCTACAGCCTCAACCAATGCACACTGACATAGCTACATCAGGCAATCCATCAACAAAGTACATCCCAGCACACTTCCCACACACACACCTCAACACTAATTTTCTCTATACACATCTGCTGGTTCCTGGAAAAGCACTTCTATGCGTTCCACAAAATTCCCAAATGTTCACAATGAGCTTAGCACTGAATGCTGCCTGCTCCAGGATATACAGGTATAGATACAAGAAAAGATGCAAGTTTACACTCACTACTTCCATCACTTAACTGAAACATCCAAATGTTAAAGCAGTTCTTATAAGTTTTCATTCTGTATTAGCTACTGTAACAACATATCTGTGAGAGCTGGGGCTGTTTAGCCTGGAGAAAAAAAGACTCTGAGGAGACCATAATAGCAGCTTTGCAGTACCTGAAAGGGGCCTACAAGAAAGCAGGGAAGGGACTTTTTACAAGGGGTTTGTAGTGATAGGGCAAGGGGGAATGGATTGAAGTTTGCAGAGGAGAGATTTAGATTAGGAAGGAATTCTTCACGGAAAGGGTCGGAAGACACTGGAACAGGTTGCCCAGGGATGTCATGGATGTCCCTCCTCTGAAGTGTTCAAGGCCAAGCTGGATGAGGCCTTGAGCAACCTGGTCTAGTGAAGGATGCCCCTACCCCTGGCAGCAGTGGAATTAGATTGCACAGATTTGTAGAATACCAGGTTGGAAGGGACCTCAAGGATCATCTAATCCAACCTTTCAAGGTAAGAACATCGCTTAAATGAGATGGCCCAGCACCCTGTCAACAGTGGTCTTCAAGGTCTCTTCCAAACACAAACCATTCCGTACGTATTTGTATACCTTCATCCCAAAATTACACTAAAGGATTCCTGAAATACATCTGTGGCACATAACATCAAAATGTACTTTTTCTTCTCCAACATTGTTGGTTTACCAGTAAATAATGAGTATTTGCAAAGGTTCTTTTGCACTAGACAAAAACCACCCCAAGACACGTTAAAAAAACTAATTCTTAATGCCAAGTAGAAATGTAAATATAGATAAGGTTTAAATACACTAAGACAAATAATGAAATTCACTGAAAAACCCCAGCATTTTGTATACGTTCGACTGGTATGCATATATATATATACACACATTAATTGCTTGGAAAATTACTCAAATACAGGACCTTGTAATTTTGTGAAAATACCAATAAAAACCATACATATCACAGTAAAACACTGTAATCATAATCCTAACTTTTACAGCAGCCTTATATATTGTTTTTTAAATAAACCAAATGTTAATTTGGGGGGAAGTTCCTAACCCATCACACCAAAGAAGATAACCCTACTAAACATACTTAAAAAATGTTTCCGGATTCCCTTACACATACATTTCTATAGACAACACAATGCACATACACACGTCTGACTATACAGATCTTACACAGTTGCAGTTGCTGAGACACAGTTGTGTGACAGGGCCCAAGATGACAATCAAGACAGCACTTTAAATCCCTTTCTAAATTTCAGCACAGCCAGAAGCAGCAGTAGATTCTAATAAAGAGCAATATGGAAGGACTGGAAATGTCTGTTCTCTCCAGTTTTAATCACAAGCACTTCTTGATGGGAGGTTGGTCACAAGAGGGCTAAGGGAGAAAGGGAGGTAATCATATCAATCGTTGGAAGAAGGAAAATAAAAAAAAGCGTAACTCTGAACATGAAAATAAGAGGAGACAGAGTAGGAGGAATGCAAAAGTCACAAATTACAAGGGTTATGATTCTGGTGTTTCACAATGCCTCAGAGTACTAAACTCGAATTAACTGTTGACCCTAGAGAGTAAAAATGTTCTCCTGTTGTTCAGAGTCATCGAGCAGATCATAAAAATTACGATCTATAGAGATGCTCCTACTTATAAGGGCAACTGCTCTTTATCATCTTCACTGCAATTAATTCCAAATATTTAAAGAAGTCCATGAACTAGGAAATTACTGCTTTCAAGAACAGATTACAATACTAGATATCAGTAGCTTAATTTGCATCACTGACTAGGAAATCCAGAAAACTCATTAATTTTACAACAGAGACAACTCCTTATTTCATTACCTACCTTGTTAAAGTTTTTTTTCCTGCTTAATGTTTTCTTTTTGGAGGCAGAGCCTTGCTTTTATCTTCTCTAAGCCTAAGCATCTGCTCCAATGAATCTATTTTGTGACATTCATCTGTGACGAGCTTCCTGCAAGCTGACAACAAGCATCTAGCTACAACCACCAATATACTGACATTCAGAAAACACATCAGTTTTCAACATCAAAGAATGTTACTTCCTTCTCAAGATATTTCTAAAACAGTTAGCAATTTTAAGTACCAGAACTACCAAATTACTCTTTAAAAGGAAAGAAAAAAACCAAAAGTTACACTGCCTAAATACTTCATAACAGTTCCTTTCTTGCAAGTAACTTATAGAAACATCATTTTTGAGAATTAAAGCTTTATACTATTCACACAAAAAAATAACAAACAATCCAAGCAAGGCTCCCAAATGACTGACTTGCATTAAACTGAAAAGTAGGTTGGTTCTCTTGCTGGTGGAAATCTTCTGCATTGAGCAAGATGAAGGCTGACAGTGGAGGCACAAAGTTTAGCAACCTCATAGCTGCCAGCGTAGGCCAGTTAAAAAGTGATTCTCAGTGGTCATTGCTATAAGTAAGTGATGCCTAAAGACAACGATTTACGGAAAAGAAGTGATGCTGAAATGCTAAGTTGGAGTTAACTTTAGAAGTTACAAGAAAACAGCTGGACATTATTTCTATTAGGACAGAGACAGCATAACTGAGCATATACCTTGACTACACCCTTATTCAATTCTATCAGTCCAAAGATTTTACAAACATTATGTTCTAGATCACAAAGTGTGAATTCTCTCTCTATAAGAAGCTAGAAAACAATCAGAGTCAGTGGTGAATCTGGGGACAGAAAGCACCAAGATACATAGTACCATGTTGAAGTTGGTGCACCTGTCTTCCAAAACACCAAAAACTCAGGAAAAAAAAAAAGTCAACAAATCTCAAACAAACATTTATGAAAAATCACCAATACTGATGAAAATTTAAAATGGTACTGAAGATCAAGACAGTAAAATACCAAAAGTATTGCAGGCAAAGCTGTTTGTGGTTATTCTCAACATTTAAAATATACTGCATCTATCCCACAGCAAGTGCAAAACCACATAAATTCTGAAACCATTTCTGGCCTGAATAATATAAAGTGTCTATTAAATTTAGCTCACTTATGAATCAAAGTTTATCTTTTCCCTTCAGGTCAATATCCAGGACTGAATGTGTTTTATTTGATTTGTGGAGTAGAGGAGCTCTTCAGCAGACCTATAAATCCGCAATACTTAGTACTGTGAAATGTTATATTCTGTAAATTAAAGTGACGCTAATAAAATCAGTTTCCCAAGAGACTTGGGAATAATAGTAAATAAACACAATTGAAACACACTATCTTCATAAAAAATAATGGAATTTTTCATTAATAAAGTTGCCACTGAATAACTTGTTGGTTTCTCTGAAAAAGTGTTAACTAGTTCTGAGAAAAGTCTCCCCACCTCCCTTGCAATTAATGGCTTAAATTTCTCACTCACGTGAAAAAGTGACCTAATTTTACCCTGCATCTCCCTCTGGTGGTTTCCTTTTCTGTTTATTTGGCAGTTGTAGTGAGCAGATTCTTCTTGCCTTGTTCTAAAGCAAAGCAGAGTCTTAAGTTTCAATTATTTTCATCTCCTACTCGTTTCACTAAAGCTAAACTAACCCCAAGAAAACTAAAGCTGTCTAACACAACTCTCCTTTCTTTGTCATTTCTCTGACTCTTCTTCTCTCACCATTCCATCTTCCATCTGTGACAGGGGATTAGCAGACCTACAGAAACCCACCTCAGATGTACATTCTGCAAGTAGTTTCTTAAATATCAACTCCTACTACATTTGCCTTCCAATGAGTTTTTATTACTGGGTTCTACAAACCTGAATTGTTGGTACTCCCATAAATTGGGAGTTTGGACACCTACAGCAAGAGCAAAAAACCTCACAACAGAAAGTGCAGTTTCTACTAATGCAGTAAGAAGGAGAGATGTTGGACAAAAGAGACTAGATGAGCCAGTAGGACCTCTCAGATTTATAAATGCTGTCGAGCATTTTACTGAGGTGGACACACTCTCCTGTAATGCAAAACTGAAATCTCACCCCGCATTGTAAACTTCTTGCAACAAATTAAATCACTGAATCGTATATAAGACTATAAAATTTGCTACATTTTGTGTGTTTTTATCTTGACTGTTTGTGGGTTTTGTCCTTGCAGTGGTCATTTTTCCATCATTATTCTTCATGCACAGAATATTCCCAACAATGTCTGATGTTTCTTGACCACAGAGGAATAAAGCAGGACACAGGATGATGGTCTAAGAGGCTCTCCAGTACTTGCACACTTCTCAGTTATCAATGGTGTAAGTTGGGAAGTCACTACAGATGGTTTTGAAACTTTTATCTAATACCTCACTCCCCTTAACTTTGTTATACAAAAATCATTCACTTTTCCTAACACATACAAATAGCTCCTAGCACTGAAGAGTCACTTTAGATATGTTAAATGATCCCTCAGAGGCTACATGGCAGCAGGGAGCAGAAACCACTGCTGTAGCAAGAAAGAAATACTTTAGAATGATAGATGAGGAACTAGCTAGACAACTTGTTTCAACTCAATGAGAAAAATGCAGGGAAAATATTCACCCTGTGGAACATGAGAGTTTTCCAAGCTCCAGAAAAATACTGTAAACAATGGACACAAAAATAAAAAGTGTTGAAATGATTACACAATGTCCTTTCAAATGATAGGTAATACTAGCACCATCCTGCCCTCACTCTTATGCCCTTGAGACACACGTCAGTGTGCCAGAGAAGTATCCATCATCAAGGGAGAGAAAAACATAAAACCTATCAAACTGTAGGGTGGTCATTTCTCAGGAAAAAAATGTCAAAGCAGTTCACTTTGATCTTTCTTTTTTTTTTTTCTTTCAGAAACAGACCAGGAAAACTTCTCCACCCTATAAAAATAATAAAGCACAAAGCCACACAACTTTCCAGTCCAGAAAATACTCCCCAATGATAATTGTTTCTTTCCAGTGGCACTGAGTGACAAATTAACAATAAAAATGCTGGATCACAAATGCTATGATCATAACCACATTTGAAAGCAGGAATTTCTGCTTTTAGCATTGACTGGTAAGGAAAAGGAAATACTGTTTTAATACTTACACTGATAGACTAATTATAGATCTAATTTTCAGTGCCTAAAAAAAACCTACAGATTTCATTTTGCCATGTCCAGACGTCTACAAATTGGAACTACTCAACACTATAATTAAGATTTAAAATAGCATCCATGGCAATAATTTCTCTTTGGTCATTAATTAGTTTCCAGGCAAAATCATCTTCTAGGTTTAAATGTCCATTTTAGTCAGAGGAAAAAAAAACAAATAAACCCCCTAACATAAAAAAAATCAACACTGTATATATTTTGAAGTAAGGCTATATGTTTGTTCTACAAAGAAAAAAGACTTCTCCTGAATGTTACATTTCTAAGCTGAAAAGCAGTATACAGCCCAGTAATTTCTTAGCAGGAGAAAAATACAGCTGTTAGACCTCAGTAAGAAATTGACTACAGTTTTCTGATGAGAGAACATTCTGCTGAGCAGAAACCTGCAATGGCAGCAGTCACTTCTGGAAAGCACAACTAAACTTAAAAAATAAATGGTCAGAATGTACATTTGCAATACTTCGGGTGTGATGTGCAAAGCTGCAATCTTTGAACAGAAGTCAAGACTTCCCCTGAAGTTTGTTACTCAAAGTAGATGATTCTCACAGTCATCCTCAGCTGTCCACTGGAATCTTTCCAGCAGGTCCCTGTCTCTCTTGAACTCGGGAGCGCAAAACTGAGCTAGGTTGATTTCTTTACAGTGAAGATGCAGAAATGGCATAAGCCTGACAGGTAAGTAAAACTGTTATTTTAACCACGTACAGGTAAGTAAAACTGTTAGTTTAATCATGTATCTAACTGACTATTCTTTGTTTGCCCATCCAAACTGCTAATTTAAAGCCCAGATGGAGGAGAATATAGACAAGATTGGTTTTCCACTCTTCCTTTCAAATGAAGAGAACACAGGTCTACACTCCTGAGTACAAGGGGGAGAAGGAAAGCCCCTATACAATTGATATGTTTGCCTCATTAGAGGTATTTTAGAGTCCTTTGAAACTGCCAAACCAGTATGGCAAGAGCATATTGAGTTCAGCAACTAAACCTGGAAGGAAATCTGTGCAATATAAGCAGTAGAAAAAATATGAAAAGCAGCCTGTGGATATCCAGTTTTAAAGAGTGCTCTTACTGAATGAGATCTAAGTTTGACATAATTTACATAGAAATATGGCAGAATTATAGAAATACTTATTTCAGAAAATTTAATAGCCCAGCAGATCTATATGAAAAAGCCTTTTATACTTATCCCTCAAGCATTTTTAATGCTAGCAGCGTGAATAACTACCAGGTTTAGGTAAGACATATTACACAGGTGAAAACAGGAAACTGCAGAAAAATAAGTCATTTCAGAAAGTCCTTTTTACTTGAAGGCAAAGCCCACAAAACTGCTGAGAGCTCTACAATCAGCAGTATAATCACAGGAGTTCCTAATTATTTTACTGAAACTTTAATTTAAAGAACTGTGGAACAGCAAAGGGGCAGGAGATCTACTCCTGAGCTAGGGAATCCTCAGGCAGGCTCACAGCACTACAGCAGAAACTCTCCTTCTGCTACTCAGAAAAAAGAAGATTTTTTCCTGAAAAGACAAATTTAGAATGGAAAGCGTTTGTGAAAACTGCAGTTTAAAGTGCAAACCAAATAAGCTGGACAGCAGTACAACTACCATGCATTATGCACAGTTCAGAAAGTCCTGGAAGACTGCACAAAACTAAGGAGAGAAAGGGGTGGGCTTCTGAAAATTATGCCTGTGAAGCAGAACCTGGGACATGTGGAAATAAACGCTCCTGCAAAAAGCAGCCAGAGATCCTTATTTGAGCAGCTTATTGCCATAAAAGATGGCTTCTGTCAGCAGTTCCATGTAGTCTTATCAAAATGGCATTTACTTGCCCCAAATAAAGACTCTGAACAAGTAGGGAAAGCTACACCCTATAAAGCTTTTTTTGGCAAATTCTCTGTGTTAACTGGACAACTACTAAATGATATTGGTATATGCTGAGAGTTTACAAATGATCCACACATCCTTTCTATAAAAATTATGCCAATCAAAATAATAACTTTTTACAAAAATATTTTGTTATTATATTACATATTGACAATCATTATACTATTATTATCAACTGTATATTACAATAATTATTATTGTAAGAGAAGACTCATTGCTGTCTACAACTACCTAAAGGGAGCTTGTAGCCAGGTGGGGGTTGGTCTCTTCTCCTAGGCAATCAGCAACAGAATGAGGGGGGGCAGTCTCAAGTTGTGCAAGGGAAGGTTTAGGCTGGATGTTAGGAAGAAGTTCTTTCCAGAGAGAGTGACTGGCATTGGAATGGGCTGCCCAGGGAAGTGGTGGAGTTGCTGTCCCTGGAGGTGTTCAAGATAGGACTGGATGGAGCACTTAGTGCCATGGTCTAGTTGATTGGATAGGGCTGGGTGATAGGTTGGACTGGATGATCTTGGAGGTCTCATCCAACCTGGCTGATTTGATTCTATTTGATTCTATTCTAATTATAGTACAATATTAAACAAGTATTATAACAATAAATATTATTAACAATTAATATATTTTATCATTGTTATATAACAATTATTATTACTATTATTAATATTACTACTACTAATAATAATGCAAAACAAAGAAACACATTTATCTGCGCAGTGTACATATATACATGCAATCAAAAGTGCACATGCTCTGCAAGGACTTAGACAAACATCAGTTACCTCATCAAATGTAATTTTCATTTGTGAGAAGTCAGTCCGAGGCAGACACAAGCTAATTCAATTTAGATTCATCTGCACCAGGACAGTCTGAATCCTCTATCTGCCTATATACTACAGTGAAGTTCTAGCCTATTCACAAATGTAAACCTAATGCATTTATGAAGAAACAAATAAGATATTTGCTATATGTGTGCCACCATCTCAGTCATAGCTATAAAAGACCCTTCTTATGGAAACAGAAATGTTAAATCAATACATTTAATACTAAAGCCTAACATGAAGTTTTTAGGATTGGAAAATGGAAAGAACTATGTATTACACACACTGTGCTTTTCTTATGCCTATAAGGTCTTATATTAACTGCAATCAAATATTTCAAGCTCACAAAAGTGACTAAGAGGATGATACAAGATGGAAATCAACAATTATGAGTGGCGTATACTGAAGGTGAAGCATTTTATTGCTGTTTCTATCAAAATTACATTTGTATTTCTGTATCAGTAAGTTTGGGACTGTTTCAGCAGCTAAAGGTGTAAACACAGGACTGACAAGCACTTATATAGCATCAGTCCAAAAGACACAATAAAATCTTTAAAACTAAAAGGCAAGTAAAGACAGATTGTCCCTGGACATTCAGAATAGTACACTGAAAAACTATTAGACATTACAAAGGTTACTGCATTACATAAGTCTTATAATGAACATAAATCCTAGATGCCCTACCTTCTTCTAGAGAATACAGATCCTTTTGTCCAAATCAAAAGCATTAGTTGCAAGTAAATAGTATTAGGTAGCTTCTCATATGAAAACTTGGGGAAGAAATTATTGCATAGCCATTATGTTAGATCTAAATACTTTTTCATATATTTTTACCATGAATCTCAACTGTATAAAATCTAAACACTTCAAATAAGTTGCTAAGACTTTCTAAGCAAGGTTAAGTAGTGATGTCTTTTGTTAAAGAGTGTTTTGTTAAAAACGTTTCTGCAAACCACTACATTCATCAGTCACCATGACAAATTAATTGGTAAAGAAGCTTCCCATTGCCATACCAATGGCAGTGGAATAAATAAGTCAAAATGGCACCACCTGCAATGTTAGCAAACACTGCAGTCAGCAGAAGCCTGCTAGGACTTGGGGGGAAAGACCACAGAACTTCCAGTGAAAGCCTATTCCTAAACTCAGGGCTTAGGGACAGCTAAAAGCAAATCAAACCAAAGCAAAACAAACAACAATCCCCTTACATGCCCCACCCACAACCTAACACCAACACACACACACACAAAACCCACAAACAAAAAACAAAGATCAAAAAACTTAGTAATAACTTTGGAGCACTCTGAACCTCAGCAACTTAAATACTGTCATACCATAAAGCAAACAAGTACACTTCTTGCCACCTGACCTGCACCAGAATTATTCATAACATATCACAGGCAGTAAACCCCTTTACTTGGCTGGCAGGACAAGAAGGTACTTGAATCTCCATATATTTTCCAGCAGTTAGAGAGTTCAACTATAGATCATTTCCCCTTCCTCTTCCTTCTATGTATTTCTTCAGGTTTCCAGACATACAGATACAACAGAGCTTCAGTACACATTCAAACAATTCCCAGTGTCTAATGCTAGACAGTGTGTATGATAATTGGGTAGCTTCATACATTTTAAAGTTTGAATAAAATAAATTTGCACCTACAAATGGATTGTTTTAGATGCTAAGCCTTGCAGCTACTGCCAACAAACACCTCACAATGAGTTTTAGCATTTGCACAGGGAGATTATCACAGTATGCTCCTTGACACAGCAGAGCTCACAGTGATAAAAAACAAAACGTGCCTTCCCCCTCTCCCTGGGGGTGTGCTGGATTCTGAACCATTAGCAAATACAACTCCATTATATGGGAAGGAAGTGGGAAATGGTTGTGCTCTGCAGGTGTTCAAAAATACATTTTCAGTAAGGGAGCAGATGCTTGAAAAGAAACAATTCAAGTAAGCACATGGCACCATAATCAGTCTTACTACTGTATTTGAAAGCAACTGTCTTCCTCTTAAATACACAAGTTACTAGGTTCTGGCATCGCATGCATTTATTGCACCTGCAAGTGCTTGAATATGTTACACTTCTACATTTTGATGTACATTTTTAAAAGCAACAGGGCACGACAGATCGCAAATAATGGTGAACAAATCACTACTCCTGTCACAGTAAACCTCGACAACTCACGTGGTACAGGGAGTTGCCTAAAATTAATTTTAATTTGCAATCTTTAAGGCCATTAGTGTATGTAGAATGAGATGTAATGCAGTGCCATTACTTTCATTTTAGATGTTTCTGCTACCTTATATTGCCACTGTTGGCTTGCTACTACACTCTGAATATGGAAACATCTCTTATTACACAACATCTTACTTCATCTTGAGGAACCAAATAACCCAGACAGAGCCAAAGACTATTTCTTCATCAGCAAGTCAAGGGAAAATGAACATCCTTCACTGCAAATGGCAACCCAACAAAACCAGAAACTTTCAAAAGTTGTTGAGTTAAATAGATTTTCTTCTTAAGGGATATCTGAAACAAAGTCATAATTAAGGGCTCTATTTTGTCACTCATTTCACTTTAGTGGATTTTTTTCTTTACACATAGAATGGCCTGAAACTTTGCAGGAGAGAACTATGTGTGACTACTGCTTTTTAGCAGAGTTGCAGTTTCTCCTGAGTCTTGAAATGGAGGACTTGTCAGTAAGACACTGAGAACCTGTGACCATATACTGTTAGCACATCTAAAGTGATCTAGAACCAGAGTAGGCCCAGCTGAGGCACTAAGAACTCAACAGGTCAGGACACTCAACTGCTCTCTATTCCCAGGTGGCCTTTGCAGCTGAAGAAACAAGGTTATAATCAGAAGTAGTCTGCTTCTTGGCATAATAAATCCATGCTTAAGGAGAAGTGCCAGTCTCCAACTGCTATTCTGATACCCCTCATGAGTGTCAGATCATTAGTTTCTGTTTTATTTCAATTTTTAAAACTGCTTAATGATTTTCAGAAGAAGCAATTTTTAATGATCTTAAAATCTGCTACATATTTGTACTCTGTAAATGGAATATTTTCTTTACCAGCATAAATGTAGCTTCTTCGCATAAAAAGCTCACTTTCCCCCTCTTCCTCAGATAATAGACCCTATCTGAGAATGCACCTGTCTATGCTAATAAAAAACAATTGCAACTTGAACCATTTCCTCCTTCCTTTTCTACTTCGACTGACAAAATAACCCCAAATGGAAACCTTAACTCTACTCCTCCCTTTATACTTTTTTTTCCCCCAGGTCCTCTGAGTACTCTCTCTCCATCATAACTGTTTCCCAGAGTAAAAAAAAAAANGCAGCATCCCTTTCCTCTATTTCTATCTGTCAAACATCCTGAAACATCTTTACTATATGCTGATTGTTCAGACCTATTTCAAATAGGCCTAAAAATGAGTGTATCAACTTTGAAAGTAACTAGAGCACTCTTCTGCAATCTGT
Organism: Psilopogon haemacephalus; assembly: GCA_013396835.1. NCBI lineage: Eukaryota > Metazoa > Chordata > Aves > Piciformes > Megalaimidae > Psilopogon > Psilopogon haemacephalus. The sequence goes on from VWZI01010423.1 coordinate 1,390,014, forward strand.
TAGGCTACTGAATGGGTATTGTGAGACCAAATCCAATTTTCAGTAAGTTCCAACTGCACTGCAGCAGTAACAACTCTGATTTTAAAAATTTCTCTTTCAAATTCCAGGAGGGCTGTTGTGTTTTCCAGATCACTGTTCTGATCTGTCTAGGTTCATTACTTGCATCTGCTATTCGCACTTTTTGCGTAAAATCTGAGGGAAACTAGGATTCTGCATATTCTGAAGGAGATGTAACAAAGACACAAGTTTAATAATCTAAGTACTCACTACTGCTTGCTTTAAAATCCTCCCCTTTACAGTGCACTCAGAAGTTCAAAGAAGCTCAAGAAACAGAGTTAGATTTCACTTAAATGTATTCTCACTGTAGCTATAGTTTCCTTACCATATTAACGATGCACAAAAATTTAAGAGTCCCAATGATCAATAAATTAACTTCAGAAAGCTGAAGCTTAATGGGTTCTCCTGTGGTTTATCTGTTCCCTTCACTTGACTCTTCCCTAAACAGTACTACTGATATATAAACACTCTGTATGCAACTGTCTTAAAAAAAAAAAAAAAAAAAGTTGTAAAAATAGGGTGCCCTTTAAAAGTAAACATTTACTGAGCCACGGTACCGACCTACAGGGGTATTTCCTATGCTTAGTACACATAGCACAGTGATATATTTGTAGCTTAAATTTTCCACTGTAAATGTTTATCGTGAATGTACTTCTGTTTCATAAAGCAAGGCAACAGCAAGGATCTCTCTCACTAATTCAGTATCGATAACACAGCAATCATGGCCCTTTTTAAAAACAATAGAGCAGTATTACTTTCTATTCTGTCCTCTTCACCCTTCTACGCTGCCACAAGCCACACAAAGAAGTTAATGTTTTCTAAGTTAAACAACAGGCTGTCTGCTTATCTGAAAACTTAAATGTGGTGCAATTTCCAGCTACCTTAGAGCAAGCAGGATGCCTAGCAACGCTGCAAAACGCCGGGGCTCTGGGTTTCAGTCCTCTTGAACACGCTAGTGTGAACATTTCCAGTCTGAGGAGGCACTGCCACCACCCTTCCCCCCACTGCCTGCTTGCACTATAAACCCCGCTTCAAAACAGCTAATAAAGCCGAGCTGCGAAAGGAGCGGGGCGCGGGGAGGAGCAGATATTTGGGCCAGGTCCAGGCCCACCTACCGGATAATCCCGGGTTACGTCCGACAGCTGTTTATACTTACCTGATGTGCAGCAGGTGCAGGACAAAAGGCTCACACAGCCCTGCACCTGCCGCCTCCGCCCTTGCTCAGGCCCGGACCCCCAGGCAGCACCCAGCACCTCAGCAGATGCTTGGCAGCAGTCCTGAGGAGCACAGCCTGGCACCCTCATCCCATGCGGTAAACGAGAGGCCTGCAATAGCTCAGCACTGTCCTTGGCGCACCAGGGGCTGCTGCCCAGCTGGGGAAGCAGCCTCCCACACCCAGCTGAAAGGGGTCAGTCAGCCTCACTCACGGGGTTCCCACCACAGGATCGGGATGCACCACAACTGCCTATTATCAGGACTTCCTCCGTCCCACATACTCTTGGGCCGCTCCCCACACTTCGCTAGCTACTGGGACGTAGGAATGACCAGTCCAGCACAGCCCTTCAGCGCCTCCTTCAAAACACACTCGGGAAATCACAGGGAAGGCAGATGGGGGGGCAGGGAAAGCCAGCTGCTGCTGCTCATGCGTTTGCTTTTGTTCTATCCTAAAAAGCACTGAAGAGTTCTGGCTTTACTATGCCTGAAGTGCACAGACAGCATAATTTTCAGAACAAGTCCTCAAGGAAAAGGAATAAGAATTGATGTGCAACAGTCAGAATGCTGGGGGTGCCACCGTTCCTTGTTCAAAGCCATCTATTTAATCATCATTATGCTGTGCACACTTTGGTGCCCTTCACTGTCTGCCCAAACACCTATTTTGACATTAAGTATTATCGATAATGCTATGTTAGAGCCAATGATACTTTCAAACATTTTCCAGAGAGCAATGATCAAGAGTCCTTGATGTACACAGCTGACAGTCTCTTTTTCCCCTCTCACCAGTAAACCATGAAATGTGCAGGGAAGAGGAAAATAGGGAAATGAATGACCAGGTCTAAACACTACAAGGTGCAGGACTAAGGTAATACATTAGGAAGCAGAGGAGTGGAAAAAAAAGAAAAAACAAGGGGAAAAAAAAAAAAAGAGATTTAGGGCAGAGGTGCTACTCTTATGTAGTTCCATGGGGTGATGTTTTTGTGTATGTCATTTACTAAACCAATCTGATTTCTCATAGAGTTTTGAACATTTCTTTGCCCGAAAGTCCATGAGCTTGTTTCTTGCACAGATCACTGAACAAAGCCCTCTGTTCTAGGAGAATCACATAGCAAGTTTCTCCAGATTATGAAACAGAACCCAGGGTCCTTTGATCTAATATCTCACCCTTTTATCATCAAGACAAGGGGGGTGGGGGGAAGGAGGGGAAAAAAAAAAAAAAAAAAAGAAGAAAAAAAAGAAACAAGGGGCAGGGAGAAGAGGTAAAATTAAAAAGAAGCTGCTGGTATTTAAAGCAAAATCTGCTCCAAAAATGAAGCTCCTACAAATGAGACTCAGAAACATCCATGAGCTTAACAAAAGAGGATGGAGTAACAGCTGGCAGCACATGTCTGAGAAGCACCTGGGCAAAGTAGTGAGGACAGAGATGATAAACCCACCTCACTCTGCAGTGCATCTGATCACCTTCTAAGGTATGTTTATTATAAAGTGTACCCATCTCAACCCAAAAGACACAAGTAAATCAATTCCATATTTGATATTTCAGAGAATAATAAAACATGCAGCTACAAAACAGAAGACAAATACCTGTGGAAGCACTAAATAGTAAATAAACCTCATTTCAGAGCACACAAAGACTTTGACTGGGAGAAGAACACTATTAATCAAACCACTCAGAGCAAAGGGAGAGCTTTTACAATATGGTGTTAAAAAGATGACACCTACCTAGTTCAAGAACATACCTCAGTCCAAACACTCTAATCAGTAACAATATAAAATTAACAAGCCAACTATCTAGACTATTCTGTCTAAGAATCAGCATATGTATGTTAGATGCAGCATGGTCTTAACAATTACACGAAGACTTGTGAATAAGTAACCAAAGGCAGCTGATAGGGCACAATGTAATCAGACTAAAACCAGATTACATTTGCCACAGAGTGATTTAAATTATAAACAGAAATGTATCCATTCCTACAGTGAGAAGGGGGAAATTACAGTTCGAGGTTCATATGGAAACTATCAACACAAGACACACAATATGTGAAACAAAATCCAAATGTAATATTGCAATTAAACCTGAATATTGCATTCAGGAACCCAAAGAGGAAAAAGGCCGTTCTTATAAACCAGTTGATATAAATTTGGTTTACATTTATGAACTTTACATAGTTGCAACACCTAGTCCTTTTTTATAACACCATATTGTAACACAATATAGAGAAACTCCTCCCACTTAATAACATAAAATTAACTGTAATTTATACATTTCTAACAGTAAGCTGGCCAGGGCTGTGGGAAGGTTTATCTACCATGCACCTCTTACAACTGAAAAAGATAACAAGCTTTGCAGCCTACACCAAAGGTAAGAACCCAGGACACTTCTTAGATTAGACTAACAAACAGTACAAAAATTGCTTCACAGAAAAACCTTCCCAAATCTGGCCCTGTCTGAGCAGGGGAGCGGAACCAGAGGACCTCCAGAGGAATCTTCAAGCCTCAGCCATTCTGTGATTCTAGGAAATAAAGTTCTCCCAGCTTACACATAAGAAAACATAACATCAGCTCAGGTGTTACTTGAGTTTTGGCAGGATTATGTACACTCCCATCTCTAGGCTATGCTGGGGAATTGTTAGACTACTTTGGAGAAAACAGATACAGACAAACTGATTTTGAATACCTCACTTAGGTGTCTAAATGAGGAGATTATTTCCCTACATAGTCAACAGAAACTGGGCTTTAGTTCTCAGTTCCTGCATACCTTGGCTACATAGTCAAAGTACCTAGCATGCTAAGGGAAGCTGGAAAGCAATTATCTTCTTTCTTAGAACAAACTGTCTCATTTTTAAAAATTAAACTACGAAAAACAACTTCCAAGGTGTCTGAAGTCCTGTTTTCTTGTGTTGTTTTCTGTCAGTTTGCCAAAAAGCTTAAAAAACTCTGCAAGATACAGACATATGCACATCAAGCCACAACTTCTCAACTACACATTTCAAGTCAAATAAATGCATCTTTAAAACTGAAGCCCACAGAATGAGATGAAGCCTACTGGCATTATCTTGCATTTCCAGATTCATGTAATGGCAAGAATTCCAACTTGCATCTCTGTGTTCATAATTTAAAAAACACTATTTTTGGTGGTAGAGCAAGAGTCAGAGAGCAGCAAAAATGTTGAAGTTTTGCTGGGACCTTGCAGGATTTAATTACAAGCTGCAAGACATACTTATGGGTCTCCTGAAAAGAATTCATGCCTTTGGTATGTAGTAATATATGAGATTTTGGCCACTCAATAGTTCCTTGTGTTAGTGCCCAGTTTGTCTTACCGTACATACATTATGGTTAATATAAAATGATTTCATCTTTAGTGGGCAGTTGCCCACTGGGAGGAGTTTTTGTGCCATACCAGCACATATTTCTTCTTTCTGCAGCCTTGTCTGCACCTGATAATCTGGTATCAAAAATTTTCCGTAAGCGATCAGAAAAATGACTGTGACATTAGTAACACAGCTCAGGTATTCTTAAACAATGCTATCATCTTAACAGCCTCAAGGATTGCTCGATTTCTGAATTTCCCCTTAGTCATGTCTTAGTCAGGACTGACACAGGACTAAGACACGACAAGCCAGGAAGAAACACAGGTAATTCTACATATCCAAACAACAGAAGGCTAAGTGTGTATTTCTTTACCCAGTGGGCATACCCAAGAGCAACTGGGATGTATGGTGCTATTTGACAATGGCACTTTAGCCTGCATTGTGTAACACATGCAGGAAACTATTAAGGATACTAATCAGCACGCAGACTAGTTTAAAATTAACATATTGGGAGAAGCCCTCTAGTATGTTCAGACAGTGAGTCAGCTTCTAAAACCAGAACAGAAGTGGCTAATACAAATGAAATGCTAATTTTTCCCCAGATGGTGAAGCAACACCCTCTGTATACTCTGTTTTTTTTCTAGCTTGTGAACATTTGGGTTTATTCTCTCAGACTACAGAACAGTGTGGACCCTTGAACAGCTTTTGGCTGTTTCTTTCATGCCTGATTCAGCATTGGAGAAAAAAGAAGATTCAGACTTGTATTTCCACCAATGTCATTGTACACAGGACATAGATTTCCCCAACTCCTAGTACCCATACATTTCTAACGTCATAAAAATAGCTGCAGTTATTCTTCAGTTGCTCTCTCAGCACCAAAATAAGCAATGCAGGCTTGTTTGTCTATCTCCTCTTCCCCCTCATTTACAGAACTCTATCAGCACTTTTAAGTGCTGAGGAGTAGCTCTGTTCTATAATAAGATTATGTGGGACATCACCTTCTTCAACAGACCTACTTTCTTATACTCATGGAAAATGCACTGAAATTACTCCTATCCTTTACAGCACTTCTTATAATATTTAAAAAAAAAACAAACACAAAAACAAACAAACCAAAAAACAACCCACTTTTTGTTTTCCCTATAACTGATGCATTATCAGAAAGAATCAACCAAATATTAGTCCTGTACACCTAAGAACTGCATCACATTTAATATGGTCTCCATTCCAGCTTATATTCAAATATTTAATGCTGCTTTATATACTCCTGTACATTTGTACAATACGCTCACGTTTCTGCAGTCACATTCTTCTGACAATCAAGTTGCTAAATTACTACACAATACATTTGGTCAGCATAACTTACTGCTGACAACATGTAAATGAAAAAATAGCCAGCTTGATATTGAATTCCTTAAACCAAGTATGATTGTGACCATGAAATGAAAGGTTTTATTTTGAATAACGGCAGACACAATAAAGCCGAAAGTCACCACAACATCATAAAATCAATTTTCATACTAGAAATATGTGCTAAAGGAAAAAAAAGTCAGCAGGCCCTCTCCATGTATTACTTCAAGTTAATACCTTTTGGCAGGAAGAAAACTGTTCAAAGAAATATAACCGAAATAATCACCACTGCAATGGTATTAACAGACTTTTTTCATGCTACTTATCTTAAAGTCTGTCCAAGAAATTAGCAGAGCAGATACATGTGACTTACTGGCAAGAGAGAAAAAAGAAGATAATTGAGCCAAAATTATTTTTTTATAGCATTGCTGCCCTCTTCTGGTTTGTAATTTCTCATCCTCCAACCTTCATATATTGACTAACCCATCTCAGCTAATTACATTATATTCACATAGAACATCTTCAGAATGAATACATTAACTTAGTCACACACACACCTTTAAGTGTTATAATTTGAGAAATCAGGATTAAAATTACTAGTAGAATTTCTAGAAATGAACTGTTGATCTAAAGTACAGGGGTCAGCTTTGACATCATGACAGGTGTCAAGGATATGAAGGAAACAGAAAATGAACAGAATTTGAAAGTGCTTGCTCAAAGAGAGATAGAGAGTAGATGAAAACCAATTTTACATCTATTCAGGCACAAAAGGTTTTATCTGTCTTGTTATAGAAATACATTCAACAAGTGCAATTCAATATTAAGAGTGATTCACAATTAAAAGATCACTGGTTTATTATGAAATAAGCACTTTTCAAACTGCCAAGATGCAGAGAACCATACAGACATAAGTAAGCTCCATCCTTCTCCCCTGTCAAAACACCAAACATCTCAGTACGGAATTCAAAACCAAAAACAGTCAGTACAAGTTCATGTAATGTTCAAGGGCTCAAGCAATTCAGCATATTCCGTCTTCTTGAGACACTTAGCACTGACCAATTGCCCTGACCAATTGCATCCCTTGTTCCTACACCCATCTCGCCTCCCACTAACTTGGCAACAGAATCATAACCTGTGACCGTCTGCTGAAGACTGTGCTCCTGTAACGAGACTTGAACGACGTATCACAAAAGTTACCTTAGCTCCAAACTCAAGAGAGCCCTACCTTTCATATTTAACATCACATTTGTAGGACTTCTTTCTCCTCTAAAGTAGACAACAATGCTTTCAATTCTTATTTGCAGATAATGCCATTAGTTTTATCTGTACTACTCATATATTTATTCTACCAAAGACAGAAAAATGTACATGTATTAACAGAGAAATGTAAGTAAATTTATTAAAATTCCTTTACTAGCATCTCCAAGTATTTATAGCAATCAAACCATGACTCACAGAGAAAAGCTGTACTCACAGCTACTTCACTTGTCATGACCTACAGATTCTAGGCAAAAATGAGTCTCCTTTCTTTTGCTGTATGCAAGCTACATTTCTTAAACTGAAAGTTTTCAGTGTAACAGCTGCTTTTGTTCTAAGAATACAAATTATGTGAGTGAAAGCCAGTACAGTTCAAACTCCAAGTTTGCTAGAATCAACTCTCTTTTGAAGCTATGCTTTTGTTTCCATTTGTTTGTTTGTTTTTGTTGGCTCTGGCATCAGCTGTTACAGAATTAAAGGATTCATCTTGATCTTTAAAAACTTAGCGTGTATGTTTTAGAGGATGGAGAAGAGGAAGACTGATCCCTGGAGTTTGAGAGCTGCTGCTTCCGTTTACCTTGGAAACACCATTACTACTGTTGCCACCTCGTATCACAAGCAAAGAGGCGGCCAACAGAAACAGTACCAGAGGCTTAAGTCTGCAATGACAAAATGAGCTCTTTTTCTCGAGAGAGACTTGACTATCCAGGCAAGTATGTCAAAGAGGACTGAGGTTGTCATGGTCAAACCAGCAAAGAAATAGTGGCAGAAGTTGTTTAAAAGGCAAACTAAGCACATCTTGCCAACTCAGGTCTTGCCTAAGAAATACGTGGTGCTGTTTTCCCCTACTCTGTCCCAAACCGGCAGAACAGAACTGAACTTCCCTTGACTCGGGACAGAAATGTTTAAGGTGTTTCTTGCCTAGCAGTAAGCACTTCACTACTAAAGCTTCTACCAACAATGCCCTATTTTACATTTCAATTGATTAAAACATGCAATCTCACCTCCCACCCCCAAATCAAGCTACTTCTCAGCTGAAGTTCCTAATCAGAATGCACTTGGCCTTTCCCTCTACATACGCAACAGAAAGAAGAAAACCTAACTGAACACTAAGTCCATGTCAGGCATTAATATACAATATTCTAAAGGTAGCTCCTGGGGACAGTTAAAATGGCACCATTGTTCTCAGTCCCTGAAGTTACAATCATCACAACAGCAGAACAACATAGATAAGCTAAGTTAGTAAATGGACACCAGAGCTGTAGGCATACACAGTATGCACTTTTACATTATTCTGTCACAAGCTCCAATGCCCATTTAAACAACCACTTCATAGAAACAGTAGATCCATCTTTTTAGCTGCTGTCAGAGCAAGAAATATGATCATGAGAATACCCTTGGACCCCACACTCTGAAAAGAGAGAAAAACAAACATCTGTGGAAGTAGGGGGAAAAAAATTGAAATAATCAAATGTTCCTTGCTTTCCTTAAGTGTTACGAAATGTTCCACCTTAGTGAGATCAATGGGATAAACACAATACTCCAGCATTCTAATCAAAATAATTATCTCAAGTATATTAAGAGCAGTATGCTCAAGAGGTGTACAGCTTCTCAGGTCACAGGCTGCAGAGGTAACTTATCCACCAGCTTCAGAGCTGTTGAGATATTCTTCCAATAGAAGACTGTCACCAGATTCTAAAGAACAGATCATCCATGCTCTCATTCTGCAAGGGTTCCCAAGGTGACACAAAGATCTCTCCTTTTAGAAATGACTCGCTTTTGTCAGACTCATAGAACTGAATAGCTTTGTCATCAATATGTCTTTTCCATTCAAAGTTTATAATGATTAAATTTGCATGTTCTTCACAGCACAGGTTACCAACCTACTTGCACAAATATGGACCTACAAATGTCCACATTTCTCTCACTAAAGTAATTTGTTAATTTTTTCTTTTCCCAGTTTTACCTCTATACATCACTCTTCATTTCTGTGAATCATCAGGTGACTTACACTAAATGGCTACCAGGAGCCACCTGACACATACAGAATTTGCTTTACAATGAGACAGATCTCACAGCAGGCTTTTTCACCTTTTTAATGTGTGTGTGTGTGTATATATATATATATAAANAAAACTTGGGTGCTTCAGTAGAAGTCGGATAAAATTTATTCAAAGGTTTACTCCACTGACCTCACTGCAGTTACATTAAGTATGAGCCTAACCCTGGCATAAACTATTAAAAAAAAAAAAAGTCAGATTCAGCAATGTACTTTTTTTAAATCAGGGAACAAACAGTACAAATTATATAATGACCTACATTCAGCAGAGAAAATCTAAGATAAACAAAAATGCCAAAGATGCATTAAAGCTGCATAAGAACAGAAAGCTATATTACGAAACATTTCACAATAACACAATCTGACTATGGCCCTCAGTGCAGAAACTGCCTTCAGAACACTGCTTTTTGCAGTATACTTCCAGACAAGTAAATGCAGGTACACAGAGCAGCTGTCAACAACTGCAAATGAATACAAGGCACGTGAGATACATTAAACCTACTCCACATGAGGTATACAACCAAACTCCATGTGTGGTACATACACATTTGAGACAATTGGTGTGCTAGTGTGAACACTGTTCTTGGAAGCACCGCATTTCTATTCCCTTCTTAAGTTTGAACATACACACTCCCACTGCTCATAGTAATTACCACAAAGGAATGACAATATGCACTTCTAATTTCTTACTTTACATAGCGATTCTAAGGAGCAAAAGATAGTTTTCAGCTACCAAACATTTATTCCCATTCATTACTTAACATAAATGCAAGTAGCTTAAGTCTTACAGATTTCCACTGGAGTAAACAGAAATACTGATGCCTGCCTGGAGGAATTCAGTACCCATTTAAGGTATATACATATAAGTACTGACAACTAATACATACAGAAAACCTAAAAATGTTAGCTATTGCCTTAAAATATAACAAGAGCAGATTTTACTACAAGACATTCTGAGAGAAGTCTGAAGAGGAGAAATATACAACATATGTCTCAGAGTTGTAGAAGGGTGTACTAATATATTCTACTCACAGGAGTTGCTGTTTTGCACCACATTCGCTCCAGTATTTGGGGCTACCACCAACTAGAAGAAGAGGTGATACTGAATGGTCCAAGTACTGTGCAGTCCAGGCTTGGGGGACAGAAGAATTAATGAGGAAATCAGAAAAAAGCAGATGGTGCTGCAGTACTTCTTTCTGCATATCTGCCACCTCAAGCAGTTTCTATACATGCAAAGCCCCAGGGCCCCACCTGGTAGCAATATAATTACCCTAAATGTGCACTTATGTTTCATTACACCTTAACCATCACTATGTGCACTGATTACAAGTATCAATCCAGTTCATTTTCATACACCTCTGCAGTTGTACAGCATTCAACTGTGAAAATTCATCACTCTTGTCACTTCTAAAACAAGGCCCATGCTGATAAACAGCAGTGGGCAAATTATTTGTCACTCTGTAGGGTGCCAGGAGGGTTTGATAAAGATGACATCACTCTCATTTCACCAATAACAATGCCACTAACAAGAACATGTAATCAGCAAGCTTCAGTGCTTGGTCTAGCTGTGGCAGGTGCAACTCTTTTTATGCTAGAAGTAAGCCAGCCAGCATTAGCTTCCAGCACAAGTACAAAACTATTTCTTTTATCAGAATGTTAAGCAGAAGTTGGCTTCCATAAGGCACTGCAGCTGCTGTCGCTGATTCTACAGATGCTTTCATTAATTTTATCAAGGACATACTGAAGCAAATGCTTGATCAGCACAACGGCTATTTAGGAACAGCTGGAGAAATGGAACAATTAACTTAAGGAGACTATGCAAGTCCAATATGCAAATCTAAATAATTAAATACTAAAAGATACATTTAGAACCATGTAAGAACTGAGGAAAAAAAACTTTAAAATATGAGAGCAACAGTGGAGGAGGGGCCTGAGAAAGAAAAGATAAGCTTCAGAGCTCTAACTTTATTATGTTGAAATAAAACTCCTCTAACCTGTAAAATTATCCATGCCAGAGAATGGTAACGTTAGAATAGTACTCTATGCTCAGATACTTCTAGAGTTAAGTTACAGTGGAAGTTATTGCAGTTTATAACACCCAACCATGAAAGTAAGCATAAAATCCTTAGAGAACTTTCAGTTTCTTATTTGCTGTAAAGATATATATTTTTGCCACAGAGTACTAGAAATGTAAAAATGTTATTTCTTTTATAACAACTTTACTGCTTGGAGTATTTAAAGTTCCAAACACTGTACCTAATCTGCAAGGTACAGATGATGTTTTATTTATCCATCTTCAAAAAAGAACTTAAGACTGCACTCTAACAAAGCATTAAAAAAAACCCAAAATATTTAAAAATCCATTTGCTTACTCCTCCTTATTCAAACTCTAGTGGATAAACAAACACAAATAATCTGGTTGATTAAACCTCAAAGAAAATTTCTATCCCTGTTTGCAAAGACACTAACAGTGTCCACTAACAGTAGTAGTTGAATAGTAGAAGTTTCATCTCCTTAACATATTCAGGTCCATCCCACTCCTGCTCCTCATTAATTTTGGGAAGAGCAGCAACAAAGAAATTAATGCTAGCTGTATTACCTTTCCTGCTTCTGTTTGGGTTATGAAGGGGTTTCTGCAACACTGCTATCCTCATTGCTGCAGGCTAGGAAAAACATGAACAGATGCGAGTAGTAGCACATTTACAAAGAAGGAAATGGTCCCAGGGTATGGTAAAATAATGGAGAGCATTAATTCCCTTTTCAGTTAGGAGAAGGTCTGGGATGGATAGCGCTAATTATTGTTACAAAAGAGCTCTGCATAATTTTACCAAAGCCAGCTTAGACAGTTGCAGTCTGCCCAGTGCAGATGCGACAGACAATCGTAGATACTGTGTGCTGCCTTCATTGTGGGGTATGGTGGTGGAATGCTGCAGCAGACATGCCCAGCAAAATCAGTGTTACGATGCTGTGAGTAAATTCTGTCTGGGCATGTCATTTGAATCTCTCTCCTTTCTATACCTAAGAATGGCAGGAAGCTTCTCCTTGTATGGAAGGCAGAAAAATCTGCTGTATTTGCAGAAACTGGAAAGCATAAAAGGAGGAAGAAAAGTCGGTTACACCCTTGCAGTAGTTGAATGCACTTGTGATTTTATAAGGTTTAGCAGAAAATGTATTTATTGTCAGTAATTAACTAAAGTAGTTAACTGCAAGTACATGTATTTCCAGAGAACATGGCATATACCTTCATAGATTCACCAGAAGGTCTGATAAAAACCCTAAGTTTCTGAGCAAGAATGCCTTCTCTATTGGTAATGTAAACTGAACTTTCTTAACTCTGCATTAACACTTTCATATCCTCCAACCAGAAACTCTACTTAAGTTTTGCTAGAATAAAACGTGTTGCACATGCAACTTTCTTCATGTCATCAGTGTTTAAAATATCAGTGCTCAGCATAGCTGAAGAAGAATCACAGGACAAGTTAACCATCAGCTTTTTTGAATAATGCAGTCTACATAAATTTTAGTTTAAATACATAAAGCTGAGATTTATTCATAAGAAGAGCTTCTTGTATTAGGTCTGTGATAAATTAGTGCTGCAAGTACCTGATTTCTTCTAGTGAAACTCTACAGGTTAAAAGTTAAAGAGTGTTACTTTCACTTTTTCACTTCAAAAAGTATATCAGCCTATTGTCTACCTCAAAGCAATCAAAAAGTGTCTGCCATGATTTCTACTGTGCAACCAAAAAAGGGTTTGGGGAAAAAAAAAAAAAAAAAAAAAAAAAAAAAAAAAAAAGAAAGAAACCCAACATAAAAAAGAAGGTTGTATAAAATGGATTTTGCTGCTCTCAGGTTATTCACACGGATCAAAAATCACATGTTTAAGCAACAGAAAATTTCATATTATTATACAGGTATCTCTATCAAGCCTTCCAAAAAGCATTCTTTCTTTGACCACTACCTATTCCTCTTCTTAAATAGTTTGGAAAGTTGGGGTGTTTCTACCAAATACGGAAGGTTCAGCATCCATGGTGCTGGTGAGCTAACTGCAGAGCAAGCCTTTAAAAACTGAGTTAAAAGAGAAAATATCTTGTTCCACTTCCAGAAGGAGGAAAATAGAAACCAAATACCCTTCCTGCTCCTAGCTGAGCTATCCTTACTTAGGTAAAGAAGTGCTTACTCCAACCACAAGGACTTTTCAAGGGTGACAGAGACAACCAAGATTTTGCCTGAGATCTGGTTTACATGGCACAATTGTTAAATTTCACTTAAGATACACACATCAGAACACATTAGTTTCCTTCAGCGACTCAGGTGTTGCACTCTTTGCAACAGCACAGCACTATAAACCTGAAATAACAGTAAACTATCACAGGAGCCATTCAGGATATGGGGCAACAGGCATGTTTAACTAAAGATGACTGAAAGCATGTTGGGCCATGGCAGCTACAACCAATTCAATACCTAACACTGTGTTACCATTCAAATCTGTGACCAGTAACATAAAAAACCTCCATATTAAGGAAACCAGTACAGAATTTGTGGTCTCCTTTGATCACTGCAGCAAACTATACTGCTATGTGTTGGTATATTGAAAGTCACCATCTGCTATTATATGGAAAGATAAAACAGGAAAAAAGAGGCAAGCTTTCAAGTTTGGAATGTCTTCAGCCTTGGGGACATTCTGTCTTTCCCATTTCCCCCATCACGGCCACACCTCCTACCTCACCACAATTTGATGAGAAGTAAATCTGACAGATTTTGCTAACATTTTCTGAAGAAACCACAAAGCCATTTCTGTAACAATTAAGAGATGCTTAAATGTCTTCTTTGTCTTAATTCCATACACTTAGTTCAAGAATTGCTTCAAAAGCTCAAGACACCAAATATAAAACTGACATTATCTAAGCTGTTCTCCATAACAGATCCAGATAGCCGAGCTCGCATCCATTTCACTGTGAATTTCAGTGCTAAAGAACAGGAGTTTATGCACAAGTAAGACAGCAGTCCATGGAACTGTTACACACTGGTTATGTCTACTCCATATTTGCTTACCCCGCAATCTGTGTTTTCAGGACAAGCTGAACTACTACTTTAGCACCATTTTTTTCTAATTCATTCTTGAAGAATTTTTGCAAGAGAGAAGAAATTAACATTCATACACGTCAAACAGAGTTTCTACTACAGCATCCTATAACTCTAATCCAAGGAACTAGCCTTGAATACAAAAATGAAGTGTCCCTGCTAAAAAGCTTGAACTCTGAACTGAAAAATTATACAAAAAATACTTTGCAGACAACCTGAAAAAAAAAGAAAAATAAAATCTGTGTGTGCATAAGCACCTGAAGTTCACAGATTATGTATGCACAATTTCTCAAGTTCTATACACAATCAATGCAACAATGATACACCTTAATCACTATCATCCACTAATATAGAAGACTAAAAGAGCCATAAAAATAAGTAATGCATTTTGTCATGAGCATAAACTCTCATCACGCTTTCTTTTTAATTAGGTATCAAGGCAAAAGAAATCGGTTACTGTGGAAATAAACAATTTGATTTACACCTACAATGAAAATAAGCACTTGTGTATTTCAATGTAGAATAAAGTTCAATGTTCTAGAATGTTTTACATAAGATTCTCTCTCCCCTTTTGATCTCCTAGATGTTAGTTTTGTGAAAAATTTGAGGGGAAAAAAAAATGTCTGCCTAGAATGCCTCGCAGCATGGCCACAGAGTATAAACACTTTCCACTTTTGAGTACCTCTGATATTTGACAGCTATACGAGCACTTGAACATCATTTATCATGTTTATTTTTAATAGCTCTCCCTGGGCACAGCTGCCTTGGATGCCAATCTTCCTTTCTTTTGCCTCCTGTAAATATTTGAAATAGCTATTCATTAACAGTTGCAGATTTATTCAGCACTGTTGTGCTGCTCGTGAACTGGAAATAGCTTTTATTTTTCTCTCCCTATCTTTTGGCTGATCTGAAAAAAATGCACTGTTTAGGTTCAGTCTGTCAGGATTTAAATTATACTCCTGCTGAGAGCTAATCAAGGGTATCTGACCTGGTTTACAAATAAATGATGAACCAGAGTGTTACTTTTCCCTTTTTTTTTTTTTTTTTTTTTCCCTTTTGGGGTATTGGGCCCATTTGTTTGAAAACAAACCATGAACAGACAACCTAAATAAAAGCAGAAACAACCAGTCCTCACAGTTAAAAAAAAGAACCTTTCTAAAGGATCTAGAGTACCCTGAGAACCCTCACTGGCAGCTCTTAGGCCTAACTTAGCCACAATATTTGAATTTCAGATTTTGGTATCTTAACACAATGCACGCAGCATTAAAAAAGACATATATTTGAGCTATCAGGACACCCTGCTGTGCACATCAGGAGTCCCACATATCTGTACAAATCACAGCTCTTATTTTCATGGAGCGATATTGCAGAAACAATTTTTCTGCATCATTTGACATGATTACTCCTAATCTACTGCCACATACAACCACACTGTGTATAAAAGCCATCTAACGTCTGAACTTGGCAACTTCTGCACTCTTACAAAGTCTTACAACATGCATTTTAGGATCTATTAGCATTGGCTGCAGAATAGAGAGGTCACAGAGTGCCCCAAAATATGCAGGTGCAAATCATACATAAATCACCACTGTGAATAAAATCAGAATTCGGAACATCAGTCCCATGATCACGTGAGACTTTTAAGACAAGAAAAAACTGCAGTCGTGCCCTGTCCAATGAAAAGAGCCACTAATGGGTCCATACAATATAACTAGCTTCCCTCAGAAAGCTGCTGAAAGCTACATAATACATTCTGGTTTTTTAAAGTGTTGAGTGACTGGCCTGACTTTGTATTAAATGCTATGAATAATGCTATGGCAGCATGAATGCAATGTTTTCTTCTCCCTACTCCTGCTATTTCACGAACATTAACAGTTGCTGCAGTATTATGTCTAAAGCTGACTTCAAAATGCTTTTCACTCTTATTTAGTTTTGTCTTACAATAGTAGGAAATACTCAAGAGAAGGTAAAAAAGGAAAGGACAACAGCTAACCATGAGAGAGACAAATCACATCTCTGTGACCAAGCATGTAAATTTACTTTTTCATAAGATACATTTAGTATTCTTTCAGCGTTTTATCGCTATCATCACTGGGCTTGTCACCACCCAGAGTTTTGCTCTCACTATGACTTCAGTGAATACAGCATGAAAGATTAGACAATTTCCTTTTATAACTTACAGATTGTTTACACTTGACATATGCTGTGAGTTGAGCTGTTTGATGTTGAAGTCTCTTGCTTCTGTAAACTGCACCTTTTTAGTTTAATGACTTAATTCTTTTGAAGCACTTTGAAAAAAAGTTCACTCAGACTTGAGCAGCTCAGCTGTTAGTTTCCTTTTAACCAGAACTCAGAAGTTTCAGTCTTACAGTACTTTTAGATATAGAGGTGACACGGACCTGAGGTATTGCACAAAATAACAACAGGTGCAGCAACACTGGGAAAACTGACCTAAACATAAGGGAGGCAGAGTGCAATGCTGAAAGGATAATACACACTTTAGATAAAGTAAAATGGAGAAAAATGAGGTATTTGCTGAAATACAGCTTAAATACAGCCATGAGTAAGACGACTAGCCTAGCATCCCATCCACAAGGATGCTTCATGGAGTGTGTAAGTACAGACAGCTTAAGGTATTAGCTGAGTATTTAATTCAGCACATTACAATAGTCCTGCTTTGGCAGGAGGGTTGCACTCAATGATCTCTCTGGATTCCTTCCAACCCCTGACATCCTGTGATCTTGTGTGATCTCTGTAAGACTTGCTCCTAAAGCAAATGGATTCTTCCATTCATCTCTTCCAGACATGTCCCATGTGAAGGCAGTTCCTCAGTTTTAACCACATTATGAGATTAAGGACTCCATTCTAATTTGTTCTGATTCTAGCCTTTGATAGTTTCGCTTAATGCCTTCAAACCTTGTAGGGGATGAGATACTTAACATTACTCTTCATTTTATGAGGTATTGACAAACAGGTCACCTTGCAGTATAAGAAGTAGTGGGGCATAGCTGGCATGACCCATTTAGTTCAGAAAGAGAAACACATAAAGCTAATGTGTAGAGTACATGCTGAGAGATTCTGGTTCTGTTAAACCCTTATTATCCAAGAAAGTAGTGCTCTCCTTCATATCCCAGCAGCCAAAAAAAGAAAAGGTAGCAGAAGATATAATCTTGAGTAGATTTGTGAGTCAGATGTTCTCGTGAGAGGATAAATAACATTTGTTCTTCCAGAAGGCCAAACTAGCTAGGAGATGACTACTTATCAAATGATAAAATGAATCATTGCCACATTTTGATAAATCACCTTTGGACATGATAATGATGACCTACACCACGCTTAGGAAGGTAGCTGCTGCAACACAGTGTATGATCTGGTAAATCAACAGTTTGGATTCTGATGACCATATCTGTTCTATAGTAAGAACTGCTTGTGGTATTTTCATAGGAGCAACAGTATCAGATCAAAGTAACAGACTTCTACATAACAGGCAAGATTGGTTTTGCTAATACTCTTACAATACTTTAAAAATATTTCTAGTACAGGTTCTAGGAAACCAGCAGTAAATACACAAGCAAAACAAAGAAACACAAGTTTCCATACCTGAACAAGCCTTTATAAGGAGTAAGAGTCCCAATACCTCTGTGAGTAAGAAGTCACATAAAACCAAACTTTTACTTTCAAACAAACCTAGAGATGCCTTTTTTTTTCCTGAAAGCAAGATCAATCAAAAACATACGTTGTGCTTTAACTTGAAGTGCTTTTAAATTTAACACTAAATACACACCAATCCAAGTTAACCTCTGACAAATACTTCAAGCACTGGCTCTGGCATTACCAAACACCAGGTTTTACAATCAGTTTTCAGTAATGCAAGCTTAGTAAAAATATATTTCTAAATAAAATTACCAAACAGGCAATGCTACCCAGCTTCTCTCTGCTGCTGTTCCTCTGAATACAGCATAGAAAGAATATAACAGACACTACTGTAGTATAAGATAAACAATTTCTTTTTTCCCATGAAACATTTTAAAGCAAACATCAGATCAAATAGGTCTTCTGAGGAAGCCTTAGGCCAGCCAAACATGCTGCTAAAAAAGCATGAAGAATCTTCATCCATTTCACTGCCAAATGTGCATAGGATGTAGCTTGTATGTAGCTTGTTAGTCCTTTCCTCAGCAGACCTATTAAACATCGCATTGTATTTTCAAGGCATTACAATGCACATCTAAACTGGAAAAGACACAAAAGTGGTAGAAAAAAAAAATTTAAAAAGCAGAAACTCTACCACCTATAATCTAAGCTCAAAGTGAAAAACTACAAGGGAAATACATTGGCAGCAGGGTGAGCTGAAATAAAACCATGATGGTTAACCACCAGTTTGCATTTGTGAGATTTTTAACACAGCATCTCCAGTACCTACCCTTTGCTCTGAAAGGATGAAGCTTCAGACAGCAATAACATCTCCTCCAAGAATCTGTATTCCTACAGCACAATGTGTAATAACATGATTCAAGAGTCACTTTTAGGTACTGCTTATAATGGCAGAATTACTAACAGTATTTAGCAGCGAGAAAACAATCACAGCTAGATTGTATATTCCCACCTGTTGTAGGTTAAGGGAAATTAAAAATTAATTGGTCTAACCACAAAGAAAGCCCTCCAGAGACTAGAGGGAGTCCCAGAGAGAGGCCCAGGATGTTGTAATCTGTTATTCTGTTCTGGACAGACTGAAGGAGTTGAGGCTGTTCAATTTGGAGACTAAAAGGCTCTGAGGTGACCTTCTTGTGGCCTTCCAGTATCTGAAGGGGGCCTACAGAAAAGCTGGGGAGGGATTTTTAGGCTGTCAGGTAGTGACAGGACTAGGGGGAATGGAGCAAAGATGGAGGTGGGGAGATTCAGATTGGATGTGAGGACGAAGTTCTTCACCATGAGAATGGTGAGAGCCTGGAACGGGTTGCCCAAGAGGGTGGTTGGGGCCACATCCCTGGAGGTGTTTGCAGCCAGGCTGGCAGAGGCTGTGGGCAGCCTGACCTAGGGTAGGGTGTCCCTGGACATGGCAGGGGGGTTGGAACTAGATGATCCTTGTGGTGCCTTCCAACCCTGACTGATTCTATGATCTCCCCTCTGTAAGGCAGAGCACAGCCAGTTCTTGCTCTCCTCCTCCTCCCTCTGCTCCTGAGGCGTGTGCTGTTCTCTTCTGGTTTGCGGGGCAGAGGCAGGAGGCCTCCTCCCAGCCTTGGCGGACAGCTGATTTCTACCTGCACCACCAGGCCTGCTGAGTCCTACAGTGGGACATTACGGCCTGGGCCTAGCGGGAAGCCGTTCAGCCTGCTCCTGGGCCTGCTGAGGCTGAGTGAGGGGGGAGGCGTTTTGGGCTGGCTCTGGAAGGTTTAGGGCCGCTAGGCCCAGGTGGAGAACTGGGCCTAATTTGTGTACGTATCCTGCAGCCCAGAATGCAGCTGGGTCCTTGGGCTGCAAAGCCAAGGGGAATGATGTCAGCCTTCCTCTAAGCCTTCAGGCAATTATCAGCGACCTGCTGCTATCATTGTAACTTTAATTGTGCAGTATCCAATAATAATCACATCATTAAACTACATCTAAACAGTACCCTTGTGGCCTCCCTTCCTCTGTCTTGAGCGGTCCAACCCAGTCTTGCTAAGTACGTGGTTGCTCTCTATTATCACCTTTCCACAGCACCTGAAAATCTTTACAGCTTGGAAGGGCTGGTGTCATGGAAGGTCAAAATAGGACTAATATGTGTCCAGGCACCGTCCCCTGCTCTCTCTCCCCTTTCCAAAGTGGGGAGCAACGTAGGGAAAAGGACAAAAGGCCTGGAGACACCAAGTCTGAGGACCTGACTTGCCCAGACTTGGTTTGCTCCTGCTTACATCCTGTGTTAAGCAAAGTACCTCCACTTGCCTCATGTACAGGCCAGCATTTTACCAGATTTCATAGAATCATAGAATGGTTTAGGTTGGAAGAGACCTCAAAGATCATCCAGTTCCAACCCCCCGCCACAGGCAGGGACACCTCCCACTAGATCAGGTTGCTCAAGACCTCATCCAGCCTGGCCTTGAACACATCCAGAGAGGGAGCAGACACAACCTCCCTGGGCAACCTGTTCCAGTGCCTCGTCACCCTCACTGTGAAGAACTTCTTCCTAACATCCCGTTCAAATCTCCCCTCCACCAATTTGAACCCATTCCCCCTCATCCTGTCATTACAATTACAGATTTGGGTAAAGCAAACCCCTGGCTTCACCTAGTAAGGTTAGTTTTGGCAAGGTGCCATTTGGATTGGCTAATCTGTGTAGCCCAAGGGAGCAATCAGACTCAGGCAATTGATAAATATGGCCAGAAGTTGCACACAACTCGCCACGTCATTTTGCCTTGCTTTGCTTTGCCTACCCAAGCCTTGCTTTGCCTCGGGGACCAGGAAGCCTTGTTGCTTCAAACCAGCTTTGCTATGTAACAAGCTTTGGTGCTTCAAGCTTGTCTACCTGGAAACTTTGCCATGCCTCAGTTTACCAGGCAGAGGTGTAAGTGCCTTCACATTGTAGACAAGAGTCTTTGCCGAATGCTGCCTGAAACCAGTCAGCTTCAGCATGAACTGAAAGCAGTAAGCTGCTGCTAGCTGGAGAGCCCCCTTAGAGAGACCTCACTACAGCCTAAGTGGTGAGAGAGAGCAGCTTACTGCTACCACCAAGACATTGTGCTTGCCTGCACGCCTGTGGACTTCGGTGCAGAGTCCAGAGCCTTGGAAAGGACACTGTCAACCCAAGAAGGGTGTTTTGGTTAAGGGACCAGGAGAGAGAGAAGTGGGAAAACAACTAAGTTTTGATCCAGATCAGCTCCTTAGCCTGCTTCATACAAGGAGCTCACTCCCAGCAAGGAGGCAGGTGGCTGAAGGAAAAGATGGGGAAAAAAAAAGAAAGTGGGGGCAGGATGTGGAATATGGCATAGAAATACTTCTTTTAGTTAGAGTGTTTGCTTAAAGTACAGCTGAAACTATAGCCTCAGGCTGAAGATCAAGTAGTATTTTAAACTGTATACATCTCTGCCTTGTCTCTTTTCTATTAAACTTTTATTTCAAACAAAAATAAAATGGCTCCTTTCTTCATAAAAATGCAGAATTAAACAGATTTGATTCATTCAAGGATTTAAACAGTACAGGTTCAAAACAAAGGAGAAGACCAAATGTGACCAAAACTTGTGCTGTTTTTTGCTGTTAAAGGGGGAAAAAAATTTCTCTGGTTCTTTAAACTGCCGAAGTTAAGACATCAGCAGAGTCTTGTTGCCTGTAGGAGTCTAAGGGATGGGAACAAGCAGTCACATATTTCTGTGCTTTTCTGATACTGTGGCATTCAACAACTCACACAGAGTCAGACACTTCATAAAATAGCAGACCTACTAGAATAGGTCTGATGGACACACCAGAGGTGATCTGGTTACGCTACGAGAAATTTTGGAACAATGTTAACACATACTGTAGACAAGACCCATGTGCATCCAACTACAATTGTTTGGATTTTCATAAGACATACATTTTATTTCATATTGCACTATTAATGGCCTTTGGATTTTGGAAGAGCCAACCAGGACAAGAACAACATTCTGAAGCATCCAAGGAATCTGCTTAAAGCTATGCAAATGTATTAGAACAATTCTTGCAGAAAACTACTACTTTCAGCAGCACAAGCCAGCACATGCAGACTCCAACTCTTGATGGAAATCTTTGGGGGAACATGAATTTTCACAAATTTTAGGGGCATAGAGCCTCCCCAGATGAATGCCAATTCCTTATTACTGCCTTGCTTTTCTTCCAGTCTTTCCTAATAACAATCTCTCCTCTGTCATCCCACTCAAGACCCTGGACAACATCTTGGTACTAAATACACTGACTAACCACTTATTACCCTGAATGCAATGATGTATTATTCTAGGGTATTTGTCTTCAGTTGCTTACATCACAACATTTTAAGCTCTTTGTGGCCACCTCCTCTTATTTAACAGGAGGAAAAAAAAAAAAAAAAGTACTCAGTACTGGAACAGTAGAAGCCTAATTATCCAAACAGTAAACAGTGCCTAAGTGGTTTTCCTTGCAAGGGAAGGGCCCAGCTACAGTTCAGCACAATACATTGTGGACTTGCAAAATCTACTGTCTCAAATGTGGCATAGACATGACTTTTTGGCTGCCAGTTAACTGTTACGGCTTGTTGGTTATATGAGGCTGCAACACAGGCAATTAAACAGACTGAATGGGCCAAAATCTCTATAAAGTCCAGA
Source organism: Psilopogon haemacephalus (assembly GCA_013396835.1). Lineage (NCBI taxonomy): Eukaryota > Metazoa > Chordata > Aves > Piciformes > Megalaimidae > Psilopogon > Psilopogon haemacephalus. The sequence continues at coordinate 1,412,630 of VWZI01010423.1, forward strand.
AGAAGGAATTAACACCTTCAGCAAAAGAGAGAGAGGCTCACCTTCCTCATTGCTGATGCAAAAAATTACAGAAGAGCTGGCAATAATAAAACAAACATCATGCATGAAGTCAGCCTAAAGTATGGAGCACGCTTGCAAAATCCAACATTCTGAATCTAGCAAGTCTCTACAAAACTCGTCTGCACCAAGTGCAAAACTAAATAGTGTAAAACCACAACGAACCCCCAAACAAACACATTAACATGGGCCAAATTATCTACCAGTCTAAGGGACAACAGCCTCCATAACATTCCAATAAGAAATTCTGTTCTTGTTTCTAAACTTCCCTATAATATCACATCTTAATGTAATTCCTGCAAATAGTTAGATGATTTCAGTTTGGCTGTCATAAGGAAATGGAAGCGAGATTTTACTACTGAAAGTTCTTGGCAATTATAAAATTAGAAGATGCCACGATCTACAGCCTTAATGAAAATATTAACAACATTTTAAACTCAGTCTGAGCCTTCTGCTGGTACTTTGCATTTCTGTGAAAAACAGTGGCATCTTGTGAATCCCAGAATCCTTTGCAGACACAGGGCACAGAGACGATCAGTATGTTTAATATTTTGATGACAACATCAAACATACTGCAAGTGCACTGCACAGTGATCAAGCCTTTGGCAACAGATCTTGAAAACACCAAATTTATTTTGCATGAGTCTATCACCTGGTGTGTGCCATGGGTTTGAAGCATTCTGACAGCAGAGGACTGACTACAAGTATAATACACCTCAAATGCTCAAGAGTGGCTACCTAGGTTTTAGATCCAAGTCAGCTCACACCTGGCCACTTTGGAAGAAGTAAAACAGGGCCCATAAAAACCTGTGTCCGGTTCTGGACCCCTCAATTGAAAAAAGACGTTGAGATGCTTTAACATGTGCAGAGAAGAGCACCAAGGCTGGTGAGGGGGCTGGAGCACAATCCCACAAAGAGAGGCTGAGGGAGCTGAGGTTGTTCAGCCTGGAGATAAGGATGCTCAGGGCAGACCTTATTGCTCTCCACAACTACCTGATAGGAGGCTGTAGCCAGGTGGGGGTTGGTCTCTTCTCTCAGGCAACCAGCAACAGAAAAAGACGACACAGTCTCAAGCTGTGCCAGGGGAGGTTTAGGCTGGATGTTAAGACAAAATTCTTTGCAGAAAGAGTGACTGGCCATTGGAATGGGCTGCCCAGGAGATGGTGATGTTACCATCCCTGGAAGTGTGTTAAAAAAGACTTAGTGTGGCACTTAGTGCCATGGTTCAGTTGCTAAGATGGTGCTGGGTAATAGATTGGACTTGATTATCTTGAAGGTCTTTTCCAACATGGTTAACTGTGTGATTCTGTAAAGAAATTAAAAAGTGGTTCCTTATGTCAAGTCTCAACCTCTCTTGACAGAAACTGCTTTGAGCCACTCCCAGGTGCTCCGCCACTGGATCCCAGTGACATCCTCAGGAAGCTGGAGAGAGCAATATGAGGAAAAAATCTAGACAGCAATAATTTCATGTAACTGATACAGCATTTCTCAGGTAAAATTCAAAACAACGCAAAGGAATCTTTTATGCAACAAGACATACAGAAGCAACAGACATTACTGCAATATAATGGTAAACTTGACTGTAAATAAGAAACAAAACCATAACAATTTTTTTAGAAGCCAAGAGGAAAGCTCACTAAACTTTTTTCTTTTTTTTAAGTCAAATGAAGCTTGAAAATAGCCACAATACTCTCATCTCCTGGTAAAAATACAGCTTTCTATGCTTTTAAATATATCTTTGCTCTATGTTCGTTATGTGTGTTCAAATGTCTGTTAGGCAGCAGTTTTTACACAGCTGAAGACATTCCTTCTAATCACTACTGATGGACTGTAATTGTAACTTTTTTCTTTCAAGATTATTAGAAAAAAAATTACATGCAGCCATGAAAAACTAATTCATTATGTTATCTCATATAGCTCTAAGGAACGACAGGCTGGTAGCAAAATATTTATCTTGGCCTAACCGTACTGTGCGTTAGCAAAGTCAGCAGGAAAAAATTAAAACATTCATAGGACACAAAAAGACAATACAGAAAGAATTTTAATAAACTTAATAAGAACAACAAAAACATAGGTCTTAAGCTATAGCCAAAAAGCACAGAAGAACAAAGAGAAGTTGTTATTAAAGTGTCTCAAATACAGCAGCCCAAACTCCCTGGAATGCAACTTCAAATTATTCTAATATTGTTCCTGAAGGATAAAGTCTGCTTTTTCTAGAAGTCAGTAAAAAGGCTGACAGAGGAGGTTTATCCTAGAAAAGCAATGTCAATATTCTCCCCCTTCTTTCAAATTGAAAAAAAAAAAAAATCCAAACAACATAAGGAAACACAGTGTACAGCAAAGCTAGGAATGAACCAAGATTATCTGTGATATGGAAAATTCTTTTTAGGGAAAAAAAACTCAGTTGGAAAAGATTTGGAAATGGTATGGGGCATGGGTTTGTTTTTTGTAAGGGTAAAGAGGGTCTCGTTTAAGATCTTTGTTGGTAACATGGACAGTGGCATTGAGTGCACCCTCAGAAATTTTGCTGACAACACCAAGCTGTGTGGTGTGGGAGACATAACAGAGGGAAGGGATCCATCCAGAGGGACCTTGACAGGCTGGAGAGGTGGGCTCATGCCAACCAAGTGCAAGGTCCTACACCTGGATTGGGGCAATCCCAGACACCAATATAGATAGTGGGCAGTAACTGGGGCTTGAGAGCAGCCCTGAGGAAAGGGACTTGAGGGTGCTGGTGGATAAGAAGTTCAGCATGAGCTGCCATTGTGCACTTGCAGCTGTGGTGGAGGGCAAAACCAAGCCAAACTCAAAACCCTTTCCCCTTTCCCTCCAGAGCAGGATTTTTTGGCAGGAACTAGACAAAAGGCCAGGTGCCTGTATGTCTGCTAAATAGGGACAGGTTTGGACATGTCCTGCATTGTCGTAAACAACAAGGCTCACACTTTACCTGTGCCTTGCCTATGCTTCCAATTGTGCATTTCTCTTGTTGGGTCAGGTTCCATACCACTGGTTAACAGTTCTGTTTACTTCTTAACCAATTGGCCAACCACTGATCTTGGCAAAATTGTGAATTTCTGGTTTGCTTAAACTGTTCAAAGTGTTTAAATGTACAGATTTCTGTAAATACTTTCCCACAGCCAAATACCCAAACCTGTAAATAAGTCACAGAGATATTTTTATTATAAATAAACATATTTACTAATACCTCCACCTTACTAAATAATAATAACAATAATAATACTATTAATAACACCAGCCCAGAGAGCAAAACATATCCTGGGCTGCATCAAGAGAAGTGTTGCTAGCAGGTCAAGGGAGGTGATTCTTCCCTCCTACTCCACTCTGGTGAGACCCCACTTTGAGCACTACATCCAGTTCTGGAGCCCATATTACAAGAAGAATATGCAAGTGCTGGAGCATGTCCAGAGAAGGATGATCAAAGGGCTGGAGCACCTCTTCTATGGAGAGACTAAGAGAGTTGTGGCTGTTCAATCTGGAGAGGAGGAGGCTCCAAGGAGACCTCATTGTGGTCTTTCAGTATCTGAAGGAGGCCTACAGGAAAGCTGGGGAGGGACTTTTTAGGCTGTCAGGTAGTGACAGGACCAGGGGTAATGCAGCAAATCTAAAAGTGGGTAGATTCAGTTTGGATATTAGGAAGAGGTTCTTCACCATTAGAGTGGTGAGACACTGGAACAGGTTACCCAGGGAGGTGGCAGAAGTCCCATCCCCTTAAGTCTTTAAGGCCCTGAGTAACCTGATCTAGTATGAGGTGTCCCTGCCAATGGCAGGGTTGAAGCTAGATGATCCTTGAGGTCCCTTCCAGCCCTGACAATTCTATGATATACAAAGTGTTGAGCTTTTCTTTCCCACATAGAGCATAGCCCAATTCATCTTTAGAGAGTCATAGTCTTTTAACCATACAGCACAGACTCAATTTCAGCAAGTTTCCAAGCATTTTCAGACATTTTCAACTTCAACAGAAATTAATTGACAGCTGCAAAATCAACATTAAGCATCAATCTGCACATTGTCAAGATTTGAGTTCATATGAATAATGGAAACTCAGCTGCCAAACATCAAAGGGTAACAACAGAACACTTTTTAAATATCATTATCCAACCATTTTCTCAAAGTCCCTTCATCACATGGCTAGTGTGGAAGAAAGGTTTGTTTCCTTTTCACTTTTTGCAGAAATTTCAGAATAAAATTTAGGACAAAGAAGCATGACAAGATGCTTAACTCCTAATAATGCTGCTAGGCTACAGAAGTAAACCATTGATGTGGACACAACAGATACAAATACTTATTTGACAGACTATTGACAGGAGGAAGCAAAAACTATCAGTGAGCAAGGAATTAGGATTAGTTAACAAAGGTTTTCTGTGGCATGCTTATGATCATTACCAGAGGCTGTACAAGATAGCTTATTCAGTCTTGGGTCTATGTCCAGGCTCTGAGGAAGTGTTTATCTCAGTTATCATGGTGAGACCTTGTGGTGGGTTGAAAATTACCCCCAAATAAAATCACCAAACTAGCTCAGAAGGCTTGGAAGCAAATAAAGCTATAAATTCACAGCAAGCTAAAATCTAAACGCATATAATACAATGTAGATATCAAAATATATTTATATTTATTTACAATTATTTACAATTCAGAAATAAGACAGAAAGCCCCCTTGGACAAAGCCCAGAATGGGCCAACAGCCACCCCTTCTTCTCCACCCCAAGAAAGAAAACCAGAAAGGCCCCAACTGTTATCTATTCAGCCAAGGTTAGTGCAGCAGAAGTCAGCCAGGATGGAGGAGGGAAAGAGCAGAAGAAACAGGAGGCAGAGAGGCAAAGATAAGGAAATTGCTTATGCAGCAGACTTTATCCTAAACAGCAGGTGAATGGAACAATATAGACTTATCTTCTGTTGTTCTTCTGTATCCAACACAATTCTTTATTTAAAATTTTAAATAAAATTAGTGTTAACCCTAAATTACCACAGACCTTGCATATGCAACTGCTCCCTCTACAGTCTTAGTATCCCTGTACAAGGCTCCTAAGTATACAGCCCCTATCTCTAACCAGGTGATTCAGGGTCCTCAAGGACCAAATCCACTATTGAGAAGATGTAGCCTAAACACTCAAATTTGTTACTGCTTCTGCCAAATAATGGGAAACTAAAATCATTGCTGAAATGTCCTTTTGTGAATGGTAACTGTTCTGAAAACCTACAAGCTTACTGGTGACTCTGCATGAATTAAAACAGTTACCAATAAATAAAGCAGAATTCCTTGATAGCACCTCATCAGAAGAACTAAACCCAAAGATCCTTAGCGAGGCTCACAGTGATCTGAACAGCTCTGGAAATTATGTAAAATCTTGACCACGAGGGTGGTGAGACACTGGAACAGGTTGCCCAGGGAGATGGTGGAGGCCTCATCCTTGGGGATTTTTAAGGCCAGGCTGGATGGGGCTCTGAGAAACCTGATCCAGTCTGAGGTGTCCCTGTCCACAGTAGGGAAGCTGGAACTGGATGATCTTTGAGGTGCCTTCCAACCCTGACAATTTTGTGATTCTATGATAACCAAACACACTCTCCCTCTCCTCATACTCAACTGAGTCACTGAAATGCAAATACAACATTAAACTACAAATCTCTATTAACTATGATTCTATGATAATCAGTTTACAGTCTTGCAAATCTGCCAAAGTTACCACCCAGGACACCACACAACATCAGAAGCTCAGGTTTAACTTTTGTGTCTCCTCAGCACTGTTCACCAATGGCAGCTATTCCCTTCAGCTTCATATACTAAGCAAAAACATATTGTTATACATGGAATTAGCTCCAGGAGGAAAAGAAAGAGCTCTCTCATAACTGCAAATGCAATTCCCTAATATACAGCACTGAATATGATACAGCAATTCAGGATTAAAAAAACAACCAAAGCCAACCCATACTACTAAATTGATGACACAAAGAAAGTGCTGTAGTATCAGCTGCAGAAAATCTCTTTGCATAAACAACCTGACAGTAGACACTTGTTCTCTACTCAAAGACCACTTTACTATATTTCACAATACTTTTACTTAGCTGTGTTACTGAAGCCTGCTATATAATGTGATTTGACAAGGCTGTCCATGAAAACAAACAAACAAAAAAAAAGATACAACTACTTACTAAAAGTTAAAATTTATAGAAAAAAACACTAAAGTTTTTTTTTTTTTTTAAAAAAAAAAAAAAAACACCAAAAAAATACACTCCATAATCTACTTCCAACTTCAGATAGATTATTTTCATGAAGAACCTTTGTGAACGATTAAAGCTGCTGTCAGCGGTACCTTCAAAACTACTGTGGAGGTCAGACAGGAGATATAAACCCACACAAAGCATAAAAAATCGATTTCAGTGCAGCTTAATACTTAGTCCAATGCATTATGAAAGTATTCAGCACTTACAAGAAACCTGCAACACTCTTTTTTTTATTTTGGTCTATATTACATCAAATTTAAGATATTACAGACAAATAAAAGAAAAATGGTTGGAAAAATACAAGATACAGACCAATACCTGTTCAGTCACAATGATTTCAGCCTTTTTAATCAGTTGATTTAAATCAAGTTTGTACAATCTGAATAAGAATGTAAATTATTACAGCTTTCTCATCTGCTGCCAGCTCATTACCACTCTAAGTAAGGTGTTAATTGTTGTTTTTCACAAAACTGACCAAAAATACAAAGGTTTGGACCCTAAAATACACTGACATAAATACCTACTTACCCACACAAAGTATGCAAACCTCTCAAGAAACAGTAGACAAACAAAGACATAGAGCTCAGTTTTGACTGGAAAGCTTAAGAGTTTCAAAAATCTTCAGAATTCATCTTAGAAACAGACATCAAAGAGAGTGTGAGGCAGCACCTTACAGCTGCTGTCACACAGATATCATCACACACCATATTGTTAGCAGTTAAAGACTTGTTCACTGACTACTTGAAATAGCATGCAGCCAAGTAATGCAGCATATAGTACAGCTTGGAAATGCTTCCTATGTGGAGGCATCTGACCCAGAGGCTGCAGTACAGAAGTGGCTGAAATAAAATCAGGAGTATCTGATCTGTCCTGGCAACATACTGCTGCTGGAAGTACAGTTTCTAGATGTCAGCTGGAATCTTAAAGTATGATCACCTGAATAAAACATTTTAGGGATCTTTTGTTGTGCTGAGATTTAAGGACCTGTAACAAAATGTCCGTAAATACAGCAGTTGTTACCCATTTTCACTGTCTTCTGCAACTGAATCTTCCCACCTTTGGGGACAACCAATGTGTACTGTAGGAACACAGACATACAAATCACTGCAAATGACATCACTCTCTCTTTTCTTGTGTGACTTGATCAAGCAGTTACACAAAATCATCATGTACTGTATTGCTTGTATTGTTGTTTTAAGACATCTCAATTCTCTCAAGAATATTTCCTGTGGAAAAGCTTTCCATTACAAGTCTGTACCTCTCTGTATCTTCCACACCTTCTGAGAAAACATTTGGAATATTCATCCAGTACTGGGCCCCTCCATTTAAGAAGGACAAGGAACTGCTTGAATGAGTCCAGTGCAGAGCCACAAAGATGATTAAGGGAGTGGAACATCTTTGTCATGAGAAAAGGCTAAGGGAGCTGGGCCTCTTTGGCTTAGAGAATAGGAGACTGAGAGGTGACCTCATTAATGATTATAAATGTCAGGAGATGGAGCCAGGCTCTTCTCAGTGATGCCCAATGATAGGGCAAGGGCCATACGTGTAAGCTGGAGCACATGAGTTTTCACATGAACATAAGGAAAAACTTTCCCACTGTGAAGGTGACAAAACACTGGAACAGGCTGCCCTTTCCTGAAGACATTCCAAACCTGACTGGATGCGTTCCTGTGTCCAGGCAGGTTCCTACACCTAACTCTAGGTGATCCTGCACTGGCAGGGAGGTTGGACTAGATGATCTTTTGAGGTCCCTTCTAACCCTTAACATTCTGTGATTCTGTATGGAGAGACAGTGGATCAGTAACTCAGCAAAAACTTTAATAATGACAGATTTTCTTAAGCCTTTCACTGCAGTCCAGCTGCAGCAACACACTCTCCATACACTGTGAACTATCTGACTATTTCATGCCCATTTCCAAGCATGTGCAAGCTGGAGGCAAAGCCTGTCATTTCACAATTCACTGCTTGCTTCTTTCCTTGTGTCCTCTAACAAAGGTACTAGTGTAAGGCTGAATAAGAACAGAACTCCCTGGAGATGTCTGATATGAGAGTGGTCATAGCATTTCTCCAAGAAATTTCAAAACAATAGCTGAAGGGCATGTTTTTCCATTAGAAATCAAGTTATGTTGAAAGAGTCGATATTTACAATAAAGGCCACAGCACAACTGACGAAATGAATTACTGAATTTCCAATCCAAATGTAAAACGCTTGAAGTTCAAAACACTTCCCAAAACTTCCCATTTATTGTCTGCAAAGGCAAACAAAACTCGAGTTTTCTTTCTTGTTGTGACAACCAAATATATTATGTTAATTTGACATGGACTTGATAGCATACCAATACAACCATAGTAAGACAAATCTGCACTACAGATTCACAGAAACGTTCAGGCTGGAAAAAACCCCCCAGGATCACCAAGTCCAACCTAGAACCTTACTCTACAAGATTCACTTTAAACCATCTCCCTAAGCACCACATCCAAATGATCCTTAAACACATACAGGGTGGGTGACTCCACCACTTCCCTGGGCAGCCCATTCCAGTGCCTGATCACTCCCTCCATGAAACTTTTTCCTGATGTCCAATCTAAACCTACCCAGTCTCAGCTTGAGGCCATTCCTCCTTGTTCTGTCTCCAATTACCCGTGAGAATAGACCAGCAGCAGCCTCTCCACAATCTCCTTTCAGGTAGTTGTAGACAGCAATAAGGTCTCCCCTCAGCCTCCTCTTTTTCAAACTAAACAGCTCCAGCTTCTTCAGTCGCTCCTCATAAGCTTATTTCTTCTCATACATACAACAAATCCAAATAAAACGTAAATAGTTAATTTAAGAAAGACCACAACGCTGACTGTATTTCCCACACCTTCATCACGTTCCCTTGCTGAATTGTTTAAGATTTCTTTAGAATATTTCAACAGCTATATAGTACTATCAGAACAACATTATTCTTATGCTATTCGTAATATAAAAGTACTTCGTGGTTACACCTGGATGAAAGGAAAAGAATACAATGTTCTTTTTCCACCTACATGTCTTCCTATCACAAGACATTTACTTGTGTCTGGTACATATTGCATAATATTAACTATAACCATCAAATGGCAGTTTTTCTCCTCCTCTTTTTCCCTCACTTCTCTGTTGGAGGAAACAGGCAGGTTTGCTTTAACCTGTTACACCCTCTGAAAAAGCAGAGATAGGCTCTGCTTGGTGATGCGCAATGACAGCACAAGGGGCGGTGGGTGGAAGTTGAAGCATAGAAAGTTTCATATAAATATGACGAGGAATTTTTCCCCTGTGAGGGTGACAGAACACTGGAACAGGTTGCCCAGGGGGCTTGTGGAGTCTCCCTCTGGAGATGTTCAAGAGCTACCTGGACACATTCCTGTGTGATCTGATATAGGTGATCCTGCTCTGGCAGGGGGGTTGGACTGGATGATCTTTTGAGGTTCCTTCCAGCCCCATACCTGTGATTCTGTGAAAATGACCAAATATTACAGGCTCCACATCATCATAAAAAAATGCCTGCACAGAACTTCACTTTAGCAAGCCTAAAATTAGTATGGTAGAGGTATATGTTGTGCACACCATAAGAAAAGCATGGTTTTCCACCACACAGGCACCACCAGACACAGTAAGAACATCAGTACTGTAACAGAACTACATGATATAAGTATTATCTGTGGAAATAAGACTTGGTACACTTCAGAGACTGACTTTTATTGAAGAGCTAAAACTCCTTACCTTGAAAGGATTGTTTGGCTCTGTCCACGAGCTCTTCAATTGGGTAACTTGCTAGATCTCCTCTGGCATGCTTCGTTTTGCAATAGGTACATGCATTGAGACACCTGTTTAGAAAACAAAATTACTCAGTTTCTAGCCAAAACGGCTTTTACACGAACGGCTACATTTATCAAGTACAGCTAGAAAAATGAACTTTTATACCTATGACTAGGAAAATAGCCGTACTGTTTCATAACTCAATAAAGTAGTTTAAAACATATTTAGTCTTCTTACTTTCTTCAGGCTGAAAAAGCTATCAGTGGAAATCACATATAAAATCCAAGTGTGGGAATGTACCTATTTTTAGAAAGCTCTAACAGGGTTAATAACTGTTCATTACTGAAGGTGAATTTGCAGGCCTGCAATACCACGAATAAAAAAGAAAAATCCAACCTGAACATGAAGCAAAAGGTCCTGAAAGGCCAAAAGTAGATTTTAAAAATAGTGTGTATTCCTGACAACACATTTCAGTTAATTTTTCCTGTTTCCATTTGGCTTGTGTAAACAAAACAAATAATATAAGACAGATTCATCCACTAGGTGATTTTCCAACTAATGGAAAAACTCCAGTAAGAAACTGAAGGAATCATGTGACTGTCTGACAACATAATAAAGGCAGACTTATTCAAAGTAACAGGATGGAAAGACCAAAACAAGTATTTTTCTTGGATTACCCTTTGGATCTTTACAGTGCCATTAATGTTAAGCAGAATGTTTATGGCATTATTTTTTTTTTTCCACTTTCCCCTTTCTAATAAAGCTGATATTGCCCTAATATTTTTTAAAGGCTAAAACATTCAAAACTCTAAAACGCCCACAAAACCAAAACCCCCTATGATACATATTTCTCATTTATGGTTACCAGAACATCTTAATTCTGCCAATTTTCATAATAATATTTTTTTAAAAAGGCCACAACTTCAATGTAATAAAGCATCTGGGCACCAGAAAAAGGTTTAATGCTCTAACTACATTACTACAGAACCTTCAAAACAATAATGAAAAGGGAAAGACTGGGTGGGATTCTGATGAAACCTCCAGGTACAAGACTGCATTTACACCTTGGATATATCTTGTCTTCAATTATACCTGGCAGCAACACGACTGGTAATTACTGTTTGTAAATGCTGAAAGCTTTCCTTGACAAAGATTCCCCTCAGACATAAATCATACCTTGTCTGCATGAGCAGTGCATCAGAAAGTGCAGAGCGCTGCACAGAACATTTCATCAAGTGCCCTCCTGCCCTGTGACCTCCACCAAAAGAATCTTACTTTCTGCTAGAGGACATCTAGATTTAGACTAGACGTGAGGAGGAAGTTCTTCACCATGAGAGTGGTGAGGCCCTGGAATGGGTTGCCCAGGGTGGTGGTTGGGACCACATCCCTGGAGGTGTTTGCAGCCAGGCTGGATGAGGCTGTGGGCAGCCTGATCTAGGTTAGGGTGTCCCTGGGCATAGCCGGGGGGTTGGAAGTAGATGATCCTTGTGGTCCCTTCCAACCCTGACTGATTCTATGATTTAGATAGTTTTTTATTCTCTCACCTAGACTGAATGACAAGAGCTGTGCATCAACTTATTCACATATATTGTTTTTCCTGGCTATCAGAACCAAACACCAGTTTCAGTGTCCATTTTAGATCCAAAACCTAAAAGATACTGCTTAACTGCAACAACGAGATTGTTCTATTAAGAACCGAAAATATACATTAAATAAGTTGCCATTCAGTAAAATACATCACCTATTGAAAACAGAGGTGGGCGNGCCGAGAAAAAAAAGGGGGGGGGGGGGGGGGGGGGAGGGAACTAAATCTGAACCTTTACAACCTGTTCCAAAGTAGTGATTCATTCTCACCCAAAGACAACCCACACATCAGATGCGAATAATTTTTATCCATCTCACCTTTCTTCTGCAAATCAAAAGCCTTTCATTGTGCCAGTTCTAAGGCATGCTTACAAGAGCAAGTAGTTGAAACCCAGAGAGCAGAAGCAACTAATTGGTTATGCTTTCATTGTGTAACCTATTTATCAAATTAAAGTTTTTTGTATCAGGTCATGGGCCATATAGGTATGCTGTGAAGTGCTTCTCCTCACAGCCCAAGGAATACTTGTTTCTCCCTGCTTCTCATCCATGACTCTTTCAAAGTCCTCCAACACTTCCAGGGTTGCAAAGCACAGAGGCAGACATTTTGGGAGGGGTTGCTGTATCAATTAACTTATTCCTACTATAATTGACAAATATTCTGGAACACCCAAGTATATTTTTTTGCTGTTACTTCAAGAGATTGTATTACAAAATTTTTAAAAATTAAACAAACCAACCAACCAAAAAAAAACCAAAACAAAAAACCCCACCCAAACAACAAAAAGAGGCAGAATTCAATGTAACAACAACAACAAAAAGAACAGTTTGAGAAAACAAACAAAAAAAAAAAAGACAAAACTTTAAATCCTATTTGTACCATATTTCTGAATTCCAAATTGGGGGAAAAAACTACCTTTCAGGATACAACTAAACAACAAAAAGTATATAGATTTCAAATACATGTAAAAATGCTGAGCTAGCTACTTTTCACAGATTTAAGAATTATCTTGAAAATACAAATTTAACCCAAATGATAAGTATAATAAAGCATCTGCAGCTGTTTTTTTCCCTAGCAAGCCAGCCTCTGTTCCAAGTTTCCAGCATAGCAAATTATTCATATGTCCATGCTGCTATATATTCTGACTACAGACAGGAAAAAGGCTTTTGGGAACTCAGAATCTGAGCATTGTCTCTTACTAAGTGGCATTCATCTGCAGGTGGATCACCTAAAACCAGCCCAGGAGGCGAAGCTCTCCTTAAAAATCAGCCTTTATCACACCTAAAGCTCAAAGCAGGGACTAAAAAGGCAACATGCAACAGTAGTTGCAAAGAATATTTGCTTTGTGTTAAACTGGAAGCCTTCTTCAAGCATTTGAAGTTGGTTCATAAATATTAGTTTGTATTAATACAGGCCAAATCTTTTATTCACAAAGAAATTATTAATGGGCATGGTGTTTGTAATAACCCACAACACGCTTTGGATAAATTTTGTACTGATTACAGAACAAAAAATACTGAATCCTGGTTTTCCAACACACTAAACTGATTAAGGGACTTTGAATTATTAACCTTTTGCTTTGAATTATTAACCTTTAATCAGCTGTGTGCCCAATACACAGAACTATTTTACAGTAAGGTAAAATATTATCCAGAGATAAATTACTACCATGTGGCTAATTAAAAACTTTCAGAACACGTAACCAAAATGAACATCATCAACATTTTGGTTATGTGCCTGAAATGTTTTTGCAGACATCAGAAACAGTGGTCTGCACATTGTTTAGCTTATATCATGCACTAGATTAAGCAGACTCTTAATTTTCAATACAGTTAATATTCCTCATAAAAAAAAAGACACTTAACATGAAAGGCTACCTCTCACAGATGGGACGAATTATGAGTAAGAATACTTCTGACACAGCAGACAAATAAAGACTTCCCTTCAGTGGAACTAATCAGTGGATTTTCAGCAGCAGATAAGAGAGTACACATGAGGAACAAAATCCTGGTTCCTCTTATGGGACTTGTGCCACCGAGGTCGATGTGGATGGATTCCACCCTCAGATACAAAGCATCTTTCATTCGAGGATCAGAAAACAGCTCTATTACAGACTTCAATGTGCCATTAGTGTGCTGGATGTTCACACTGTGACTGACCAAGACCAGACATCTGTGAGCAAGATGGGAGAGCTGAGCACCTGCAACAATGTCATATGACAGAAGATGTCCACTGATCTGCAGGTGGCTAATTTTGGGGAAGGAGAGTGGTATTTCTCCTTTAATTTCCTGAATAACCCAGTACATTCCTGTTGGGTATCAATCTAATCAGCTGGTAAAGAGAAAACAAAACCAATAAACCCAAACTCCAAAAACAGCAACACAAAGAGACTCTAACCAAAACTCAGTCCTGAAGTGGCCTTTTCCCAAATTAGAAATTTGAAGAAACAAAGCAAAATATCAGCAATCACAATTCAATCTAAACATTATTATCTGCCCTTATAAGATCTGACCAGTTCTACCAGCTCAAGATTTCGTGATGTTTGGCCTTTAAAACAAGCCAACTTTAAGTTTCTGCCAGTAGTGCAGTGCTCCAAACATCACTGGAACATCAGAGTAGTACAAATATAGAAAGCTTGCTCATCACAGTCACCCACACCATCTCTCTGCACCTATCGTCAGACTTAGGAGGCCTCAATAATTCCAGCCCCAGAATAATTTCTATTAGTAAACTGTGGTTTTCCTGAAGGGGCAGCATGATTTGCTTGCTTCAAAATACACTTACAAGAGAGATTTAGGCTTCTGTGAGATACTTTTAGAACTTCTATCAAAGGTAATTTTGACAACAGAATTTCTCTACTGTGGGTAAAAACTCCCTTTACAGCCTTGACCGTGCAAAAGAAATACCAGGAATATGTACTCCCAGCAGACAAACATTAGCCACAACTTACTAAACATGATGTACTACAATTCTTCAACTCTTTTTCCCTTAGGATGCAAAGTTTTGTAAACCTAACAGCAGCATTTATGGCGTATTTATAGTTAAAGATAATATTATGAGAGTTAAATACCATAAACATTTCTCAGTATTTTACCTCTATGAAGTGCTACTTTGCAATTCTAAATTCTGCCAAGCTTAACTGCAATAGATCAGAAGGAGAAAAAGTAATTTACAGAAAACAAACAAACAAAACTCCAAACAAATGATAAAACAAAACACACACACACACAACCCCCAAACCGCAACAAACCATGGTTAATATGCCTGACTTGCTTTCAGAACACTGTAATTATGCTTGAAGTTTGCATATTTTACAATAAAGCTTTTCAACCCACTATGACAGAGAAGATTTCCTGTAAAAATTTGGGGGAGGGGAATTTGTTTTTGCTGTAAAAATCTAAAAATATAAATAAATTTGAACCATTTGTCTCATCCTGGCTCATCAGCCTAAGCAGCAAACCACACTACTACATAGATAGTACACTTCTAGAATCCCAGCTTGTTCAGACTCTGCTTGGACACCAGTTACTGGGGCTATGCTACATAACTGCAATCGATGCTACAACATCTTTTAATACCATAAAAACAGGAGTTCTCTGAAACTATCTTTGTAGTCAGCTATTTTAGAAAACTGCTCTGAAATTGCAATGCCAATGTAAAAGGATAAAAGCCCCTCAGAAAAGTTTTATCGGAACAAAGATGACCCCTCAAGAAACACTCCAGCAGAGTGCAGGTATAGGATGCTACTCTGATTCTGCAAGCCATTCCAGGCTCAGCAAAATGGGAACAAGGTGCATTGTAATTCTTTCCTTCCAGAGACCCTTGAAGCCAGTGTTTTATTTGGTAATGTCTCACTAGCTACTAATCAAAAGGAATTTGGAGAGATGGCAGCTCGGTTAGCTTGATAAGCTGCAATACGATTTAATTTTGTACTTCAAATATTTGCATTTTGTGAAACTGAATTCCTGGAGTCAAGTGCAGGTGACTCAAAGGTCAAAGCTATGCAGTTATATCATCCTACATACAACTTGCTTACTTTAAGACCAATGATTTAACCTCAGTAAGATCAAGTGCATCAGCGGCACTCTCTAAGAGTTTGCCTAAAGAACTTCTTGATTAATTATTCTGCTACAAGGTTCTGCAAATTGTTTGTATTAATTTATTCATCCATTCCAAATAGATATGACAAGGTAAAGCCTTCCATTGCTAAGCTGCATAGAGCTGTGTTCCTCTCTGCCTCAAAATGCTGCATTGCTAGATGCTCACCGGGAACTGCAATGTTTAGGGTTTTTTTTTCCTGCAACTCGAACTACCGCTCAATGATTCACAGAGACATAAATTATTTTAGAAGCATTTCCAAATACTTGCTTGGCTACACAGGCCAGAACTGTGGGGGCTGACGATGACAGTTATTAATATCAAGAAAGTGACTCAACAGCACAGGTAGATAAATTAGGTTCTGCGGTTGCACGGCAGGGAAAATGCCATGGCATTGCAACTACAAGTAATCAATTCTTTCAACACTTCATACAGAACAACAATATTTGGAAGATGATGACTCCTGGTCTCAGTAAAATAGCAGTAATGGAGGTGGTAGAAACAAAGAGTAATGACAGAAAACCCTGAGACAGAAAAGATACTGTCCTAGAAATCTGCTCACAGCTAATCCCAGAGACTCAGTGGAAGAATACTCCAACATCACTATTTCAGCATGCATAAGCAACTACCATTCTCAAATCCCTCCTAATGAGCAGTAGTGACTGCAAAATGACCTCCGAGGACAGAATTTGCAGAGACTTGCTGTAATTTATAGAGTTCCAGAAAGCAGTTATTTGACAAGTGCCTTAGTATTTTAAAGCATCAAACAGTGTAATTTTATTTTTTAAAACTCTTCTGGGGGCAGATAACAGAGTAACTTACACGCAATGTGTTGCAAAACCTAATGGGGTTTGTAATGAACAGGTGCTTAAGCTCAAAATTTTCTTTTTAGTAAAAAAAAAAATGTTTCAAAGTTGTTTGGTTTAGCAAAGAACTCAGGATTTTATCAAAACTGTGATTTCTAAGTAGTGGGAAAAAAGACAATGAGCACGTCTGAAGTTTTGGTTCAGGAATGAAGCATTTCAGCAGATCTCCATGGGGAGAGGGAGAAGTGAGTCAAGTGTCCTTCTATAAGCAATTCACTTAATTTACCACGCATCTTTGCAACATTAGCAGCTCCTGAATCACCCAGACAGAAAACATGGTTGAAAAGTAGACCACTGCCTGTGATAAGAGCTATTGTTTTTACTTCCTGAATGGCTTTCGGGACAAGACCCTTTTAGAGCGGTGAAATCTCACAGGAAACATTAGGCTGCAGTTAATTCTGTAACATACAGCAGGTACCACACAGATTCTTGGGATAAAAGGCATTGTTTTTATATTGGTCAAAACATCCTGGGGGGAGAGAGGAAAAAAAAAAAAAAAAAAGTTACATTTCAGCAACACTGAAACTAGCAGGCTTAATTTAGAATTTATCTGAGATTGCCATCAGACCAATTTCCAAAAGAAAAAAAAAAGTATTTGTAAAATGTCTGTGGGAAAGTGGATCTGAATTGTCTGGGCAAAATAATGGAAATAAATGCAGAACAACAACAAACTCACCATTTATAATCTAGAAAGAATCCAATGAGTGTGTCTACAGAAAGCTTTCTGCCCCAAAATGTCCTGCTGCTTGCAGCAGCAGCAGCAGGAATGTTAAAAGCTCCAAGATGGACAAAGATCTAAGCATTATCTACAATGAATTCTGTGTTGTTGCTCTTAAATGTCATCTCTGCCGTGTGATGGATTGGTTAGGCTTGCTGAAAGAGAAACAGTCTATGTGCAGCAGTAAAGAGAGGCAGACATGCTCCAAGCACACGCTCTTTGTCAGGTATCACTTTGGTGGCTTTCGGGAAGAGGACACTTTTCAACCACACTTTTCAACCTAATTGCCCAATCCTAAATCTGAGATTTTCCAAGCAATTTAATGGACTGATTTACACAGTTAAAAGAATTCAACGACCAATTTCTTTCACAAACAGAAACTCAAACCCAGGGCCTTACGTATGCCTTTGAGAGTCTCCGAGGGGATTTTAAAAAGCAGATTAATCAGTTTTACACAGTTATAGGGCTCAGATGATCTTCATGGAGGTACCTTACTTACTGCCCATGTACCTCTTAAAGAAGTTGAAGTGCTTGGTTGAGAGTAAATAGGGAAACTAATTTGAAAATTTTGGTAAACTAACACCTATAAATTCTTTGGTTTTCATTATTTTCTGATTTTATTGTTTAAAGACATTTAAGTATATCATGCAAAATTTAAAAGCAGAGTGAAAAACAGGAATCAGCATTTCATTACTAATGATCCTTCACTTCTCCATCTGCTTTACTTCTTCTAAAATTCTCCCCTTCCAATGACTCCTCAGCTCTTCTTATATATTTTTTTTTTTCTTTTTCCCCCTGCCATTTTCTTGACTTTGTCCTGCATTCGGTGACCATTCTGCCTGCAAAAATCCTGCAGTGTCCTCATGTCCCAGTGACTGGAAGGGCCTGACTTTCCTCCAAGCTTGTTGGCCTGTGTTTGTGTGCTTTGATTTCCTCTTTAACCGCTCAAGTTTGTGGTGAGCCTGAAACTTTTCCAGTTCAACCACTGCCAGCTCTGACAGAAACCACAACTTGCTAGCTTTCTTTTCTATTTTTTTTTTTTTTAAAGCACAAACCCAGACAAGTAGTTTTTAATCTGGTTAAACTTAAGTCGATGAAAACTCTTTTTTTTTTTTTTTATTGTTTGTTTCTTTTGTTGTTGTTGTTTGTCACCTCCATTACAACTGGTATAGTTACGGTCACTCATTTAAAAGAAAATCAGAAAGACCATGACTAAAGCATTTAATGCACAAATTGGAGCATTAAAAGCAGGCCACAGAATCTCTTGGGGATCCAGGATCTAAACAGCCTTCTAGACATTACAGGCTGAAAAATCCACAAGAGGCAGCACCAGTCATCAAAAGCAAGACTAACAATAAAAAAAGAAATGGACAGACAAAACACAAAGTAGCTCAGAAATTCAGTTGTTTACTTGCCTTAGTCAACACTTAAATGGATTTTTTTCCCTTCATATTTCCACAGCCACATCTGCCACATTATCTTTGCAAGGGCTGACTTGAAACAGCTGTTAAACTTCAAGTTCTTCAAAAGACACTGAACCTTTTTGGGCGGATGGGGGTTTGCTGCACACAAGCTGCTGAACAGACCCCACAAGCCAAAGTAGGAAGGAATGTTAACTATTTCGCTCAGTAAGCACCACCCAAAGACTTCCCTGCAGAAATGCTTTCACAAATAGAGTTGATAACACACTATTAAAAGATGTTTGTTTGCTTTTATAAACAAGGGTTAAAATGACATTTTCAAGTCTCAGTCGTCTGAAGACGATGGCATGACCTGACCTTGCCTTCTACAAAGAGCTGACTGATCCTATGGGAAGGAGAGGGCTGAGGATGTCATCTACCTTGACTTTAGGCAGGCTTTTGCCACAATCGTCAGTAGAATCCCTAAAGACAAACTGATGTGGAAGGAATAGTTTTTGTGCAAGAGGGCTGGTTTGGTTGATATTCAGAGGGATACTGACAAGCTAGAGAAATGGGCTGACAGAGACCTCATGAAGTTCAACCACAGCCCCAGTAATAGAGTAAACCCAGGTAGAACTGTAGGTGGGAGGATGGACTGACTTTGTGGATAAGTACTTTGAGGTCCAGGTGGGCAACAAACTGAACAAGACTCAGCAGTATGCCCTTTACAGTCAAGAAGGTTAAATGCACTTCGCTGTGCAACTGGACTGTACTCTTAAGAATGACACCGACAGACTGAAATTGTTACTGCCCTTTGGCACTTTGGAGACTGCATCTCTGGTGATGTTCTGAGCCCACTGCAATAAGGCAGATGTTGACAGAAAGTAATGAACAAGTAGTCAGGAAGGACTCCAAGATAATTAGGGGGCTCAGGCACAGGGCACACAAAGACAGGCTGAGAGAACTGGATGAGGAATATCTTACTGCTGTTTACAACAGCTGATGGAAGCACGTGTGAATACACATTCAGGATGCTGCTGGAGCTTCAAGGCCACAGGATTACCCCAGAATTAGCCAGGTTGGAAAAGACCTTTGAGATCACCAAGTCCAACCTATCACCCAACACCTTCTAATGAACTAAACCATGGCACTAAGTGCCTCATCCAGCCTCCTTTTAAACTCCTCCAGGGATGGGGACTCCACCACCTCCCCAGGCAGCCCATTCCAATGCTGTGAGGAACTTCTTCCTAACATCCAGCTTAAACCTGCCCTGGCACAGCTTGAGGCTGTGTCCTCTTGTTCTGTCACTGGGCACCTGGCAGAAGAGACCAACCCCACCTGGCTACAACCTCCTTTCAGGTAGTTGTAGAGAGCAATAAGATCTGCCCTGAGCCTCCTCTTCTCCAGGCTGCACACCCCCATCTCCCTCAGCCTCTCCTCACAGGGCTGTGCTCCAGCCCCCTCACCAGCCTTGGTGCCCTTCTCTGCATATGTTTAACCACCTCAACATCTTTCTTAAATTGAAGGGCCCAAAAGCAATGGACACAAATTGTAATACAGGAAACTGTGATTAGATTGAATAAACTATTTTACCATGACAGTAATCAAGTACTGGACCACAGCTGATTGAATCTCTTTGAAATGCTAGGATCCAACAAGAACACTGTTCCCTTCTAGAGCCCAAAGACCTGCTCTGCTCCAGGATTGTATGGGTCTACATGAATGAGAATGCACACATGTAAGAGACACACACAACAGGCAGCACCCTCCCAACACCACAGGAATCTTAGATTTAGGTATACAGGTACAAGAGCTACAGAATGAGAAATCAATGCAGAGGAGGACAAAGCCTCTACAACAAAAAATGTACATTAAGTGAAAGATATCACTGACTTATTTTTGTTCCACTAGTTATGAGATACATTCAGAATGTAACATAGATGCTGCCCATAACTACACCATAGCACTTTTAAGGCTAAAAATAAGTATGACAGGTATTTTTGGCACATACAGGCAGCAGTCAGTCATGAACAGTACATTCCCAAGCATGCTACTGGAGCTCCAGTCAGTCAAGAGTCCACAGTAAAAGAAAAAAAGCAACAGCCAAAAAACCAACCCAAAACACCTCCATCAACACTCTGATATTTAGAAAGGACAACAGAGATAATCAGTTCTGTGCAAATTATCCACAATACCCAAGCCCCAGAGGGCAAAAGTAAGGACTGGGAAAAAGAAGATCTGCCTCCTGTAATTGAAGACCGTGTTCGTGAGCACCTAAAGAATCTGGATATACACAAGTCCATGGGGCCTGACGAGATCCACCCACAGGTCCTGAAAGAACTGGCAGATGAAGTTGCTAAACCACTGTCCATCATGGCAGACTGGGAAAGGGCAAAGATAACACCCATCTTCAAGAGGGGAAAAAAGGATGAGCCTGGAAACTACAGACCTGTGCCTGGCAAGATCATGCAGCAGATCCTCCTGAAGGCTCTGCTAAGGCAAATGCAAAACAAAGCAGAGGTGATTGGTGGTAACCATCATGACTTCACCAAGGGCAAATCATGCCTCACAAATTTGGTGGCTTTTTATGATGGAGTCACAGCAACAGTGGACAAGGGAACTGATGTCACTCTCATAGTTGACTAATTCTGCAAACTATGCCTCCTCACTGCACTTCCACTCAAAGAAGCAACAGTGGTAAAGTACATAAGCTGCTGGAATGAACTGGTAATAAAGGAATAGGCCCTAGTTGAAGTTTAATGATTAAAATTCCCATTATAGTAGTCTCTGCAATAACTACAGCAGCTGTCTGAGTCACAAAGAATGTGTATGTTAGGTATTAGCTGGTTATAAACTGTCTGCACCAGCTCAGCTTTCAGTACAGATGCAAGGGATGTAAAACTAGTGCATGACTGGAACATTTATACCAGAAGGGAACCTATACAAACAAAGATAGGAACTAAACAGCACTTAATCTAAATTCTATATTGCTTTGGTGCTTTCACATACACATATTTCTAAACTTGGAGTACATGGCCTATTTCCACAAAATAATGCCAGATTAGGATTTGAGTACATCCAAGAAACACTTCCAAGGCCAGCTGCAGACAGAGCCAGACTGCCTTGCAAACTAAACTGCAGCTATAAGGCAATAAGCACAACAAGCTTAGCTGGAGGCATTACCACTAAAACTTTAGTTGGAATTCAAAGTTTCTTTAAATGTTTATAGTGTGCTTGGTGAGCAGATGTCACTATGTTGCTGTAAGCTAATTCATTAAGCAGCGATGAACTATACAGCTGAACCTTCCTAAAGATGCTGGTACCTCCACAAATAGTTTAACCTGTAACAACGTGTGTGTCCCCTTCCATTACTTATTCATTTAGATCACTCCTTATTTAAATGGCAAATTAAAAAGAAAATAATTTAGTAAAGCACTTTGTTTCAGCAAAGAATTATTCCTAAAAGACAAAAACTGCAATATGCACTTGACCTGTTGGATTAAATCAGCATACTATTTAATCTATACCTGCTATTTAGAGAAGTAGCTGGTGTACAGTTATGGAAAACTATAACTATGTAGTTATGATCAGAGGGCTGGAGCACCTCTGCTATGAGGACAGGCTGAGAGAGTTGGGGCTTTTCAGCCTGGAGAAGAGAAGGCTTCCAGGAGACCTTTCAGTATCTGAAGGGGGCCTACTGGAGGGCTTGGGAGGGACTATTCACAAGGTCTTGTAATGACAGAATGAGGGGGAATGGATTTAAATGGGCAGAGGGAAGATTTAAACTGGATGTTAGGAGGAAGTTCTTCACAGTGAGGGTGGTGAGACACTGGCACAGGTTGCCCAGGGAGGTTGTGGCTGCTCCCTCCCTGGAAGTGTTCAAGACCAGGTTGGATGAGGCCTTGGGTGACCTGTTCTAGTAGAAGGTGTCCCTGCCTATGGAGGGGGGTAGGAACTGGATGATCTTTGAGGTCTCTTCCAACCTAAACCATTCTATGATTCTAAAAGGAAAATAAATAAATAAATAAGTCCTAACTTAAAAGAAAAAAACCTCTCTACAGCAATAGTAATGGGAGCACCTCTGCAAGCTCTTTAACAAACCATCTAAAACAAACTGCTGGAACACAGGAATGTGAATGACTAAACAAACCCTTCAGTCAACATTCCCCAGCTGCAGTTTTCAGCCTAATACCAAGTGAAACTGTGGAGCCTCCATCTACCTTCTGTAAAACTTCAGAAGCAAAGCAACATTATACAGCATATGTGACTCACACACACACTCACTGAAAACAAAAACCACCAGACATTTATCTCTTGAAAACAGAAAAGACATCAAGTCTGGCACCAGCCTGCAATGCAAGAAAAACCATGTGATACTTAGACACTTGTGTATTAGTTTAAAAATAAGCTAGATAAGCATGTGATGAGTGACAATTTTGTACTTGACCTTTGCTTAAATAGCTCCTTTTCACAGAATTTACACACACATCAACAAATGAAAAAACAGGGGAAAAAAAAAAACCAACAACTAAAACTCTGCTTCCACTACTTCTCATCAAATGTTTTGAAGATAAACTCTACAAACTAAACTCTAAGTGGTTGGCTTTAGGAAAAATAAAAAGCTTATGTTTTGCTGAAGGAAGTCAGAAAAAGTAATTTTAAAATTAAAAAAAAAAAAGAAAAAGAAAGATAAAAGCATTTAAGTCTTCTTGTAAATCAAACTGATGCAATTCAACATGCTAAGTTACAGAGGCAGAAGCTTGGGATGTGTATTTCCAGTGGGAGTATTCCACTCTGCCTAGCAGGCAAGGAATTTGGAAATAAAGTTCCTCCTTCCTGAGGCTGAATAGGCCTACAGGATTGCACAGGAAATGGGGATGCATTCTGCATGGGATGGGGAGCCCTTTATTTCAGGTATTGCTTTTTAAAATGTCAAAGCACAACAATTATCTCTGGAGTGAAGGTCTTCACCAGGGCTAACTACATGAACATTCATAGAGTTTATATCTATATCATTGTGGGTTTTCCTGCTGCTGCTTTAAATATCTCAGAATCAGTGACTGAGGTGGGAAGGGTCCTCTAGAAGTCCTCTAGTCTAAGTCCTTACTGCTCAAAGCATGGGGAACTAGAAGAGGTTGCTGAGCACCATATCTAGGTAGCTTCTGAGAGTCACCAAGGACAGGGAATCTATGACAGTGTTCAAGCACCTTTATTGGGAAAACCAGTTTTTCCTTACATTTAAATAAAACCTCTTATATTTCAATTTATGCCCATTATCTCTTCTGTCCTCAGGCATCCCCAGAGCAGAGCCCAGCTCTTGTCTTCTTTTCTCCCCCCCCCATACACAAGGAATTAATACACAAAGAATTCATACACATTGAGATCACCCTGACCCCATTCTTCTCCAGGCTGCCCTCAAATGCCAGACCCTTCGCTGGACCTCTTCAGGTGTCCATATGCCTCTCCCATCCTTCAGAGCCCAACACTGGACCTAGCAGTCCAGGTGTGTCTCACCAGTGCTGAGCAGATAGGCTGGATCACCTCCCTCCATCTGCTAGAGACTCTCTGCTGAGAGCAGCACAGGAGGCTGTTGGCTGCCTTTGCCACAAGGGCCTATTTCTGGCACAAGCCTTAAAAATGTGTTTTGCACATTTTAAACAGAAGGCAACGAGATGTGTGCAACAGTGTTTCACAGCCTAAGCTAATTTCACAGTGAGTTCTGTGCTTTACCTAAATATAGTGGGTGAAACCAGGGTTCAGAGGCCAAGTTGTACCATATTCCTAGTGGCACAAAGCATTCCTTTTTGGTGTCTTCCTCCATTCAGTGTACTCAAGACGGAGAGTAAAATCTGAAAGTCTCCAACATATGGACTAAAAATCTCAACAAAAAGAGGCAACCGACAGTAATTCTGAGAAGAGTAATAAATCATTATAACTACTCACGAACCAAAGAGGTTAAAAAAGGAAAAACTGAATTTTCACTTCTAAGCACCACACTTCCTCCAAGAGCAACCATTCTTTGTCCTGAAAGCAACCCCAAATATTGCAATGGCAGAGAAAAGCTCTCTCTACCTCAAAACAGTAAGACAACTAATCTCTGTATGTAAAGATAGATCCTGCTACAAGTAACACTGACACAGTCGACAGGGCAGCCTGGTTTCTTGACTCAGTGGCAATGACAGGCTCAGGAAAGCACCAGCTCTCAGACATGCAGCTGTGTCTGCAAGAAAGGAAATGAACAGGATCACACACAGTTCCACTTTTCCTCCAGCTGCCAGGGTTATTTAATCTGGATTTATATTACTGCTGTACAGGACAAGATAGCAAGATAGAAATAAAACCAAAGGGAAAAGAAGCGATTTAACCCAGGTCTAAGGATCTGCCTTGACATGATGACATACAGGAGTTAATACTACACTGCAGACTGTAACTCCTATTTAGGTTCAATTCATACAGACCTCTCGTGTTTGTTACGGAATGGTGAGTCAGGAGCCCTCCATCAGACTCCAGAAACACTTCAGGACAGTACTTGAGACAGTGATGGCAGCTTCTGCTTTCAGGAGCTTTGTAGATTATTGCCATGCTCCACAGAGAATACAAAGAAATACCTGATCCTAATTTTCTAGACAGAGCACTCAGTACTCATTTGACTCCAGCCTTCCGTACATGTTACACTATTAGGATGCATCAGAGCAGAAGGGATTACAGAACACTTGCAGAAGCCTCACTCCACAGCACAACAGAACAGATACCACATCCTGAAAAAATTACACAACGATTTCTGAAATAGTCTAAATATGGGTCTCAGATCTTATTTTACCACTTCTTTTTTCTTCCTTTCAACTGAGTCTGGACTTCAGAAAAAAAAAGGAAAAAAAAAAAAAGGATGACAACTAGAATAAGGGAACTAATGGGTGATCTCTGTAAAGAGAGAGGAAACATGTAAGATCTTGGGGCAGCAAAGAGCATTTTTTCTTTCAGAACAATGGCTTCTTCAGTGTTTCTCTCACTTTTCTAGTGGTGGGGGAGGTGTATGTGAAAAGCTGGAACTGAGGGCAATGCAATATCAATTTTAAGTACAACATATGAGGTTGTTTCTCAGTATTTATGGTAATCTGAGAAATTAATAAAATGTTTCCCAGGACTCTGACCAGATCTCCCTTAGGAAATACGCACGTGGGCGTCAAAAGAGACGCAAACAAATGCTCTTCTCAACAAGGTGGAATTTATCTGCAACCTCAGAAAGCACACTGATGTCACAAGAACAGACGTATGAAACTGCAACAATTTCAAAATGATCTCTTCTCATTGAGGCAGACCAGAACATGCAGCTCGTTGAGTGATCCAAAGCCACTTCTCTGTGTAAGCATCTATCATAAAAGGCAGGCAGGAATTCACTTTATGACATTGTGTGCCGACCTGTAATCTACTTCCAGGATGTTAAAGCTCTCTCAGCTTCTCATTCACAAAGTAATCAGGAAAGCAGCACTGAAAGGCATCATCTGAAGCCACAGGAAACTATATTGCATAGCTACACAAAACAAAATCAAGCTCATTTTCCCCCCCCGCCAACGACATTTTCCCCAAAGTAATTTAACTTGAAAACTGGGGACTGTGTGAATTGTGGTGATCTTCCTCCTGGGCGAGCAGAGGAACAAAACTGTGCAGTGCGGGCAGCCACCTAGTGACGAAGAAGCACAAATATGCCTGAAGCTGCCCAAAGTTTTAATAAGATGACGCAGTTGGAGCATGTGAACACTGCTGTTTTTCTCACCCACTTGCAAGTTCTGTGTGGTGTACTGGAGTTTAGAGAATTGCACAGTAATTCCTGGCAGCTTCTTGAATTTTCTAAGTGAACTGTGAAACAGCTAATTTTCTGAAGATGAGACGCACAAGAGCTAAAGGAACTCTATCAAAAGATAGAAGGAGGAGGTTTGATGCAAATTTTAGATTCTATATGCAGAAAAAAAAGTTTAAAATTGTGAGCCTGGGAAGAATAACCTAAGGGTGGCAAATGCGCAAAAATGGAAACAATCAAAAACTATTTTCTTTTAACTCGGTGCAGAAGTCATTCAGCAGACTCAAGAGAGCAAGTTTTCATAACCTAGAAAAAGAATAGCTGTGGAATTTGTGCACGCTTAAATAGTTCTCATTATTTCTCAGAAACTAAGAAATAGCACAAAAACACTGCACAGCAAGAATTCAAGGCCAAGTAATGCTTGGTGTGTACAAGCATGAGGACAGGCTATGAGAGTCGGGGCTTTGCAGCCTGGAGAAGAGAAGGCTTCAAGAAGACCTTATAGTAGACTTCCAGTATCTGAAGGAGGCCTATGAGAAGGCTGAGGAGGGACTATTTACAAGGTCTTGTAATGACAGGATGAGGAATAATGGGTTTAAACTGGCAGAGGGGAGATTTAAACTTGATGTTAGGAAGAAGTTCTTTCCTGTGAGGGTGGTGAGACACTGGCACAGGTTGCCCAGGGTGGTTGTGGCTGCTCCCTCCCTGGAGATGTTCAAGGCCAGGCTGGATGAGGTTTTGAGCAACCTGTTCTAGTGGGAGGTGTCCCTGCCTATGGCGGATGGTTGGAAGCGGATGATCTTTGAGGTCACTTCCAACCTAAACCATTCTATGATTCTAAGAAACAATGCATCATAATGATCTTTGCTAACAGGAAACAACTTTACCAACACTTTGTACCTTCTGACTCCATACAGAAACCTCACTGCATGTGAACAGCATGTGACTGGTCTATGCAAAGAGCCAAGCAAATGATGCAGATTAGATGACAAATCAAGATCAATTCAGTTCTTCAAAAACATGCTTGGCCTAGGATCCATTCAAGCAGCATTTAACAACAATGACAAACACAATCTGAGAAATTAATACTAGTCTTTGAGTCACACCACAAATGACAGGACCACAGGATGTCAGGGGTTGGAAGGGACCTCCATAAATCATAGAGCCCAACCTCCCTTGTCAGAGCAGGACCATACAATCTAGCACAGTTTTCACAGGAACACATCCAGACAGGTCTTTAATGTCTCCAGAGGGGGAGACTCCACAACCTCTCTCTGGAGCCTATTCTAATGCTCTGTGATCCTTACATTAAAGGTCTTCCTTATGTTGAGGTTGGAACTTCTCATGCTGTAGTTCACATCCACTACCCCTTGTCCTATCACAGGGCAAAAGTAAGAGGCTGTCTCTTCCTTCCTGACAGCCAGCCCTCCAATATTTATTAAATCCCCTCTCAGTCTTCACCAGACTAGAAAGCCCCAGTTCTCTCAGCCCTTCCTCATAAGGCACATGCTGCAGTATTTACTCATCCTTGTAGCCCTCCATTGGACTCTCTCAAGCAGGTCCCTGTCCCTCTTGATCTGAGGATCCAAGAACTGGATGTAATATTCCAGGTGAGGTATCACCAGGACAGTATAGTGGGAGAGGAGAACCTCTCTCTATCTGCTGGACACACTCTTCTCAAGGCACCCCAGGATCCCACTGGACTTCTTGGCCACAAGGGCACATTGCTGTCCCATGGATAACTTCTTGTCCACCAGCACTCCCAGGTCCTTCTCCACAGGGCTGCTCTCTAGCAGATCACCTCCTAACCTGTACTGCTGCAGGTTATCTTTCCTTCTCAGATGCAGGACTCTGCACTTATCCTTGTTAAACCTCATTAGGTTACTCTCTGCCCAGCTCACAACTGCAGTACTTGATGTACTAGTGAAAAAGTAATTTAAAAACTCTTCAAACTTTTAATTTATTTTTTTTTTCCTCAACATTTCTCTTGGCAGGAGATCATACTCTAATCCCTTTAGGGAAAGTAAAGAAGCCCAGTTCAGGATTACTTTGTCATTGAATTAAGACAGAGATCAGAAAAACTCAGACATTGTAACTGAAGAGGTTCACAAGTTCTATACTTAAAATCCCATGGATAGAACTGAAGTTCAAAGAAGTGAGTTCAAGTAATGAAGATTCTGAAGAGGAGAAAGAAGCAGTACTGTGAAGAGAGTGACAGTGGCAGGATTCATGAAGACATGTACAAAGATGGAAGACAACAGTCAAACAGTGTGAGAAAAAGTTACCTTATTTCCAGCAAATAGCGAAAAGAAAATTACAAAGAAAAGAAAATTATATACTGAACGTAGGTATGTAGTAAGCTTCTTGTGTATAAACCTCTTTCTTTTTTAAGAGACCATCTTGAATTCAAGGTCATGTTCACATGCTAGAGCAAGTATAGAGGAGGGCAATGAAGCTGGTGAAGGGCCCAGAGAATAAGTCTTATGAATAGTGACTGCAGGAGCTGGGGCTGTTTAGTTTGAAAAAAAGGAGGCTCAGGGGAGACCTCATCACTGTCTACAACTACCTGAAAGGATGCTGTGGAGAGGTTGGTGCTGGTCTCTTCTCACAAACAATTAGTGATAGAACATGAGGGAATGGCCTCAAGCTGCAACTGGGTTTAAACTGGACATGAGGAAACATTTTTTCACAGAAAGAGTGGTCAGGCATCGTATTTTATGCTCATAGGTTTTACCTTGTTTGTAAATACAGCTTCATTTTGCTTCCAAACCTTCTGAGCTAGTCTGGTTATTTATTTTGCTAGTAATTTAAACCCACCACGCAGATTTATAATCTTATGTTCCATTCTTCAAATGTGAATTGTTATAGTCGCACGATATTGGTGATAACTGAAAGAAACAACCTTTCAGTGTCATCAATACACACTTTAAATACCTAATTAGGAAATAATGACCTTGGATGCGAGTTACAGTAATTTACAGTGGAAAGAGACCTTAGGCAAAGGAGCAGAATGTGAAAACTTTGTGTTGTAAACAACTGTTTTTCCTTCAGCTTCTGTTCCAGCAGTGGTCTCTGCAAGCTCTGTAAAGTTACCTTTTAAGAATGCCTTCCATATAGATCCACGCAGCTGTACTACCTATTATTTGCATGATGCCAAGTATTTTGTGAAGCATGATAAAGCAGAACAGATAGATATCTGGTACATGCCTGCCCAAAATAAATATGTAGGATATAGTACACCTAGAACCTAATTAGGTGCATAGAAATACTGATTAAAACAGAACAAAAAAGCCTAATGCATAGGTTTCCTTTCCTTTGGAAAGTCTTTCCAGACTTTGTAACTTCTCTGTGTAATGGATTAACAATCCCAGCTCCCTCAGCCTCTCCTGCTCTGACCAAGAAGTCAGAGATAATGTGAACATGAAAAGTGTCTTTAAAGATGGGCTCACAGGTATAGATGATGTTTGCCAAACACAGCAAAAGGACTAAAAATCTATCTCAGATAGTTCAGTTAGCCAAAAATCTAGACAGGCAACACGGGCCACTGCAAGAGCTCTGAAGTTTAACAGGCATAATTAGGGCCTCTTTTCATGGCCTTACTAAACAGTAATTTGCTACAGCAATTTGAAGAATCCTAGTGCATCTTTATGGATCTCTATATATTGCTAAATATCAATTTCAAGTGACTCCTCAGCCAGGCTAGACCATGGCAGACATGCAGTTAATCAGCAGAGTGCTTGCTTTATAGTCCATGTCTACCTTGTTGATGACCACATCTTCCTTTGTCATGAGGAACTGCACTGTCCACACTAGAATGTATCTGCAGTCACTCTGCGGTACATGGGTCTCATATGAAAATAATATTGCAATAAGAGGGGAAGGGAATATCTGGCTTCTGGAGGAGAAGTGATCTGGCAAAGTACAGCAAAAGCAGGAATATTGCAGGATCAGCAATGTAACTGTAAGCCACAGCAGCCATTGAGCATTGTGGTGAGATAGCTGGACAAGAGCCAGCCAGGTAAAACAAGACAAAAAGAATACAAACACTCAACTTCATCAGAGCAACTCTGTGTTCAGGAAGGCTCAGTCCTGTATCACCTGCGCCTACACCTCTGCTTCTGCACCTGGGCCTGGTTAAAACTTGACTCACTGCAGTACTGTCAGGTTAAAAACAAGAGATATATATTTCACTGGAAAAAACCTGCAGCAGCATCCTCAAATGCTCCCAGGGATCTCAGTATCTCTTAGTGGAGTATCTTATGCTAACAAAGGAATAAATACCATTCTAACTTGACTCAAATACATCTGTCAGTAAACTGCCATCAAATGACTCCAAAGCAATAATTATTCCTCCATGAGAGAAGGCAAATAAATCTCTCATTTCTGAGATGATGTCACTGCCTCCTAACACACTGCCACATAGGGAAAGCCACTGATAGTTCTTGTTTGAGAGACATCTCCACCAGCTGCAGCAATTAGAGACAGAACATTATCTGCTGTTAACACTGAAAGCAGCCTGAAACATCTGCTTCTTCAATGGAGACTATCTATAAAAAGATGAACACACCAAAAACTTTCCAGACCTCGTACCAGTGTTGCTTTACATATTTCTGTAACCTAACACCTCACATGTCCCTAGGTGTTAACCACCAAAAGTAAGGACAGAGAAACCACCTAGTGCTGAGTAGTTTTAATGTGACAAATCTTAACTAAATTGATTATTTCAGATATCTACATTACAATATTTACAGACATGCAAGCACTTCATGGTTTTTTTGGTTGTTTTGTTCCCCCCTCAATTTAAAAACCCAAACAACAAACCCCTTACCTACACTTTCATGGACATCCAGGGCCAGGGTATTTTATATACTTGATCCTAAATGCTGAAACACAGTGTACAGGGAAAAGATAATTTTGTGACCTCATACAAAAGAAAAATGCTGCTCTTGGAGAAAGTTCAATCCTCATACTCCCTAATTCATCATAAAACTCAAAAAGCTGCTTACAACAGAAAATTATGAAAAAAAAATAGATGTTTATCCTGTCACATCCAGGGAAACATTCCTGCCAATGAACATAAGGACTGACAATAGTAACTCTACAGCTTATTTTTCTTACAATGAATTATGTTCCATCTGCACCTTAGGGATATTCTGAATGACCACCACTACAGAAAATCAAAACACAGCCTAAAAAAAAAAAAATTACTAAGACAAATCAAGGACTTCTAAAGAAAGTCCCAAGCAATACTTTCTACGGTCACTCTCAAGAAAGCAAGCACTGTCCCGTAAGAATTTTATATTTCTTCAACACTGAGAGTACTAAGTTTGAAGTGTTAAGCCTTATTTAGTATTTAAGACTCAAAAGTAGACCTGTAGTTTCCCTTCATTCCTGACTGGAGCTCCTGAATCATCCCAGGTCCTAGTTAATCATCTGCCATGTCTAGGACTGCTTTTAGGTCCTACCACCAGCCTCATTTTTTTCTGCAGTGTTAGGGCCCCATGGCACTTGAACTAAGTGTTTCTTACTATTTTAGGACTTTCTAGCCCGATTAAATTCACCTCTCAATAAAGACCACTGTAGCAAAAAATAATTTTCAAAGTTTTATCTAGTCCTTACAGAGGCAAAGGGCTAAGATCAAATGCAGTGCAGGTAATAAAACCTGCCATGGCCAGACTATGGCAAAGCTGAGAACATCAGCAAAGTCAAGTCAGAGTGAGTAGTGTGTACAGTTTCATATTTTCAGAAACGGATGAGCACTGCTGCCTTCCTAAAGCTACACTTTGCTTTTCAGTTCCAGAACAGAAGCCAAAAGAGTCACCCACAAAAGACAGCTGGAGAGATTGAGAAGGGGAAAGGGGAAAAAAAGGACTGGAAAACACTGTAACCTGTATTTCAGGAGGGACAGGATTCCTTGAGCATGTGATATAACACAGAATAGGGCATTGGTTAATTTAGGTGTCTTACACAAATTATTTGCTTGAGGTTTTCAGAATACTCTGATCTTGTCAAGTCATATTCAGCTTCATTCTTCATGAAACACCTTTATTTTTGTAGCTCCTAGTATTTTTCAGTTTGTCCTATTTCTGTTCTGTGGACCTAACTAATTAGTGCTTGAAACACCAGGATCTAAATAGGCCCAGAAAGGTTGTGGAGTCTCCTTCTCTAGGGATCTTCAAAATCCACCTGGACACGTTCCTCTTTGACCTGTCCTACTTAGCACAGGACCTGACCTACTTAAGTCTTGCTTTGCAGAGGGGTCGGACTTGATCTCTGGAGGTCCCTTCTAAGCTCTAGCAATCTATGATTCTATGAAAGGTTTTCCAAAGATAACAACATAGGAAGATGTTAACTGTCTGCAGTTTGACAGACTTGGTAAACAATCTTTCAAAAACTCAGTGTGAAAATAAATGTGCTCAAAATAAACTACAGCTCTTTTTCTTTTTTTTCTGCAAAGAGCTTTTAATCTCATCAGCCACCTAAAGCCAAGTGTCTATTATCCTACAGTATCCTCTCTGTATTAACCTCTAAAATTATGCTAGCAATTGCCTGCTATCAGAAACTGCAATACATCCTCCATCTTTCACTACTATGAATCAAAAGACACATAGGCAAGACAACAGCTGAATTATTTACATCCCTGACAACATTTACAACTAGAAAAAATACTGTATTAGATTGTGATAAATATATATGGGAAAGAATGTATACTGTCTAAAACTCAAAACAATCAATGTTATGCTTATTTTCAATCATTAAAAGGATTTTGATAACTTGGGCATAAACAATATGTTGACAGGAAAGACAATAAGGGAAAAAAAAATAGATAAATTAACTGCACTAAAAGAGCTCATATCCAGACTTCAAAAACAATCAGTGCATGAAATACCAATTTTAAAATTCAGTAATATGCCAAAATGTCACCCATAGGTTTACTATACCTCAAAAGGAGGAAAAGGTAACCATACTAAGCCTTGAACTGGTATTCTGACCTAACAGCACACTAGGTTTTACTTAAAGACAAGGAGGTGAGAAAGAAGATAGCAGCAAAACTCTACAATGAAATGGTAGTGAAAATGCCAGACTAAACTCAAAACAAATAGAGCTAAAAAGAGCTAGTATTTTTTTTTCCTTGAGGCAGTCATTTCACACCTAAATGGGATGCCTAGAGCAATGCACTTTTTATTTTACCTCTCCTGGGGAATGACCACATGAGTTGGAGAAGATGGGAAAAATCAGAAGAGGACTTGTGTGTGTGTGTCTGTGTGCATGTATTTATTTTTCTGGCTTGGTGGGGCTTTTGTTTTGTGCTTTGATATTTTGGGTTGGGTTTTTTAGGTTGCATTTGTTTGTTTGTTTCAGTAAACCAAACCGTTGATGATCAAGTGGAGTTAAGAAAATTATCAAGGGAAGACAGGTAAAAATAGAATTTCCCAAAGCAGAAATACAGAATGGAAAAATGCTTGTAGTCTTCTGGATCCAGTATTGCTTGACAGGCAGAGGGTAGATTATTCAAAGAAAGAAAAGGATGAAATACAAGCATGATAACCCTTTACAAGCCTATTAGAGGGACAAGAAGCAAATAACTACATCTAATTTAGCTATTAATACACCTGGCCTCACAATTAGGTGTTTACAGATCTTACTAAGTACTCTGCAAATGCCTTGTTAGAAATCAAGAGCACAGGAAAAAAACCCAGCCCCTAAATGTTTTTTTGTTCTCCCATTTTCTTAGGATTTTTTTCTTTCAAGAAACAGTTCCATGAACCTACATAGAGGACTGTATGATTGTATGGAGCACTGGAGAAGTTCTGTACCCAAATCAGCAAGGATTTGTTTTCCAGAAGGAATTCCATCTAAAGTCTTTCAGTATTTCAAGAGTGGTGAACAATGGTGCCAGGTCCAGCTGGAGAGCTGTAACTAGTGGAGTCCCCCAGGAACCAGTGCTGGGTCCAGTCCTGTTCAACATCTTCATCAACGACACTGATGAGGGGACAGAGTCTGCTCAGCAACTTTGCTGATGGCACCAAACTGGGAGGTTTGGCTGATGCAGCTGAAGGCTGTGAGGCCATCCAGCAAGACCTGGAGAGCTGGGCACAGAGGAACCAGATGAAGTTCAACAAGGAGAAATGCAGAGTCCTGCACCTGGGGAGGAATAATAAACTGCACCAGTACAGGCTGGGAGGTGATCTGCTGGAGAACAGCCCTGCAGAGAGAGCCCTGGGAGTGCTGGTGGATAACAAGTTATCCATGGGACAGCAATGTGGCCCTTGTGGCCAAGAAGGGCAATGAGATCCTGGGGTGTCATTAAGAAGAGTGTGTCCAGCAGATCAAGGGAGGGTCTTATCCTCCTCTACTCTGCCTTGATGAGACTTCATCTTGAATACAGCATTCAGTTTTGGCCTCTCCAGTTTAAGAGGGACAGGGATCTGCTGGAGAGGGTCCAGCAGAGGGCTACAAGGATGATTAGGGGACTGGAGCACTGCCTGATGAGAAGAGGCTGAGGGACCTGGGGCTTTTTAGTCTGGAGAAGACTTAGAAGAGACATAATAAATCTTTATACATATCTGAGGGCTGGGTGTCAGGAGCAGGGGGACAGGCTCTTCTTACTTGCTCCCTGTGAGAGGACAAAGAGCAATGTATGTAAGCTGCAGCATAAGAAGTTCCACTTCAATACAAGGGAAATCTTTACCGTAAGTGTCGCAGGCTCCTCAGAGAGGCTGTGGGGTCTCCTTCTTTAGAGACTTTCAAGGCCTGTCTGGATATGTTCCTCTGTGATCTAAACTAGATTGTCTGATCCTGCTCTGGCAGGGAGGTTGGATTCAATGATCTCTTTGAGTCCTTTCCAACCCCTGACATCCTGTGATCCTGCCTCCTTCTGCACATCTTAGGAGTAATGTAACAGGCCTGTAGAAAAAGATTTGAATTCCTTGGCAGCACTGAATGTGTTAAACGTTTGGAATAACCTTACCCTGTATTGATGGAAATAATTTCTATCAGCGGATTCTTCCTAATCTTTGGCAAATCCAGTCGCGCTCCCCCCAAACGTTTTCCATTATTCTTTTTCTGACCCAGCAATCTCACAGAGTGACCTTCAAATGAAGCACAAAAATGCAGTCAATACAAAGCACAAGTCCCATCATACTTGTTTTGATTTGCTTCTCTCCTTCAGTAGCATTTATGCATCAAAGAATGAAAATGAGAATGAGATGTAGTAACGTATTTTACATGAGCTGGAGCACTTAAAAAGAAACACTGACATGTAAAATAAATGTTAAAATGAACAAATTATTTAATCCAATTATCTTTTCTTGCTTTGATTTTCGAGTTTATTCAATTAAAACCATCTAAGCAGTTTAATTTTCAGATTCTAAAACAAATAAAAACATAGCAATGTTTAAATATGTTACATGGCGAGATTAAAATATTTTCCCCTAAAATTTCAATCAAATCTAAATTAGTAGGCAATAAACAACTGGATTTTAAAAAACCTATTATGTGGAGAACCAACACATTTCAGTCAAAGACACCTGACTGTAAGTCTAAGGGGAAATGCTGTTAAGCATATGTGATAGCATGCTCATGGTTAAGCTTTAACCCAGTACAAATGCATCCTGTACATTAGGAAAAAAATAGAATCATAGAATGGTTCAAGTTGGAAGGGACCTCAAAGATCATCCAATTCCAACCCCCTGCCATAAGCAGGGAAACCTCCCACTAGAACACTTGTGACACTTGCACATGGACCTTAACTCACAGGGAGTTTAATACCTAGCCTCTCTTACCTGCATCTTCATGCAAAGCAGAAATCCCAGCTCTGTGACCACCCCTCATATGATCACCAATGCCCACCCCAATCCCACACTCAAGTTTTATGGTCTGGTAATCAAATATGGCAGTTTATTTTCACATGAAATACGACCGCAGTTTTTTCCCGTATTCCTACTGAATGACACTAAAGTTCAAGTTAATATGAGGCTTGAAAAAAACCTGTGTGGTACTTGAGAATGGTAACATCCCAGTACTTTTCATTCCAGACAAGAGTGGACAGAAAAACAGCACTACTGGGAGATGAGCTTTAGCAGAGTTTAATGGTTCTGGAAAGCAACCTGCACATATGTATCCAAACGACACTGACCTGTGCTGTTGGCACACCGAATAGTGTAACATAAAAACAAACCCAAACCTACAAAACCAAAAAATAACCTCAACAAAAATAACAACCAAAAAAACAATCCAAACCCAAATAAACTACCACTAAAAGGAAACAAAAATACTTAAAAAAACCAAAACCCTAAAAAAACCCCAAACCACCAAAAACACCAACAACAAAGAAAAAAAAGAAAAAAGCAAACCAATCCCAATACAAAATAAAATGAAATAAAACAAAACCACTTCTCAGTTACAGTATTTGTGACCTTAAATTGTTTCTTTCCCTACTCCATACAAGGACTATTTTGCTTCATTTTAAGTAATCACTAAAGCATCTGTTTACAGCATTGTTGCTATTAATAAAACGTAACTCAATAAACACTGAATCATACTTTTTCACATGTTGTAGACAGGTTTTTTTCACCACACTTATTTGAGAGAAAAAGTAAAACTTTTAAGTAATTTGTCATAAGGAAAAGACTCAGTAACCTTGTTTGTTTTTTTTTAAATCAGCATGATTAAGCCCCCACCAACATCAAGTGTGACAGAAAAAGCAGCAACTTCAAAACTCACTTTATGACCTTCTTTCAAAGCTTAGAATGGGGCAAAACACTGCAATCAAGCTTTACTTCTACAGCTTTTTATCTGATTGCTACCTCCTCTCTTGCTTTCCAGGCTGAATAACAACTAAGCAAAACAGGCAACCCAAACTTAAAGGAAGGGTTTGGGGTTTTTTTTTTTTGTTATTTTATTTCTTTTGTATTTATTTTTTAAATTATTTTTTAAGCTCAGTACAGGCTTCCATAGCAATGAGTGCGTCTGAGCTTCTCACACTTCCATAGCAATGCGTGATCAGTCACAGATACAGCAAAAAAAACATGCAATTTTGGATGGCTGACTGGAAGATGCAAGCTTTGAAACGACTTGATGACAAACATCTCTAGAAGGGTTATATTTGAAAGGCTAAACATTCTAGTCCTTTACCCCTCTTCCGACACACAGGTAACTGTTCTACTTCCATATAGCCTAACAGTAGATAAAATTCCATCTTTGAAAAAATAAAAATGAAAAGGTTGGCAGTTTAGGTCATGCTTCAGAACATTTTTTCTCTAACTAATAGATAGTCTGCCCTGGTGTCCTCTACTCTGCCCTGGTGAGACCCCACCTGAAGTACTGTGTCCAGTTTTGGAGCCCCTGTTACAAGAGGGATGTGGACATGCTGAAGTGTGTCCAGAGAAGGGCCACAAGCGTGATCAGAGGGCTGCAGCACTTCTCCTATGAGGACAGACTGAAAGAGTTGGGGCTGTTCAGTCTGGAGAAGAGGAGGCTCCCAGGTGACCTTCTTATGGCCTTCCAGTATCTGAAGGGGGCTACAAAAAAGCTAGGGAGGGACTTTTTAGGCTATCAGGTAGTGACAGGACTAGGGGGAATGGAGCAAAGCTGGAGGTGGGGAGATTCAGACTGCATGTGAGGAGGAAGTTCTTCACCATGAGAGTGGTGAGGCCCTGGAATGGGTTCTCCAGGGAGGTGTTTGGGGCCACATCCCTGGAGGTGTTTGCAGCCAGGCTGGCAGAGGCTGTGGGCAGCCTGATCTAGGTTAGGGTGTCCCTGGGCATAGCAGGGGGGTTGGAAGTAGATGATCCTTGGGGTCCCTTCCAACCCTGACTGATTCTATGATTCTAATGCAGATTAGAGCACAACAGTAGTACTGTTTTCAGTGAGGAAGCTTACAGAACAGAATCATTCACACCAAGTGTAAATAAAATAAAGCTAGAAACAGTTTTAAATTATTCAGAGCTCTTCAGTTTCCAGAACTGACTGAAGGTTAAAATTAAGCTCATGTTCACGTGCAAGTCAGTAGACACGACTGATATTGCTTAAATGTTGTTCAGAGAGGGAGAGGCTGGAATTAATCATGATACTAAATCCTATTATTAGTCTAAAAAGGGGCTTTTAAGTGTGTCAGTTTGATAAACCACTGTGCAGAAAGAAAGTATCTTGAAGGTATTTATTGGTGCTTGTTCAGAAGCATATATATCAATGGCATCTACACCTAGCTTTAATCACAGGTGTAAGTGCTTTAGGACTGTGATAGAGAATGTTTAAGCTGAAGTATAAATACACAAAAGGAACAGGTAAAGGAATTTTTTTTGCTGTCAGTTTTTAACAACATTCAGTATGCTGTGAATCTCAGGCTATTTTCAGACCCCTGCGACCTATACCGACAGAAGCATGTTCACAGGACAGAGCAAACAGATTCAAACTGGAGTGGTATTTTGCTAGTTTGATAAAAGGATAAGTGAAGGGGAAGCGACCTGGCTTAGTCATCTTTAGTTAGCTTTACCAATGACCTATCAAAGTTGCAAATATCAGATATTATTAGGTCTACTGTCTTTCAAAAAAAATACAGATACTAAGCAGCACTTCCTAGCTGCTACTTTCAAAGTTTAGTGCAGGTAGTTCAGGCAGCTCAAAAACACGAGTTGAAAGAAAATCCTCAAAGATGCAGGAAACCCCAGCCTTGGCAGCAGCAATTTCTATTGTTTTCAGCTTGTTCTGTTACCCATTCTTTCCCTCTCTCAGTTAAATGATTATACTTAGAGGTTATTCACCATTTCCTGAAAGACTTTTTTTTTCTCCTTGCAAGGCTGCCAATATACTGTTCTACACTTCCCAGCTGTCTCTCACCAACCTTTCTGATCTTCTCCAGCATCTTCAGGGAAGAGAATTAAGCACTATTTCATGTACACTTGCACATGTTTCCTTCTACCATTATTGTGAATACAGAGCTTCCTTTCCCTAAGGCTAACTCTGGGGGGGAAAAAAAGGCACATGGGAGCAGTGTAACTAAGGAAGGCAAAGCTATATGAAGGGAAGACAAAGTGGCAAATGTCTGCATAGAAAAGAAAAAACAACAAAAAGTGTAAAAATCAAAAGCAGTGATAAAGACTGAAAGGAGCATGGAGTACATAAAACAGTTAAAAGATTAGAAAACTTAAGTGGAAGCAACAAAACCATTAAAGAACATACTAAAGAGAAAAGAGAGCTTAAGAAGATAAAGTAGAAAAAAATAGCAGTAAAGGTAGAAGAGGCAGATCAGGTGCTATTACAACACTTTAATATTACATTTATTTCCAGAGTTATGATCTTCTAATTAACTAGTGGGCAAAAACAACCTTCTAAACAAGTTATTTTGTATCTTCTGCCAGTACAGAAAAAAAGGAAAGCAAAACAAAACACTGGCAACTGAAACAGAAGGAAGCCACACAAATTGCATAACACTCTACAGATAACCTGAACTGTTACTCATATTTGAGCTCAAACCACTTCAACGTGGAGGTACTTCAAATCCAGGCTCAGTGAGCTCGCAGCAGACAGGCAGGCTTAGAGCCTGAAGCCTGATGCACCTCTGAGGGAAGCAACCCACAAGTAGCAAGGGCAGACCTTAAGTTCCCCTTCTCATCTTTTCTCCCTGCCCTGCAGCACAAACAAGCTGTCCCACAACAGACATGACTGATTGGAAAGGAATCCCCAGGCTCCCCAGAGCAATCACATGCTGCTAGACACACACCAGTGCAGAAACAACAAGGACACTGATCGGCTCAGGGCTTTGCTGTCTAAATGCTCCAACCCAAAACAACCTGAGCTGGCCAGCAGCACATTAGCTATGTGGTGAAGGCATCCTTGAGTGCCATTCATGGGAGTTCCTGGCTCAAAATAAAGAAAAACTGAAGCTGACTAGAATATACATGCCCTGCTACTGGCCAAGGAACAATATAAAATATTCCTCCTCTAGATCAGTGAAGGTAAGGGTGCTGTGCAACACTGCAACTCCTTCTTCAGCCTGTGTAGGCAGGAACCAAGTCCATTGCAAGACAGGGAATAATTCAGACTAGTTAAGAATTACAGCACCACAGGAAAAAGCATGCCCTGTGCCAGGCAAGCAGCTCCATCAGGTGGTGGGGGTATGTTTGATCTGGTCTTTGCAATTCAGAACTCTTTCATGAAGAGATTGCCTTCCACCTGTACTAACTCAAAAAAAGCTTCAGAGGAAAATGTGGGTATTACTAAGCACACAGCATGTATTTGCCCTTGGAATTAGTATCCAACAACAATGCTGGTTTGGGAGTCTCATCAAAATGGATGAGGCTCTGTCCAGCCTAATCTAGGGTAGGGTGTCCCTGCCCATGGCAGGGGGGTTGGAACTAGATGATCCTTGTGGTCCCTTCCAACGCTGACTGATTCTATGAAAACATCAATGTCACACAGGTGAAGACAGAAGCTTTTTAAAATTCATTTTATATCATTTCAAATCCAAGATATTAAATACAGTGAAGCAGCTCACAAACTCCATTAAAAAAAGCTCTGGAGTTGGCCCAGATTGCCAAAATTCATACACCACTTTCTTTCCACTAAATTCACAATGTCTCTTTATTCCTGCTGTTTCTCAAGTGTGCTTCATTCAAACATAACAGTAGTATCTGTAGGCACTAAAACAGTGCCACAAGTAGAACAGAAGATAAGTATTTAGAAAGAATCACTGTTAATATAAGAATTTCACAGAGTTAAATTAAGACTGTAAGTATTCAATATTTTAGACATAACCACAGTACTTTCCTCTCTGACAACAAAAGCATTTTGAATGCCCTATTAAGGCACTGTGGGTTTGTTTTTGTTTTTTTTTTTTTTCTCCAGGACTCAACAGCTTCACCCTGCTTATTCTGAGATCATGTGATGTTATTGTCTTCCTGAAAAAAGTGACAAAACATTAAATCTGCCATGAACTCAAAATGCTGGCTACAATTCCACAGCTCATACAGCTAATACTAAGACTCGACTGCAGGAAGAGTCTCCCTGACCCTCTGTTCTCACCTCTCTGTGAAGAATTGCATTTGATTAGGATCAAGGATGCTGCTGAAAACCTCAGGAGACTTTGGGCAGTAACTTTCAAGGAAAATAAATTCTGAGTCAGATCAAACAGGCTGTCTTCTGATGAAGGGAAATGCTGAAAGGTGGACTGCCAGAGCCAGGTGCAGCAGTACAAGTAACTTGCCTAAGGTTTTGGGGCGTGCAGGTTGAACAGAACAGATTTACCTTCAGAATAAAATGCTGAGCTGAACCTATCACAATGTCAAAGTAAGCTTTTACTTTAATCTCTACTCTTTTAACAACTATTTCTACTTGTTTGCAGGGGAAGAATGGATTTCTCTATTATTTCTAGACTGTATGTAATTGTAAATACAAGTAAATATAGTTTGTATATATGCTTGTAAATGTAGCTTTGCTGTACAATACAGCTTTATCTTGCTGCCAAGCCATCTGAGCTGCTCTGGTAAATTTAACTGGGTGGGGGGGGAGGAGGGAAGTGCCTAACCCATCACATAAGGACAGTCAGTACTACATTTTCTGAACCAAACCAATGAAATCACTACATTGACACAATCACAAAACCCACCTAACATCCCAGAACACAGCTAATAGCCACAGCACACCCAAATGCATTCGAACAGGCACAGCAAAAGGTACTCTGGTGTAAGAACAGAAACCAGCTGATGACAACAGAAACCTCTTGCCCCAGCAGCTAAAATCGGTTTGCTGCATGACTACTGATGGTTTACAAGAGCAGTTAAAATCTGCTTTTGCTGCATCACTGCATATTCTTCACTGCACTCTACTGTTTTCTTTGAATTACATCCTAGAAAGCTGAATTTGCAGAACTGGTAATAGCAAGGGTGGTGGTATTACTATTTTGAATTAATTCCCTCAGAATGTCCCACTTTCCCTAAGCAGTCAGAAATGGGCAACCAAAATGCAACCCAGAGTCCTCGTCGAAGGATTCAGCTGAATGACAACTCCCTCATTTAAAACTGTAAGGTGGAATGCCTTTGAGTCAGGTCACTCCTAAGTCAATGCTTCTTAACAAAGTAGTTCTTGAATTAAGAGAAATTAAAAATGCTACTGGTTTTGGTAATCACAGAACATCAGAGTTCATCAAGTCCAAACTCCCTGCCAAAGCAGGCTCACCTAGGGTAGTCCACACAGGAGACCACATCCAGGTGGGTTTTGAATGTCTCCAGAAAGCGAGATTACTTCTTTTACTCTGTTTATTGCAGAGACCCTTGCATAGTTTTTTCACCTGTAGTACCTTTATTTTACAAAAATCTCAGTTTAAAAAGGAAGTTCTACTACCTAGAAATACTTCACAGACATTCACAGGATGTCTGTGCTGAAGGGCTGCTGCAGGAGGCTACAGGAACCTTCCTGAGATGCTGGGGCCAGAGTCGCTCCATTCTGGTCAAAGCCATTTCCAGTTGGTACCAACAGACCCTCCACAGAGCACTTCTCAGCCACAGCTGGGGACCTCAGAGAAAGCTTGGGTAAGAAAGGGCAAAAATATGTAAGAAACATCTCCGTGAGCACCAAGGTGAGAGGAAGAGCTCCAGGCACCTCAACAGAGGTTCCCCTGCAGCCCCTGAAAAACCATGGAATGGGTTGGATTGGGTCAGAACAGACCTTTAAAGGTCATCCAGTCCAACCCCACTGCAAAGAGCAGAGACATCTTTAACTAGATCAGGCTGCTCAAAGCCCTGTCCAACCATAACTGGGGATCTTTGCAGGGACGGGGTATCTACCAGCCTGCTCCAGTATTGCACCATCCTCATCATAAAACATGTCTTCATTATATCTAGTCTAAATCTCCCCCTTTAGTTTAAAAAGTCTGTCCCCATCTTTCTTATTGGGCCCCTTTAAGTACTGAAAGGCTGCAATAAGGTCTCCTGGAGCCTTCTTCAGAGTGAACAACCTCAACTCTCTCAGC
Source organism: Psilopogon haemacephalus (assembly GCA_013396835.1). Classification (NCBI taxonomy): domain Eukaryota; kingdom Metazoa; phylum Chordata; class Aves; order Piciformes; family Megalaimidae; genus Psilopogon; species Psilopogon haemacephalus. The sequence continues at coordinate 1,456,133 of VWZI01010423.1, forward strand.
CTGTCCTCACACAAGAGGTGTTCCAGTCCTCTGATCATTCTTGTAGCCCACCTCTGGACCCATTCCAACAGATTCAAATCTCCTGTGCTGAGGACTCCACACTTGGACACAGCACTGCAGGTGAGCAGAAATACAACCACCTCCCTCCTGACGTCTTCTGATGTAGACAGCGGTGAAGCAGATTGCCTCCCTTCACAGGCTGTGGAGGACCAAGCCAGAGCAAGCAGATACACCCTGAGCAAGCTGCCGCACACAGAGGAGCAAAATTTCTAGCACTGACTGCATGTAGCCTGTGTTGGGCCCATGCTGGCACAGCCTGTCCCTGAAAGACTGTACCCTGTGGCACACAGGAGCAGCTCTTGGAAGACTGCAGCAAATGGAAGAGCCTCAGGCTGGAGCAAGACAGCATAGGGAGGGCAGAAGCAGCAGAAAAGAGCTGTTATGGGCTGGCTTTAAACCCCATTTCCCATTCTCTTGCACCAATCTGGGATGAAAGAGTGAAGCTGACTGAGAAGCAGAAGGGCAGGAAGAAGGTTGTTTCAGTTTTCTCCTTGTTTCTCACTATCCCAGTCTATTTTTAATCAGCAATAAATTAGATTAATTTTCCCCAAGTCAAGTCTGTTTTGCCCATGATGGTAATTGGTAAGTGATCTCCCTGTCCTTATCATGACCCATGAGCTATTCCATCTGATTTTCTCCCTTGTCTTGTAGAGGAGTGGAAGCAGGAGAGTGGCTGGGTGGGGGTCCAGCAGCCAGCCAAGGTCAACCCACCACACAGTGAAATAAATAAAACAACCCATCCAAAGCTGTTCTCTCTTTCTACGTCCTTTCAAAGGACGCAGAAAGAGAAACAGAGACTCAGGGAGGCCACTACCCTCCCTCTGACCCTCCTCAAGCTGCATTTCAGCACAAACAGTTTCCTGACTGGAAGCCAAATGATAGTTTTGCTCAAAAAGGAACTCCCAACTCCTCCAATTTTTATTCTTGATTTGGCTTGTCATCTGCTTCTTAAGTCCAGGCTACCCTATTTTAATCTGCAGATTACAGTGACATTAAGCTACACACACAAATAGCATTTAATATGCTGGCATTTATGTGCATGCACTCACTCTCAAGGTAGGCAATCCAAGATAAATTCCACATTTGAGCCTCTGTATAGTATAGGTGCCATTTATCCGCTCATTTTCACACAGGCTAACATTGCAACTATTAGCAATCCATAATTAGTAATCACATGAGGACAGTTTAACAGTTTAGTAAATATGGGTTAATGTTTAAGCAGGGAATGGATGGGCAACTTCACCAGACAGGTCAACGTGACTGAAATCAAGAAAGGTTATGTGAAGTATAAAAGGCTCAGCCCTGAAGTAATTTCCTTTGGTTGTTTTTTACAATCAAGTCTAATGACCCATTGTAAAACTATGTTTTGTGAAACCATTAGACAGACGCAATATGGCCTAAACTCAATTCAACCTCTGCCTGTCATCTCCCTAAGGCCTAAGCTAAAAGCAGACTGTACACAAATACTCTTGTTCCAATGTCTCCCACCCTCAGAAAGCTTTAATAACATGGGAATTTGAGAGCTGCCATGTCTAGAAAGGGGAAGAAAGACTTAAATATCCAAAGACCTAAATTCGAAACCATGAAAAGAGGAATTTCTACATTAAGCAGTTAAAGCCTCTCCTTTAAATTACAGAATAAGCATATTATCTTGCCCACTGTAAACTGTTTATACCCAAGCCTGGATACACACATTGTACGTTGTTTGTCTTTAAAGAGGTTCATAAAATGCTGACTTGAGCAACTTGTGGTTCCCAAAGATAAATCTTGGTCTTATTGGGAAATGCTACTAAGTCCATATATGGAAATGAGCATCCAAATGATGTAAAACTTGTAGTAACCCAGTCTTATAATTTGGGTAGTATGCAGATGAAGCAAGGTTTACCCAACTGTTAAATCAGAACCTTGAATGAAACTGTTCTGTGTATCAAAAAGACTGAAGAGCATCCTGACTGTGAGATTGTGGCTTTCACTTTGAGAAACCCAGCTGTGAGACTGAGGTCAAACTGATTTGTCTGGCTCCTAGCAGACAGTACATAGCTTTCAGATTAGAAGTCACAATATCATACTAGGAGTACCTGAAGATGCCTCTAGTTAAAAGACATTTTAGAGGCAGTATAAATATTTATCAGACATGACCTATGTACAAATGCTGCACAGTTATCAAACATCACTTCTGGAAAGGGCAGTTCACCTGGTAATTAGGAAGTTTCAATGTTTTGTAAAACTTGTGCTTTGTAGTATAAAAATGAGATACCAGAGGGCATCTTAAAAATTCTGTCTCTCTTTTTGGCTGTTAGTGCACCAATCAACATGAGCATCCTTCCTTTCCACTTTCTGATGAAGAAGGATAAAAAGACAATCACATAAAAGATGTTTAAGAGAATTAACCCACTGAAGAGCTGGGAACTGGCTAGTACACTGTTTTCAGAGAGATGAGGTGAAAACCACCCGAAAGATCTACTTCCTGAAGCCATCTCTTCAACCAGCAGAATGACACTTCTGAAGAGGACTTGGTTTCCTGAAAAGCCCCTTAAAACAAAGAAATAAAGCTAGAAGAAACCCCTTTACATTTCATACAAGAGTCCTAAATGATCCCAAGAAAATAATTTTCTTTGGGAGTACATTAAGCTCTCAACCAAATCCAACATGAAAGCCAATTAGAAAAAAAAATAAAAATGGGGAGACAAATTATTTTTACAAAGTTTCCTCTTTTTCAAAACTATGAACTACAAAATAAAAGCATTTAAAAAAAAAATCTAATGTACCCCTTAAGAAGGGGGAATCTAGGGAAAATTATATTTTTAGACTTAAACCAGCCCACTATAATAACCATCTTGGAATCTGGACAGAAAATCCAGACATCTTGGCTATGCCTACCAACCTACGAAGACAGCTGCCCTACAGAGTGATGACACAAGTTTAAATTTACCCATTTAAACATTCATCAAAACATCTTTTAAAACTTTTTTTTCTTTTTTAGACTTTCTATATATACATATCCACACTACAAGAGTTACCACTCATGCAACCCCTTCATTTTCCTTTAGAAACAAAGAAAATTGTGCCATACAACTGACAGATACCAAACTTCAGACTTACTAATAGGCTGGCTCTGAATTCATTCAATTAATCCCCTATACCACACCACCTCTGTCTCCTGAAGCTATTTGTGGCTTCAGAAATTGTTACCAGTGATGAAGACTTATAAAGACAGAGGGTTACATTTCCTTTCAGTTTACCTCATCTTGAGTACTGCCTTCAGTTTTGGGCTCCCTGGTTTAAGAGGGACAGTGGTCTGCTGGAGAGAGTCCAAGGGAGGGCTACGAGGATGATGAGGGGACTGGAACAGTGCCTGGAGAGGAGAGGTTGAGGGGCCTGGGGCTGCTTAGTCTGGAGAAGAGAAGATTGAGAGGGGATTTCAGACATGTTTAGAAATATCTGAGGGCTGGGGGTCAGGAGGGTGGGGATAGACTCTGCTCACTTGCTCCCTGTAACAGGACAAGGAGCAATGGAGAGAAGCTGCAACACAGGAGGTTCCACCTCAACACAGGGGGAAACTTCTTTATGTATGTGACACAGAGCATTGGCACAGGCTCCCCAGAGAGGTTGTGGAGTCTCCTTCTCTGGACACTTTCAAGACCTGTCTGGATGCATTCCTGTGTGACCTGAGCTAGACTGTATGGACCTGCTCTGGCAGAGGACTTGGACTTGATGACTTCTTTGGGTCCCTTCCAACTCCTAACATCCTCTGACCTTGTGAATTTAAGTTTCTACTGTGTATGTATTTTACAGTATAACATATTCTTAACCAATAGTCTTCTCAACCATTTTACTTCACCTGGATAATGAAGCTCATGGTTAGTCTCTTTCATAAACTATAGTGAAGAAGAGCTTCGAATTCTTCTCCATTAGAAGATGATTCTCAAATACGTAAATTCATGAATTATCTTTAAACAAATTCAAATGAAAGTAATATAATTAGAAATATAACCCCCTGGTTATATCTGCAAAAGCAAGCCATGATCGCATGCTGTGATTCCTGTCAATCTGCCAATTCTCTTTCCAACTGAAATTCTATTTTCACAGAAAGCATACAGTTGGAAGGGACCTCTGGAGGTCATTTGGTCCAACCTCTCTGCTTGAGCAGAGCCACCTAGAGCCAGTCGTCCAGAACCACGTTCAGTGACTCCGTAACATCTCTGGTCAACCTGTGTCTGTGCTCAGACACTCCTCATTCTCTGAACACCCGGGAATGTATGTCCTGTGTTTCAGTTTGTGCCTGCTGCCTCTGGTCTTGTCACCATGTACCATTAGGGTGCACTCCTTGCATCCTCCTGTCAAGTATTTATATATGTTGATGAGATTCCCCCTTGAGCCTTGTCTTCACCTATCCTTACAGACCCAGCTCTCTCAGGCGCCCCTATAAGAACAGATGCTCCAGTATCAGTTTTTCTCTCTTAACCATCTTCACAGCCCTTCATTGGGCTTTCTCCAGTATGTCCATGTCTTGCACTAGGGAGGCATTTTTGCTTATTTTTTTTTCCAATAAAACCTGTGAAATCCTATGTTTCATTAGCTCTTCAGAAAGCCTGGTACTGTGTAGGGGATTCACCAGCCCACTTACTCCTTTTTATTCAAATCACTTCTAGCAAGCTAGAAACCAAAATCCTTCCCTTCTTAGATGTCTATGTCTGTGGATATTATTTTCCCAAATTGTATCAATATGTATGTATATCAACATTAAAACCAGCTCAACGAGAAGCATGATTTTAATAACTGCTACTAACTTGTTCGTCTTCTCTCCAGTCATGTAATGTTCAGTCACAATAACCTCAGTAACTACGTTATCAGAAAGGCAGTGATGTCTAGAGTCAGCATAAATATTACAAAGGCCAATTTTATAAAAGGAGGGCATGCTGACCCAGATTATCATCTTACTGCCTTCATTAAAAATTCAGGATAATAACAAATAAAATTCAGGAAAATCAGATAAGGATCTGTAATACTGTGCTGTTGTAATGAGGCGTCCCCAATTCCAATACATTGTCATAAACACTATTATGTTTCTGGGGGCA